>CM060904.1:190305548-190675548 GCA_030737815.1 Allium fistulosum
GTTCCGAGTCGATATCCAATTCCGAATACATTCCAAATCCTTAGCAGAATCCATATCTATCCAAAGCCAATAGCCAAATCCGTAATCTTACCGAATCGTTTGTCAAATCCAAAGCCTCAATCTCACCGGATCCTTGCCAAACACAATCCATATTGGATGACCTAAGTAGGCCGATCCATTATGTTCGAGTGAAGCGACCTACCCCTTGTTAGGCATAGTTCATACCTAACGACCTTGATCTCTTCGGATCCTTGTCGAGCACAATCCATACTCAACGACCTAAGTATGTCGATCCATCACGTTTGAGCGAAGCGACCTACCTCTTACCAGGCATAGTCCATACCTGACGACCTTGATCTCTCCATATCCTTACCAAGCACAATCCATAATCGATGACCTAAGTAGGTCGATCCATCGCATTCGAGCAAAGCGACCTACCCCTTGCTAGGCATAGTCCATACCTGACGACCTGTGTTATCTATTACATTGATCCAAATTTAAGCATTCCTAAGTCCATTTTCCAAAATATAAAATAAGAGTCCGCACAACCAATAAACCAAAGTTCGAAGCAAAAAAGAAAAAAAATAAGAAAACGAAAACCTAATTTTACAAACCCGAGCACTACGGTTTATCATCATCTCAGAGCCTGCCTAGGAATCGTCCTCGATCTCGTACATGTGTAAGTGACTTAGTCATCCTACTGCAGAGTTTGTTACTTATTTCATGTCATCATGATCAATCGATGACAAGTTGATGATGATGCCTTGATCCAGTGCCATTTTCGTTCGAGGTGGATGGTGGTTGCTCCTATTCCACCGCCACAGCCTGTAACACCCCATAGTTTTATAACATTATTTAGAATAATTAATTGGGTAAACTAAATAAAATAATGTGAAGATTAAAAGGTTGAGATTTGATTAACAAAGGGTAACCATGTCATGTTAATGTGTTAATTAAAATGAAATAACCTAAGTTAATGTGTTAGCATATGAGAAGAGAAATTTAGAATTAGGTAAGGTTTATACCCTAAACCCTTAGGAATGAAACTCACGTTCATTTTCATATCATTCAAACTAAAATTTCCTAAGGCCGGCCACCATTTTTATTCTCGAGAAAAGACTAAAGCTAGGATTCAAGAGGAGGATAATCAACTAAATCAACATCAAATCTCACATCTATAATCTCGAAGCTAAGGTGAATAATTACTACATCCCAATTTCTTTTAGTTTTTGGTACTAAGATAAGACCCGAAATGATTTTGCAAGTATATGTCATGTTTTGATGATTAAAGTTATATATATGTTGTTGATGGATTATATATGTTCATGTTAGTTTTTATGATATGTTTAAGATGAAAACCCTATTTAATGACATCCAAATGCCTTGAAAATTTAAATATAAGTCAGAAATGATATTTTAGAGATGGGTTTCAATTTTCATAATTTTCTGAATCAATATGGATTATTAATTTTCCAATGAAGGAAATTGTTTATTGGGTTATAAATTATTTTCGGCTAAAATAATAATTATTTGGAGTTGATATTTTTATATGTTAGGCAATATATCAAAATATATTTTCTGGGATTTTTCCAGATTTTTCCTAAGTTATTTGATGAATATATAAAATTATTTAAGGTATGGGACTTAAATGTTTTATATATTTAATTAAGGAGAAGGGGCATTTTATAAAATGAAATTATTATCCAATTCTGAAAATAGTGGCAGCATATTTCTAAAAAGAATTTGTTAACCAATGAAAATTTGACAAACAAAGGCTGGTTAGTTAAAAAGTTATCTTTTTTAAGTTAAAAACAAAGAAAACGTACTTTTAGCATGTTTCAGCCTTTACGGCAACAAACCTTCCGACCCAGACCTTCCGACAAGGTCAAGAGGTTCAAAGCTTTCGACAAGGTCAAAGCAACGCATATGGTATCAAGCTACTTGGTACATAATGAATTGGACAAAGTCGAAGGGTTCTAAGTCAAAGGGTTGATGGCCAAAGAGGTTGGGGTAGGTTTGTTTTATAAACCAAAAGCTTTCACCTGCTTTGCTTTCGAATAAGATCTTTCAACTTGGTTGCTTTCAACCAGGTCAAATGTTTAAAGTAAGGGTTTTAAACTTTTCAGTAGAGTCGAAAGGTTACTGCTGTTTTAACACTATTCTATTTTGAAACCTTTCGACATAGTCGAAGGGTTACTTCCGCTTTATAAATTTTTTGTTTTGAACCTTTCGACAAAGACGAAAGGTTTACCTGTTTTAAAAACTAGCCGCTTCTCCATGCTTTCGAAAGGTAGCTTTTGACTTTGGTGATTCACCTTTATTTTGTAAATTGAAGTAAAACCCAGAGCTTTCGAAAGAGTTGTTTTAAAGAATATGTTTAAAGCTTTCGAAGCAAAATTTTTGACAAAGTTGAAAGTTTGCTTCTAATGGTTTCGAAAGGTTTTAGTGAATGATTTTGAAAGGTATGATTCATTGGTTTTGAAAGGTTTATTGTATGGTTTCAAAAGGTTTTAGTTGAATGGTTTTGAAAGTTTTATTGAATGGTTTCGAAAGGTTTTAGTTGAATGATTTTGAAAGGTTTAATTCAATGGATTCGAAAGGTTTAATGGAAGGTTTTCCAAGATTTTCTAAGGCAGTGTTTTAAAGTGATTTTAAAGAAGGATGTCCAAAGTTTTATAACTTCCGAAAGGTTTGCTTTTCAACGGGTTCGAAAGGTTTGGAGAATGGTTTCGAAAGGTTTGATGTATGATTTCGAAAGGTTTGAGGAAATAATTTCAGAAGGTTTGATATTGGTTTTGAAAGAGATGATTTCAAAGGTTTAGAAAGAGATTCTTTCAAATGGTTTAATGTTTTCATCAACTAAATTTTGAGTAAAGTGTATATATATATATATGACATGATGATATGATTTTGAGTAAAGTATAAAGTTTATATACTTCTCCTTGTTTAAGTTTGATTTAAAGGTTTTAAATCATTTTGAAAAAAAAATTCAAGGAAAATTATGGGAGGGGATCCTTAAGTGAAAATGACTTAGATATTAGAAAACCAGATGGGACTAGTATGTGGTCGTGCCGTATACATTAGTTAATAGCCCCAGCTAATTGTTTGTCCAAAATTCCAATGTGTAGGGCTTTGTCACAGGTAGACTAAAATTATGATTACACACCGAAAGGAATATAGGTTGTATACAGATAGGTTATTGGTGAGCTCGAAAAACCATTAGGATCGGGAAGACCTGAGAGATGATTAAGTTAGGGACAGACCGTCCAGAAGTGAAATATTTAACAAATAGTTGAGGACAGACCGTACAGATGGGAAATGTTTAACAAATAGTTAAGGATAGATAATCCATAAGAAGAATATGTAACATGTGTTAGGTTAATTTTGATTGTATTGTCTGGTAGGCCTGAGTCAACTAAAGGTTAAAAGTTATCCAAACAAAACTTGTGTGTTTGAATAGATAGTTCGTTATTACTTGATATTTATGTATGTTTACATAATGATTGCTTTACAATATTTAACCATTGTGGCTGCAGGAGCACAATATATGGTTTTATGAAAGGTTTTGCAAAGATATATTTTAAAAGGATGTTAGTGAGGGGAAACCCGTTCCACTAACCGGCGTGGTCTCACTTAAAATAATTATTCCGGGATGTATAATATTATTCACACCAGGCTTTATGTCACGCTCGAAGTTTATGTTTTCCCCTTAAACTCTCGGGTGCTCAAAATTAATTTGAGTAGGCTAAGGGATTAAGGTATTTTTTAGGTTTTAGTAAGATGACGAATAAGCTATCGAAGACATGCAAGAGGCAAATGGATAGCTATTTAGGAGTTATAGTTCTTGTTATGTTTTGTTGGATTTTCCGCTGTGTTGTTTTGTATTAGGTCTATTACGACCATATGACTTTGATCAACCAAGGGGGTATCTTCATATACCGCTCTTGGCGTATTTTGTAATAGTTATATTTGATCTGTGTCTGGGAACAATTTGGGATTATGTGTTGTGAATGTGAAATAATTGGTTTTGAAATGTAATGAAGTAAAATTTGTTTTTGAAATCTGTGTTTTGTTTCATATTCAAGTGCTTCTGATATTATTGATACCATTAACATTGCCGTATACCACCTCTATGATGTTCATATTGTATTGTACCAAACCTGTATCAGTGTATATGTATATATATGATGTTGGTTACTGTTCTGTGATGTGATTTACATTCAGTTATTGTATTTTGTTCTGATAGATCAGTTAGCCACCTATAGTTTTGGATTAAGCATTTACTGGGTATGTCGATCCACTTGAGATAGAGAGAAAAAAATTTGTATTGCGTTTATCATCGTATTCAGTAGATGTTTAAGACAAAATTATAGATGGTCGCCCTTAACCAGCCCTATTCTCCGCTTTAGTAGATAGAATTACTTGTTAATTCTCTTTGCTAAGGTGGGCCTCGGGGTGGGGCGTTACAGTTCGCCGAAAGCTAATACTATAGATGACTACAGCATCGGTAATGCTTAGTTTTGGACCTCTAGATAGGAGATGTTACACAGCTCGAGTCCTCACGTATTTTTGTAACTGACCATTCCTCACGTGTTCCTCAATGATATCCTTTAACTGCCTGCAGTCATTTGTATTGTGCCCATCCAGCTCATGGAATAGGCACCGCTTTCCTGATGTCCATTCGCATTTTGAAGTTTCCCTCCTTGCTGGCTTTCGATATGGAAGGCACCCTCGAGTATCCAGATATATATGTTCTAGGGTTTCTTTCAATTTCGGGTAAAAAGAGAATTTGGGCTCCCTCCTCTGTCGCTTCGAGCCATCGAAGCTATTATCCATGTTCCATTTACCCTTGTCCTTTCCTGAGCTTTCACCGGACGGTTCTCCACCCCGTACCGTATTAACTTCTGCTAACTCTTTATCAGCTTTCGCATCTTCTTGTCATAGAAACCTTTCTACTTCATGGTAGAAGTCCCCGAGATCCATTGGTGGATCCTGTATCAGTAATATCTTAAAATCTGAATTATCTACAACTCCTGACACTGCCGCCATCAAAACCATCGATGGATCTTGTTGATCCACCGAAACAACTGCCGCATTGAACCTGGTTAAGAAATTCTTGAGTGATTCTCCTACCCACTGCTTTACTGATGTCAATGTCATCACATTATTGGGACTCATAATGTGAACCCGAAACTGCTTCATAAATCTTTGGACCAATTCCGTCCGTGTGCTAATAGAATCGCTCTTCAACTGTCTGTACCATAGCGTAGCTACATCCGTTAAGTATAGAAGAAGCATCGTTCCAGGACTTCTTTCGAAGCCCCTAGTACTTCCATGTGTTAAACTCTTGGGTACTCAAATTTTTACGAGTAGCCAAGGGATTCAGGTTTAGCTTTGACGAATATTCTGGAGGAGCAATGGAGCAGGAGGCTTCGGCGTTCGTAGATATAGTATTCCGCTGTGTTGATATCTGTGATAGTGTCTTGTCTTGTATTTGAGTTGTAATGTCTAGACAGATGTTTATAACTGTCTAGTAAGTGATGTATATGCTGTGTAACTCTGTAAATTGTTGTATACTATGTAATAGTTTATGTTATTAATATAATTTATTCGTTCCGCTGTGAGATCGTTGTTGTTGTTTCTTTCTTTCTTCTTTTCTTTTCTATTTTCTACCCCTTTCTTTCTTATTAACGATGCGACTTTCTATGGAGAGAAAGTCGTGGTCGTTACAGTACCTCTTTATATGCATAGTTGGATCCGACTTTCTGTCATAAGCTTCCAGTATTGGTAAATTGAATTCTGGTGGATTCCAAGCATTCCTGATAATAGGAGCGCATGGACTTCTATTTACATCCTCCAGATCCCTGTTCACTAATCCTCCACTCATAGCTCGCCCGATCATCTCTACAAACCAATCATTGTCTTCCAGTGGTATTCTCTTATCATCATGTCCAAGCTGCCACCCGAGTTTACGAGGAAATTCTAGAACGTATTCCTCTGACGAGCATCCAAATTCTGATTCGCACCAAGCTCTATGGGATTGACTGCAGATCCGCCAGCATCACGATCGGCAAGACCTGGAGGCATGCCCCTATGTTTGGGGGGATCGGTGTCGATCCCTCTAGAGGGATCGATGCTAATCACTCTGAGATGGCCGAGGACTGCCCTCGGCTGCTCTATTCCACTCCTTTGTCCAATAGCTCCGTCTTCATGCTCACGGTTCTGATTTCATTGAATCTTGCCGCCTCAACTCCTTGTTCCATAAATCCAGTAGTCCTTATCATTCCAACTCATTGTTTTTGCATTCCAGCAGCTCCTACGGATACAGCCTGTCCAATCTGTCGGAGTAGATTCTACATCATCTCCTCTTGTCTTTTCAACATCCATTCCTACATAGCGTCCATCATTATTCCCATTTCATCTCTAGTGATGTGGATAGATGTTTGATTAGCTCCAGCTCCTAAGGAAGACTCATGACTCCCTTCATGATAGCTCATATCCGTTGCTTCTCTCCTTGTTGATCGTCTCACCATTGCTCCAAATCCAAGCTTTCTAATTGATTCCAAATCTGAACTCAAAATCTGCGGGGGCTAGCTTTCTCAATGAAAGCACCAAAATGATGGCGTCAAAATTGGCCACTAACACCTAATTATGTAAAAGTACCGATGTCGAATACAATCACAGAAATATGAAGAGAAATAAATGAAGAACAAAATTAAAACAATCTGAAAGCAAGTAAAAAGAGACAAGATTTATTGTGGTTTGGCTAACTCCGGCTTAGGTCCACTCTTAAATAATCCTTTTTATTATACGGAAGTTTGTTTATAGTTACAATCCGAAACCCAAGAATAAAATTGGTAGAGTGTAGCTTAGGTTAAAGACAAAGAGAAGCAAGAAGAAGATCCTTTTTATGACACCATGTTTGCTGTATTTATAAGAGAAGACATGCACGATTGGGCTAAAATTTTGACAGAAGGTTTGGAAGACCAAGTTGAGACCATCCAAAAATTTCCAAGCCCACTGGGGCCCACAATAGGGATCATTACAGATCCTAATTTGTGGGTCCAAATGGGCTGCGATCCCTACTAGGGGTGCCACATGATGTTAGATATCTGCTCCCTAAATTTCATGCAATTCCGACGTACGGTTTGTGAGATATCGCATTTTCCATGAAGTAGTATTGCTTGAATTCCAATTTCTACCGATCCCTCTAGAGGGGCAGGTACCGATCCCTCCAATCTCTTCCAAATGCCATGTGATCCCTATGGGAGCTTCTCCATGTTGTATTATGCTTAACTTCAAAGTTTCATGCCAATTGGATTAGTAAAACTCAAGTTATTGACCAATCTTCGTTGTAATATGTTGTAAAGGTTGATTATAGCTGATCCCTATAGAGGGATAGGAATTGATTCCTCCAACTTCCTCCAAATGATACGTGATCCCTATAGGGTGTTCCATATGTTGTAGTTAGCTTGTCCTCCAAGTTTCATGTCAATTGGATGTGTAGATGTTGAGATATTGACCAATCACTGCTAGAATTGAATATAGTGGATCCCTACAAGGGAAGAGTACCGAACCCTATGGAGGGATCGGAACCGATCCCTTCAAGTTGCATGTTTTGGGGTGCGATCACTAGGGTGAACTTCCTATGGTCCCCTTTTCCTGCGCTTAGAGTTTCACTTCGATCCCTCTTGTGGTTATTGAGTTATTAATTGTTTTCTATCGAAATGGACTTGCTCCTATGTATTGAACCATATTCCATACTTCGAACATTCTACCTTGCATATCTATCAATTCCATTCAATCTTGACTTCATGTTATTATCTGTACTTGATTTTTGGGTCCGACAATCATCACTCTAGACTCATCATCCTCGGTAGTCACGAAGTCTGTTGGGTTAAATCCGCCTGTATACTACCATGGAAAAAGGTGGGTTAACAATTTAACATACCTTGTGATAGAATGGTGTGTTTTGAATTGCCGTAAATCCAAAAATGAAATCCATGACCCATTGATAGCCGTATTTTCCAATCTAGAATCCAATTTGTTGCCAATCTAAATCCACGATCTCTCTGAATCGTTGGTAAAAGCCATGACTATTCCAAGTCGATATTCAATTCCAAATACATTCCAAATCCTTAGCCGAATTCATATCTATCCAAAGCCAATAGCCAAATCTGTGATCTTATCTGATCATTTGCCAAATCCAAAGCCTTAATCCCACTGGATCCTTGTCGAACACAATCCATATTCGATGACCTGAGTAGGCTGATCCATCGTGTTCGAGCGAAGCGACCTACTCCTTACCAGGCATAGCCAAACCTGACGACCATGATTACTCAGGATCCTTGCCGAGCACAATCCATACTCAACAACTTGAGTAGGTCGATCATCGCGTTCGAGCAAAGCGACTACCCCTTGCCAGGCATAGTCCATACCTGACGACCTTGATCTCTCCGGATCCTTGTCGAGCAAAATCTATACTCGACGACCTGAGTAGGTCGATCCATCGCGTTCGAGCGAAGCGACCTACCCCTTGCCAGACATGGCCCATACCTAACGACCTGTGTTATCTATTACATTGATCCAAATTTAAGCATCCTAAATCTATTTGCTAAAATATAAAATAAGAGTCCGTACAACCAATAAACCAGAGTTCGAAGCAAACAAGAGAAAATAAAAAAGGAAAAACTAATTTTACAAACCCGAGCACTACGGTTTATCATCATCTCAGAGCATGCCTAGGGACCGTCCTCGATCTCGTACATGTGTAAGTGAATTAGCCATTATACTACGGAATTCGTTACTTATTCCATGCTATCCCGATCAATTGATGACAAGTTGATGATGATGCCTTAATCCAGTGCCATTTTCATCCGAGGTGGATGGTGGCCGCTCCTATTCCACCGCCGCAGCCTAAGTCCTTACGTATTGTTATAACTGACCACTCCTAATGTGTTCATCAATGATATCCTTTAAATACCTGCAGTCATTTTTATTGTGCCCATCCAGCTCATAGAATAGGCAGAGCTTTCCTGATGTTTGCTCGCGTTCGGAGGGTTCCCTCCTTGCCGGCCTCCGATATAGAAGGCTCCCTCGAGTATCCAGATATATCTATTCTAGGGTTTCATTCAATTCCGAGTAAGAAGAGAATTAAGGTTCCCTCTCTATCGCTTCGATCCATCAAAACTATTATCCATGTTCCATTTACCCTTTTCCTTTCATGAGCTTTCACTAGGCAGTTCTCCACCCTGTATCATATTAACTTTCGTTGCCTCTTTATCAGCTTTCGAATCTTCTTATTATAGAAACCTTTCTGCTTCAAGGTAGAATTCCCCGAGATCCATCGGTGGATCTCGTATCAGTGATATCAAAAAATCTGAATTATCTACAACTTTTGACACTGCCGCCATCAAAACCTTCGATGGATCTGGTCGATCAACCTAAACAACTACCGCATTGAACTTGGTTAAGAAATTCTTAAGTGATCTTTCTGCCTACTACTTTATTGAAGTCAATGTCATCACATTATTAGGTCTCATAAAGTGAACCCAAAACTGCTTCATAAATCTTTCGACCAATTCCGTCCATGTGCAGATTGAACTGCTCTCCAACTGTCTGAACTATAGCGTAGCTACATCCATTAAGTATAGGGGGAAGCATTATGCCAAAACTTCTTTCGAAGCCTCTAGTACTTCCATGTGTCGTATATACCTCATCATATGCATAGTTGGATCCGACTTTCCGTCATAAGCTTCCAGTGTTGGTAGTTTGAATTCTGGTGGATTCCTAGCATTCCTGATATTAGGAGCGAATGGACTTCTATTTACACCCTCTAGATCCATGTTCACTAATCCTCTACGCATAGCTTGCTTGATCATCTCTGCAAACCTGCCATTGTCTTCCAATGGTAGTCTCCTATCATCATGTCCAAGCTGCCCCCTGAGTCTACGAGGGAATTCTAGAACGTATTCCTCTGGATGAGCATCCAAATTCCGATTCACACCAAGCTCCATGGGATTGACCGCACTCAAACATCACGATCGACCAAACCCAGGAGCATGCCCCATGTCTTTAGGGATCAGTGTCGATCCCTCTGGTGGGATCGGTGCCGATGCCTCTAAGATGGCCGGGGACTGCCCCCGGCTGCTTTGTTCCACTCCTTCATCCAAGAGCTCCATCTCCATTCTCCCGGTTCTGATTTTCATTGAATCTTTCTGCCTCAACTCCTTGATCCATAGCTCTAGTGGTCCCTATAATTTCAAGTCCATGGTTTTGCATTCCAGCAGCTCCTATGACTCCAGCTAGTCTGATCTGTCGTAGTAGATTCTACATCATCTCCTTGTGTCTTTTTAGCATCTGTTCCTACATAGCATCCATCATTGTTCCCAGTTCATCTCTGGTGATATAGATAGATGTTTGATTAGCTCCAGCTCCTAAGGAGGCCTCATGACTCCCTTCATGATGGCTCCTATCCCATGCTTCTCTCCTTGTTTATTGTCTCACCATTACTCCAAAATCCAAGCTCTAATTGATTCCAAAGCTAAACTCCAAATTCATGGGGACTAGCTTTCTCAATGAAAGCACCAAAATGTTGGCATCAAAATTGGCCACCAACCCCTAATTATGTAAAAGTACCAATATCCAATACCATCACAGAAATATGAAGAGAAATAAATGAATAATAAAATTAAAACAATCTGAAAGCAAGTAAAAAGAGACTAGATTTATAGTGGTTCGGCTAACTCTGGCATACGTCCACACTTAAATAATCCTTTTTATTATACAGATGTTTGTTTACAGTTACAATCGAAAATCCAAGAATAAAATTGGCAGAGTGTAACCTAGGTTAAAGATAAAGAGAAGCAGGAAGAAGACCCTTTTTCTGACGACATATTTGCTGTATTTATAACGGAAGATGTGCACGGACCGGGCTAAAATTTTGACAGAAGGTTTGAGAGACCAAGACGAGGCCACCCAAAAATTTTCAGGCCCATTAGCGCCCACAATAGGGATCAGTGCCGATCCATACTAGTGTGTCCAAATGGGCTGCGATCCCTATAAGCAGTGCCCAATGATGTTAGCTACCTATCCTCCAAATTTTGTGTAATTCTGACATACGATTGGTGAGATATCGCATTTTCCATGAAGTAGTGTTGTTTGAATTTTGATTTCTGTCGATCCCTATGGAGGGGTAGGTACCGATCCCTCCAATCTCTTTCAAATGCCATGCGGTCCCTAGTGGAGCTTCTCCATGTTGTATTATGCTTAGCCTCCATGTTTCATGCCAATTTGATTAGTAGAACTCGAGTTATTGATCAATCTTTGTTGCAATATGTTGTAAAGGCTTATTATAGCCGATCCCTATGGAGGGATAGGTACAGATCCCTCCAACTTTCTCCAAATGATATGTGATTCCTATGAGATGTTCCACATGTTGTAATTAGCTTGTCCTCCAACTTTCATGTCAATTGGATGGGTAGATGTTGAGATATTGACCAATCACTGCTAGAATTAATATAGTGGACCCCTGCAAGGGAAGAGTACCGATCCCTATGGATGGATCGGTACCGATCCCTTCAAGTTGCAATTTTTAGGTGCGATCCCTAAGGTGAATTTTCTAGGGTCCCCTCTTCATACTCCTAGATTTTCACTTCGATCCCTCTTGTGGTTGTTGAGTTATTAATTGTTTTCTATCAAAATACACTTGCTCCAATGTGTTGAACCATATTCCATACTTTGAACATTTTGCCTTGCATATCTATCAATCCATTCAATCTTAACTTCATGTTATTATATGTACTTGCTTTCTAGGTCCCACAATCATCACTCTGGACTCATCGGTCTCGATAATCGCAAAGTCTGTTGGGTTAAATCTGCCAGTATGCTGCCTTGGCCAAAGGTGGGTTCACAATAGGATACTTGAGTCCATATAATAACTTAATTGAAAACTTCAGAATTAAACACCCTGGTTTATTTCAAAACATTTTGAAATAATAATATACATATCTCCTTTTGTATGTCAAATCATACTTTCGGGATTTAAAAATCAAAATTTATTTTACGAAAAAAAACTTTATAGAAATAATACTACGGTAGCATTCCCCCACTTAGAAACTCAAAAATGAATGCTGATGATGCTGCAGCCATTATCAGAATTATTTTCCAGCAATAGTAGTTAGTTAAGTGCTTTTTGTCTCCTTTAAAGTCGATTTAAAATATTTTTATCCATAAATACTTTCAAATAAAACTATTATTAATTTCTCTAAAACTTTGAAATACAATTCTAAAAAAAACCATGATTTAAGTTCTTAAATTCTCGATTTTAAATCTTTTTTATTTATAAACTCTATTTATAAACCATACTTATAAAATTTCAGTTCATAAATGTATATCTTTATTTAGATTATAATAAACAACTTTTATCAAAATTAAATTTAACCCAACATTATCCTCGAATGCCTTATAGTAAAACTGTGAAATTGAATTCACAAGGTGTTCATATTTAATTTAATCCAACAATAAATGCTCATAAAATGACCAAGCCGAACTAATCAAATAATAAATAATGATAATAACATATTATCATCTCCTAACTAACAAACACATCATAAATATCTATGTCATTTTTTAATTCTTTTAAATATAAAATATAAAATCTAGGTAAAATTATTTCATTTACCAAATTCAAACAATATGTATCGGTTTGCCTTCTTTAAGAGTTTGGAAACCCCTATCGATGCATTCGTACCTTCTATATCAACCAGAATTCATAAACTAATCAATAGACAAATTAATACAATATAAAAAAAATTATAGCACTAGCAAATACGTGCTCATAAATATATACACTCAAACTCATCCTAGGGTATTACTAACCCTATTTCTAAGGAGCCTACCCTACCAAAGCCTAGGTGTTTGCTCAACCTAAGCTCCGATACCACTTGTAACGACCAGCCTTTCGACTCTCAAAAGTCGACATTAAAACATCCATGGTATTCACGTGTCGATCATCTAAGTTTCGAAAAGACAAATTGTTAGAGGAAAAGAAAGGAAACACATAACAGAATCTAACATCATGGCGAGTAATATATAACATACAACAGATCTTTATACAAGAAAACTGTAATATACATACATACGCCAGAGTAAAGTAACCAATCATCAGCCAAGACTTAGAGAAATATCCATATACTTATCTCAATGGTATAAGTATATTCGCAAACCATTTCACTTACAATACTTAGAAAACATTTTCCACTTTCGAAAAATCATATTTGATCAGGAAATAACAAACGTCATTATAAAACATTGTTACTATAAAACAAAACCACTTTTCCTTCGGTGTTAAGTATGGAAATAGTGTTTCCATAACACCATAATTAAGAAAGATTATTTATCCAACAAATCTCATTCCTTTTATAAAATTCCTTTTCTTATAAACTCATTTCATATTTACAAGTCCTTTTATAAATATCATATTTAATTTATAAAACTTCTTTTATAAATCTTTAAAATTATTTATAAAACACTTTTTTATTTATAAAACTCTTTTTTATATATAAAACTTTTTTATAAATCTCCCTTTATAAACTCTTTTGTAAAAATCCTTTATAAAAATCCAAACCTAGTTTTATAAATCTTATATATTTAAAACATATCTTTTTTATTATTAAAATATAACTTATAAATCCATTCTTTTATTTATAAATTACCATTTATAATTCTATCTTTTAATTATAAAATAACATTTATAAATCTCTCTTTTACAAAATGTCATTTATAAATCTCCTTTAATAAATCCTTTTTTAAGTAAAATTCCTTTTACAAAACAATTTATTATTTATAAACACCTTTATTAAATTAATTACCCTTAAACACTGAAAATAAATAATTTATTAACTTTAAAACATCACTAATAAAATAATTAATAAACTTTAAAACATCATTAATAAAATAATTAATTAACCTTAAAACGCCATTAATAAAATAATCAATAACCTCAAATTATTATAAAATTTAAGTTAACTTAATTTCATAACTTTTCAAATTCAGAACGAGGCTTAGCAACCACTATGGTATTTAAATAAGCCACTATTTATTTTCATATCTCAAAAGGGTTCAACTTTTAACATATATCAACATCATACCCAATATGGCTAGGCTACTAAGCTTCTGGCACTCAACAATTAACAATCGGTAGTTAACACATCATTTATCCAATATTAATTAATCCATATACTAGTTAACTTCAAAATCACCATTTTACTTTGCAAGCATAGAATGGAGACTTATTCTGCTTAATAGATGTTGAAATAATCTATTTAATTTAATTTAACAAAACGGTGTTTTATTTGGCCAAATAGATATCATTAATGAAGTATAATTAATTTAACAAAATTATTTAAAATAATGTAATTATAGTCAATCACTATTATTTTATCATAAACTTGTACTTCAATAAAACTATCAGCTATTTATACCATACATTTAATACGAGTCTAACGCAAAAATCCGTGGATTAATCGGATTTAAAATAAGAAAGATATGGCAATTTAAAAATTAAGATACTTAATTAATAAATTTAAACAAATAAATTAGCTTAATTTTCACCTAACAACACACCATCTCAAGGCCCACTATCATCCAACCAGACTTGCTCCACATGCCACAGTTCGTCCCTCTCCAATTTTAAAAACGAGTGCTCCAAGAAATCCAAACACGCACAAATCAACGCTTGACCATCTCCTTCACTACTGCCCTTGGCCTACGACACCATCACCATTCGAATGCCAGCCCCCTACGACACCTCTGGCTACCCTTGCGTCAAGCTCAACGCCGTCGATCGCTGTTGAGAACGAAAAATAGCTTCTCATAGAAATTCAAAAACATATCACTCACTTCCTACAATCTGGCCTGAACCTTTTGGTAGGCTCCGTAGGATCAACAACCATAGCTGCACGAAGTATGGTAGAATTCCACAGTGCGGTCATCGGGAAGTCCTAATTAATATAAGGGAGACGGCTTCCATACAATTCTTACAAGAGCTAGAGAAGCGTCTATGGGTCTCGAACCCAAAATCAACCATAGCCAAAACCCTAAATCGAGCTTGACCTAATGCCACCGACCACTGCTCCACCGATTATTGTCGTTGTCTCCTCCTCGACCCCATGCTCCTCCTTGGACTCGCCATTGCTTCCCTAGCTGCTTATGTTGTCAAAAAATTTGATATGAATAGAAATCGTTCATCTATCTCCCCATGGTGATTCTGGCCACCTAAAATCACGAGACCAACTCCAAAATTCTCGACCAGAACATATGAACCCATCCATACTCTCCGTTCGCCATTCCGCAATCGTTAAAAAACGATCAAAATTCGACCACTACTCTTTTTAGACGATCTCCATCAACACATCTGACGAAATGATGAGCGTCTATTTTTAAAAAGTACTAGACATGGAAACAAATGACTTTACAGTTGGAAGTTTTGGAAAATTGTTGGTGGATTAGAAGATACTGAATTTTGAAGTGGTGAGGATGGAGAGTTTTCATGTTACAGAAAGAAAATAAAAGAAGAAGAAGGATATAATGAGATGAACTAATATCAAAATGAGTGAAGTAAGATTGAGGTAATATACTTATAACCAACACCAAAGCCACTATATTACTTAAAACTCTAGCTAACCAAAACTAAAATTTGAAGCTACCCATCAAATCAAGATCAAATTACATTAAGGTTTATTCAAAAAGATTTGTTTTTGATTTGATTTGAAAAGGTTTTGTGGTATTCCACTAACAAATATCATGTTCGCGTACGAACTGCAAATGACAGAAATAAAAATACGGTCGTGTATAATAATGCAATGCGATCTCAAAACAACAATAAAATACACTAGTTATCTTATTCTATGAAATTTCAAAAATGCAAACGTTTGCCATAAAATATGTCAAACGATAATTTAAATATTTTCCAAATTAACAGTTATGGAGAAATCCTATAAATTCATTAAAAATACACCATTAAAAATCAAGTCATTTTATTAAAATTTGATTTTTTACTATTTATTATATTCGAATCAAATTTCAATATTTAAATAAATAAATTATTCTAATTTGAAACGCTAAAAGTTTTGGATCGTTACTTACGATAGCTTATGTATCTAGACTTACAATAGCTTTTAAACTTCAAAAACATTTAGGGTGTAACACGACTTTACTTCAAATCACTTTATCAATAATGTTTTTGAAACACAAGAGCTTTTCGGCTCCTCTAGTACTAACACATATACAAATATATTATTCCATTTATTTTTATTGCACATTTTTTCGATACACCTTTATTGAAAACCTCTTTGAAAGATGAAATTTCTCCACTAGTTTATTCGAAGATATCTTTGAAACATGACATATTCCTATAACAATCATATGGAAAACTTTAAAAATTCAACATATATTTATCAAAAAATTATTTTGTCAAAATTGAATTTTCAAAGTATGGAAGTTCTTTGAAGCGTTCTGAAAAGCATTTTTCTGAAATACCTTTTCTTTTTGAAAATTTTATCGCAGGGTGGATGCTTCTTGTAACCCTATTGAAAAGCCTTTTAGTAACCGAGTTCTAGGATATTTTTTCATGGCCATTGGATAAATTATTTTCCTATTGGTGGGTAATTTAGCAAACTGTTGACTGCAAAGCTAACTACTTGTTTTTTATACTTTATTATTTTGAAGTCGAGTGACTTGGCATTGTTGTTGGTTACTTCGTAAAGTGGATATTTATTTACTGATGAATCTGTAACGACCCACTTTTCCATACAGTTCAAGCCGACAATATACCACACATGTCCAACCCAAATCGAACGGAAAGACAGATAGTTATAGGAAAGAAAAGGAAAGAAGAAGAAAAGACACTACCAACAACACAGAATCTCACAATCGCAGTAGAACAATATATAATATAATATCAATGATCTTCACAAAAAAGAAACTATTATATACATACATCAATCAGAGTACAACAATAAATCACAATCATCAGCCTGGACAGTTATAACAGCATGTCCTCACAAATGCTGATGATTTCAACAACAAAGCAGCGGAAAATAAACATATACGTGAATACGACCTAAAGACCTCCAACTCGTCTCCTGAGCTCCACTACATCAAAAGCAATCTGTAATATGCTCGATCTGAACCGAGCATTATAATAAAATAACACCCAAGTCGGTCTGGAAAACCAACGTGAGAAAAACACACCAAACTAGATCTTAATGTTATAGAAAAAATCTTTGAAATTCAAAAGTATCTCGTAAGACCACGCCGCACATAAACACGGATGGGTTTTTACCTTACGATAACCAACAATTTACGTAGAATCCTCTAATATTATAATAATGTCTAGAATACAAACACTTATTAATCATAGCCGAAATTGTTACATTATTAAATTCCAGCATACTAGGTATACAACTAAAACCATAAAGGCTCGTACTGGAGAATGGATTCCATACAATGACTGGGGTACTGGGTACCGCCCGTCACATTGCATCTCTAGATAAAATAACACCGAGGACCACACCTGGATCCCCTGCCAACACAGCACCGACTTACCCCTTACTGGATAGTACCGAATATGATCACCCCTCCGTAAATGGGCCCCGAAGTATACAAATGAGAGATGATAGCAACTCTAGATAGGGATGATTATACCATACTTGGGAGCGACCCACTTAGCCTTGCTGCATCTCTCCTATTTTAGTCATTCCCGGTTGATGAGGCTTGAGGCTACGTTTTAATTTTTATATAGCACTTCCACTTGGAATGCTAACACTACCCTTCAGGCAACAATGCAATGCTGCCAGCAATCATCCATACAAGTTCGTTCTGGGACTGAATGAAACACTTGAGAGCTCTGTCTTCAATTTCCATCATCCTCAAGATGTCTTCACTTCGCAATGCTTAAGTTGGATCAAAGTGGTTTTCGGATAACATGGCCATCCCGGTCTCTTCGAAACAACATTCGATAGTTTCTGCTAAAATCAACCCCAGTTCTTTAGGAAATAAACAGTCAAATTTAAGAGTGAAGATCACCTCCTAACCGTTAGTGGATGGATTTCCTTATCATTGTCCTAGGAGAACGAAAAGAGAGTTATACGCACAGTACAACATCATCAGAGATAACTGTGCCATATAACTCACGTGTTTCTCCAAGATATTTCCAAAGTTACGTTTGGGTCCAATTTCGATAGTCGGATATTTAACTATCGAATAGCAAACATTCAATCAGAGATTTAATTTCATAGGGAAAACCAAAATGGTTAAGCACACAAGCAACCACCAGCCTTCTTAATTAGTCTTTTATTAATTAAATTTACTTTGTAAATATTTGTCTCAAAATACTTTTATATATATATATATATCCACAAATCCCTATATTTCAATACTTGAAAAAATATCCATATACTTATCCCAACGGTATAAGTTTATCCACAAAATTTGGGAAGATTTTCCTTTTTATTCAATTCTAAAATCATTTATAAACTCCATTTCAAATCCACAAAACCATTTATAAAACTCCTTTTTCTTTTTAACAAATCTTCCTTTACGTTTTCCAAAACATGTTATAAGATTCCTCTTATAATCCACATCTTCTTATAAAACCCTATTTATAAATATTGAAAACATTTATAATATAAATTCTAATCATTTACTTAAAAACACTATTATATAATAGTAAACATTATAAATAAATAAATAGTACAAACTTTAAAACATCTTTAAAAAAATAATTAATTCCAAAACATTCTTAAATAAGCAATAATAATTTATCTTCAACATTATTATAAATACAAATAATTAATTTCCAAAACTATATTTTTAAATAGTCATAATTAATTTCAAACCATATTAATAATTTAAATAGTTAACTACCGATTATTTAAAATATTGATAACCAACTTTAAAAAAATATTAGTATAAATAAACAACTTTTTAAAACATAAATATTTTTCTTTAATAAAAATTCATACTTAACTTTCCATATAATCGTCCCATATTTATAAAGCAATATTTATAAATCTCTTCTATTTTATGAAACTTCCTTTCATAAAACCCCTTTATTTAAGAACGCCATTTATAACTCCATTCCTTTATAAATCTCACTTATTCATAAATCCTATTTAAAACATCAATCACCATCCCTAATTAAAATTGCCCCCATATGGATAAATTCCTTTTATAATTTCCCTTCTACTTATAAAATATCGTTTAACATTCCTAATTTACCCTTACCTCAAATTTCCAAAGTAGAATCAACTATTTTCTAAAATATCATTCCACATCTTTTTATAAATCCACAATTTGATTTATTTCACCAATTTATCCAATGATAAAATTTTCCTTGATTTATAAACACAGTTTACAAATCCATGCTTTTTATTAACAAAGTACAATTTTAAAACCTTCACTTCATTTGAAAAATATCACTTTTATAAATTTATCACATTTATAACTTCCCACATTTATAAATAAATCTTAATATATGTGTGTATATATATATATTTCACTCTACAACGGTTAATAAGTATTTATACAAAAATATTTCTATCTTCCATCAAAACCATACCCATTTATTATAAAAGATAGAATTTTAAGATTTTAAAAACCTTTATCACAATTCAAAAATCTCTATTTTAAAATATTTTATATAACTATAAATTTATAATCTCTAAAAAAATTATACTTTAAATTTTAAATAAACTACTTCTTTAAATAATTCATGAAAAATTATTAAAACATATATAATTTCCAAAATCACTTTAAAATCCATTTTTAAATCAAATCATTATTTTATAGTATTTAAAATACCAAAAAATAAGGCTAATGCTACTCAAGCATTAAACAAATAAAATCATATCCATGTCATCAAATATGGCATCCAACAAGTCATATATCACTATATATATATATATATATATATATGAAAAGTAAAATCAACATTGTAAAGAATCCTGTTGGATCCCTCCAACCCGTCCCCCTGCATTACATACAGTATATAATTAAGTAGTAGAAATCAACCGCTTCGAGGCAGGATTCATATACAAAGGGTCATCCGCTCTTACACAGGAACGTAATAGAATCTCATCCGCTCCAGGGGCATGAATATATCCAACCAACAATATAATTTAGTAAATTGTCGAAACAGTCAATTGCAGCCTAAAATAAAATATTCACACATACAATAAATAGTTTTATTGACTATATAATATTTTCTAGTTAACCAAAAAGGTGAGATTAACTCACATTGATTTTAGTTTCATCAAAAAGTTCTGTTATGAATTAAAATTCAACAGACGTTCAATTTTAACCAAAATTTCCACTAGCTCCGAATCCATCCAATCCAATTCCATATCGTAGAATTCGTTGATACGATCTCAACGCAACTTGTCGTGTTCAATTTGGATCTCGTATGGAAAAGTTATGAATTAATGAACATTTTGAAATAATTAAATATAATTAACTTAAATAATATAACGTTTAAAAAAATATACCCTTTCTTCCCTCTCGCATACGCGATTCCCAGGCACGAGCCTTTTGTTTGAAACGATCGCGATTAACTAGAGTTCGCCACCGTCCTACTTGCGTGCACCTACCACTATGCTTGCCTTGCCGCCTCGCTTTCGCGCATGCGCCTACCACCACGCCATTCACCATCGAAAACTGCACATGAACACAGCCCCCTAGCTGCCGCCTCGCTCCATCGATCGACGATCGGTTGGTATGGATGAACTCGTGGAGTTGAGCTCTCCAACTTTCATGTTGAACGTTTTGGCTAATTTTGCTCCTAGCACGACGTGATTTGATGGTCGTTGGATCGAGCTTTATTTCTAATGGCAACTTGGGTTTATAAAGTTTAGGGTTTGCAAATGAAAATATTTCAAGTCCTTGTATAGCCAACTTTCAAAGCACTATTCACACTTTAAAATTTCAGACTCCAAATGAAGCATGCTGTTAACCCGCCTTTTGGCAAGGCCGCGGACAGACGGATTTAACTTAAACAACTTCAAAACTATCGAGACTAAAGTATGATGGATTCGGTTTAAAATGATGAAGTTCACTTGAATATGTCGTTGGGAAAAGGAGTGGAGAAACTACATGGCTCGGCCTAGGCAGTTTGGCGGATATCGCTCGGCATTGGGATGGTTCGGCGTTGGAGGCTGTTCGGCATAGAGAGATCGTCGTTCGACATAGAGGGATCGTTTGGCACTGAACGAGTGCTCGGCATTAGAAGGATCGTTCGGCATATAGGAATGTTCGGCACTGGACGAGCGTTCGGTATAGAGAGATCATCGTTCGGCATTGGATGGAGCGCTCGGCATTAACGAACGTTCGGCATCTGGAGACGTTCGGCATTGGATGGATCGTTCGGCATCAAGGAGCGTTCGGCATTGGATGGGTCGTTCGGCATACCTCACCTCGCTCGGCATTGCACCTCGATACCTCTATACCTCGCACCTCCATACCTCGGTACCTCGCACCTCCATATCTTGGTACCTCGCACCTCCATACCTCGGTACCTCGCACCTCCATATCTTGGTACCTCGCACCTCCATACCTCGGTACCTCGCACCTCCATACCTCGATACCTCGGTACCTCGCACCTCCCAACGTTCGGCATGAGAAGATCGTTCGGCATTCACACATTGTTTGGCATTCAGCGTTCGGCATCTATGGTTCGGCATATGGAGACCACTCCATTTGGGCTGAGGTACTCGGCTACCAGGCCCACCAGGGAAGTCCAACTCATCTTTGTCTATAAATAGAGAGGCAGGGGCACAGTAAAAGGGGATCTTCTTTCTGCTCTCTTACTTTCTCTTTTCTAAGGCTAAGGCAACTCTGCCATTTTGTAACTGTAATCGATTATTACAGCAATAAAAAGCAAACTTCTGGAGTGGACGTAGGCCGGAGTTAGCCGAACCACTATAAAATCTGTTGTTCTTTACTGCTTTCATTTCAGTTTTAACGGTTCTTCACATTATTGCTCTCTACATACATTCTATCTCTGAGCTGTGATTGGTATTTGGTGCTTTCATTTGGATTTGGGGGTTAGTGACCAATTTTGGCGCTAACACTTGCTGCCCGGCGTTCTATATGTTATACCCCTATTCCAAAAACAATGTAATATATATCGGGAATTAATTCCATCATATACAGAAGTTAGCTTTTCAAAATCAAATTATATTAATTTAAATTCCTTAAATATATTTCTATGCATTTCGAACTCGCAGGACCAAACGATATGTCCAATCGCCATGAAATTCGACGGCATATAATAATTCACTATTACGGATCCAATGAAATTAATTTCGTCGAAATCCAAAACAATGTCCGGAAGGCTATTTTTACACGTTAATTAAAACGAGTTATTTCAAAAATCAGGTTAATCGCTTTTAAATCAAATTTAAAAGTTTAATATCTTAATTCTTATTTAAATAGAATTTAAATCAACTTCAAAAATCATTTTCATTCATTTTAAATTCAAGATTCAATTACGTAAACAATTCCAATTTAACAAATTTAATTATCAAATAAATCGCTATATTTGAAATCCAAGTTATTTAACTTATAAAATTAACTTTTCAATATTTAAAATCAATTAAATATTTCAAATTCAATGATTGAAATCCTGGGTCATTCCATTCTCCCCTCTCCCCCTTAAAAGAATTTCATCCCCGAAATTGCCAAGGTCAGAAAAATGCCGTAAACCCATTAACTTTTCAAAACCCATTTGTTGAAATAAATTACCAATTTCTTTTAAGCCTTTAACTTCCAAAAATCAATTTGTTGAAACTTTATTATCACCTTTCTAAGTTTCTAAATTCACTCATATATACTAACTACTACCATGCTAGGTTATAGCAAAAGTATCAAATTTTAGTTATCAAAACTTTTCTTTTAAAATTCTCAAAAATTTTCTAACGCCTTAAATTTTCAGAAAATTTCGCCAACGTCCCCTTTGCACGGCTCGATCGGAAAAATTTACAATATATATATATATAATCACAAATATACATCTCATCTCCGAGAATGGGGCATCCCGTAGGGAAAAATATAAAAATACGGTATGTAATCCAAGATGTGTACCTTATTTTATTATTAGCAAGCATATACAACCAATATAATGCGAAAGCAAGCTCCAAATGTGAAGCATACGCCATATGCACCTATTAATCACTTAACAACCAATGAGAATATGTATATAGAAAGCAACATCAATATATAACATATAGAATATACAATAACTATATGCAAATGTGACAAATGCAACAAGAGAAACCATCCAACAAATAATATCCATCCAATTTATTATCATCATATCAATTTGCATTTTCAAATGTCAACATTATAGTTGTACACTTTCATTTTCTTATTAACATGATATTCATTCGTTTTCAATTTATTTACATTCAATTTATTCCCATTCAATTGATTTACAATATGTTTAACAACATTTAATTACATATTTAATTCATTTATGAATCATTTATAGAATCATTTCACTTTAACTTTTCCTAAGTTAAATATTATTTCATTATCACTTAGTATATTTCTTTCAATACTAATATCACTTAAGAATCATTCCATCAAATTACTTACTTAAGTTCGTTATAAACATTTTATACAAAACTCCTCATATTTTACTTCCACTTCATGACTTAAGTTCATATTCAATTCTTTTTACAACTTAAATTACATTTCATTTTATACTCAAATTCATATTCATTCCACACTTAAGTTGTATTTTATCCTACAACTCAAGTTTATGTTTCATTTCACTAATTTACTTTTTTTAATTCATCTAATTCACTTCAAATCCAATTCAATTTCATTCAACTCATTTCATTACTCCACTTTATTTACCTTTTCTTGAGTCCATTTCCCTTTTAAAATCCATTTTATTCAATTTAGATTAAGTTAAATCTCATTTCAAATTTCAACTTCAAACGTTCCTTACTTAACACTTTTATTTTAACAAATTAAAATTTTGTTTTGACTTACCCTTTACAAATTCATAAGTTGTAAATTTACTTCTTATCTATACTATTTTCAAATTAGAAGTTCAAAACTTATTTTCTTATGTTTTCTCAAAACATTTAGATAAAATATTTGAGGATTTCTAAACATCCGGTTTTATTTCAAATCAATTTGAAACCATATATATACATAACTCCTTTATATATCAAATTACACTTTTGGAATCTAAAACAAATTTGTTTTACCAAAATAAAATTTCAATTGTAGCAATTCCTCACCTAAAAACTCGAAAATGAACGCCGATGATGCTGCAATCATCACCAGAATTATTTTCCAACGCCTGAAGTGAGTTTAGTTCTTTCTATCCCTTTTAATTCCATTTTAAATATTTCTAACCCAAATTTTTTTTAAAATAATACTATTATTGTTTTTCTAAAATCTCTCGAAAAATAATTTTCAAAATCAATGGGATTTATATTCTTAAACTTCTTGTTTTAAATCCATTTATTTTTCAAATCCTATTTATAAATGTACTTATATATTTATAAATGTACTTATACAATTTCATTTCACAAATATCGATTTATTTTAATTATAATGAATATTCTAAAATTCATATGTATAATTATAAATTTACTTTCTTATATAACTTATTTCATAAAAGTTTACCTTTGTTAGATTATAACAATAACAACTTTTATTAGAACAACAACAACAACAAATGATAATAATCAAATATTAGGATTTACTAACAAACAAACACACCATATATAACTATAATAATTTTTGAAAAATTATTCCTTTACATATACATTATAATTTAGGTAAAATTATTTCATTTAACAATTCTCAAACAATACCGTGTCGCTTTATCTTGTTTAAGTGTTTAGAAATCCCTATCGATATCATGGCATCCTACATACCGACCAGAATTCATAAGCCACTCAATAGATAGATTAACACAATATAATACATTTTTATATCACTAACAAATACACTCTCATATATATACACTCAAACTTATAATAAGGCATTCCATTACCTTATCTCTAAATTAGTTACCCTACCAAAGCCAAGGTACTTGCTTAACCTTCAGCTCTGATACCAGCTATAACAACCCGCTTTTCCGTACAGTTCAAGCTGACAATATACCACACATGTCCAACCGAAATCAAATGGAAAAATGGATAGTTATGGGAAAGTAAGAAGGAAGAAAAAGAGAAGAATAAGAAGAAAAGAAACTATCAACAACACAGAATCTCACAATCGCAGCGGAACAATATACAATATAATAACAATGATCTTTACAAAAGAGAAATTATTATATATATATATATACATCAACCAGAGTACAACAACAAATCACAATCATCATCCTGGACAGTTGTAACAGCCTATCCTCACAAATGCTGATGATTTCAACAACAAAGCAGCGAAAAATAAAGATATACGTGAATGTGACCTGAAGACCTCCGACTCATCTCCTGAGCTCCGATGCATCCAAAGCAATCTGTAATATGCTCGGTCTGACCCAAGCATTATAATAAAATAACACCCGAGCCATTCTGGAAAATCAGTGTGAGAAAAACTTAAAGTTATAGAAAAAACCTTTGAAAATCAAAAGTATCTCATAAAACCACCCGCACATAAACACGGATGGGTTTTTACCATACGATAACCAAAACCTTTATCGGGAATCCTTTGATATAATAATAACGTCTATAATACAAATACTTATTAATCGTAGCCGAAATTGTTACATTATTAAATTCCATCATATTAGGTATACAACTAAATCCGTAAAGGCTCATTCTGGAGAATCGATTCCATATAATGAATAGGCTGCTGGGGTACCACTCGTCACGGTGCATCACTAGATAAAATAACACCGAGGACCTTGCCTGGATCTCCTACCAATACAGGACAGTCCTACCCCTTACTAGATAATACCGAATATGATCACCCCTCCGTAAAGTGCCCCAAAACATACAAATAAGATATAATATCGACTCAAGATACGGATGATCATACCCTACTTGGAAGCGACCCACTTAGCCCTGCTGCATCTCCCTTGTTTTAGTCATTACCGGTTGATGAGGCTTAAGGCTACGTTTTACCCTTTATATAGCACTTCCCAATTGGAATGCTAACATTGCCCTTCAAGAAACAATGCAATGCCAACATTCATTCATACAAGTTCGTTCTGGGATTGAACAAAACACTTGAGAGCTCCGTCTTCAATTTCCATCATCCTCAAGATGTCTTTACTTCACAATGTTTAAGTCGGATCGAAGTGGTTTTCGGATAACATACCTGATCCTGGTCTCTTTGAAATAACATTCGATAGTTTCTGGTAAACTCAACACTAGTTCTTTGTGAAATAAACAGTCAAAGATAAGAGAGGAGATCACATCCTAACCGTTAGTGAATGGATTTCTGTATCATTGTCCTAGGAGAACGAAACGAGATTTATACGCACAGTACAGCATCATCGGAGATGACTGTGCCATAAACTCATGTGTTTCCCTTAGATCTTTCCAAAGTTACGTTGGCATCCAATTTTGATAGTCGGTTATTTAATTATCGAATAACAATCATTCAATCGGGGATTTAATTTCATAGGGAAAACCAAAATGGTTAAGCACACAAGCAACCATTAGCCTCCTTAATTAGTCTTTTATTAATTAAATTTACTTTGTAAATATTTGTCTCAAAATCCTTTTACAAAGATATATATATATATATATCTACAAATCCCTATATTTCAATACCTCGAAAAATATCCATATACTTATCCCAACGTACAAGTATATTCACCAACATTTGGGAAGATTTTCCTTTTTATTCAATTCTAAAATCATTTATAAACTCCATTTTAAATCCACAAAACCATTTGTAAAATTCCTTTTTCTTTTTTACAAATCTCCCTTTACATTTTCCAAAACACGTTACAAGATTCCTCTTATAATCCACATCTGCTTATAAGACCCTATTTATAAATCTCGAAAACATTTATAATATAAATTCTAAATATTTTCTTAAAACACTATTATATAATAGTAAACATTATAAATAAATAAATAATACTAACTTTCAAAGATCTTTAAAAAAGATATTTAATAAATTCAAAAACATTCTTAAATAACCAATAATAATTTATCTTCAGTAGTATTATAAATACAAATAATTAATTTCCAAAACTATATTGATAAATAATCATACTTAATTTCAAACCATATTAATAATTTAAATAGTTAACTTCCCATTATTTCAAATATTTATAACCAACTTTAAAACAATAATAGTATAAATAAACAACTTTATAAAACATAAATATTTTTCTTTGATAAAAATCCATACTTAACTTTCCACATAATTGTCCCATATTTATAAAGCTATATCTATAAATCTCTTCTATTTTATGAAACTTCCTTTCATAAAACCCATTTATTTATAAACGCCATTTATAACTCCATTCCTTTATAAATCTCACTTATTCATAAATCCTATTTAAAACATCAATCACCATCCCTTTTTAACATTGCCTCCATATGGATAAATTCCTTTTATAAATTCCTTTCTATTTATAAAATATCGTTTAACATTCCTAATTTACCCTGACCCAAATTTCCAAAATAGAATCAACTATTTTCTAAAATATCATTCCACATCTTATTATAAATCCACAATTTGATTTATTTCACCACTTTATCCAATGATAAAAGTTTCCCTTAATTTATAAACACCATTTATAAATCCATGTTTTTTATTAACAAAATACGATTTTTCAAACCTTCACTTCATTTGAAAAATATCACTTTTATAAATTTATCACATTTATAAATTCCCACATTTATAAATAAATCTTAATATATGTGTATATATATATATATATCACTCTACATAAACGGTTAATAAATATTTATACCAAAATATTTCTATCTTCCTTTAAAAACCATACCCTTTATTATAAAAGATGGACTTACTTTTATGATTTTAATAACCTTTGTCGTAGTTCAAAAATTTCTATTTTAGAATATTTTATATAACAATAAATTTATAATCTCTAAAAAAATCATACTTTAAACTTGAAAGAAACTACTTCTTGAAATAATTCAAGAAAAATTATTAAAACATATATAATTTCCAAAATCACTTTAAAATCCCTTTTTAAATCAAATCAAATCATTGTTTTATGGTATTTAAAATACCAAAAAATAAGACCCAATGCTACTAAAGCACTAAACAAGTAAAATCATATCCATGTCATCAAATATGGCATCCAACAAGTCATATATCACAATATATATGAAAAGTAAAATCAACAGTGTGAGGAATCCTGTTGGATCCCTCTAACATGTCCCCATGCATCACATACAGTATATAATTAAATAATAGACATCAACCGCTTCGAGGCGGGATTCATATACAAAGGGTCATCCACTCTTACCCGGGAACATAATAGGGTCTCCTCCGCTCT
Source organism: Allium fistulosum (assembly GCA_030737815.1). Classification (NCBI taxonomy): domain Eukaryota; kingdom Viridiplantae; phylum Streptophyta; class Magnoliopsida; order Asparagales; family Amaryllidaceae; genus Allium; species Allium fistulosum. The sequence continues at coordinate 190,334,059 of CM060904.1, forward strand.
AGGGTTGGGAATATATCCAAGTCAACAATATAATTTAGTAAATTATCCAAACAGTCAATAACAGCCAAAAATAAAATATTCACACGTCTAATAAATAGTTTTGTTGATTATATAATATTTTCTAGCTAACCAAAAATGTTAGATTAACTTACATTGATTTTAGTTTCGTCAAAACGTTCCATTTCGACTTAAAATTGAGCAAACGTTCAATTTAACCAAAATTTCCACTAGCTCTAAATCTATCCAATCTAATTCCATATCGTAGAATTCATTGATACGGATGCAACGCAACTTGTCGCGTTCAATTTGGACCTCGTATGGAAAAATTATGAATTAATGAACATTTCGAAATAATTAAATATAATTAACTTAAATAATATAAAGTTTAAAAAATGCACCCGTTCTTCCCTATGGCGTACGCGATTCCCTGGTGCGAGTTTCTTTTTAAATGATCATGATTAACTAAAGTTCGTCGTTGTCCTTGTTGCGCGTGCCTGGCGCTGCGCCCACCTTGCCGCATCGCCTCGCCTCCACGCGTGCGCACCTACCACATTGTCATTCACCATTGAAAACTGCATATGAACGTGGACCCATAGCCTCTACCTCGCTCCATCGATCGATGATCGGTTGATATGGATGAACTCGTGGAGTCGAGCTCTTCAATTTTCATATTGAACATTTCGGCTAATTTCGCTCCTTGCTCGCCGTGAATTGACGGCCATTGGATCGAGCTTTATTTTTAATGGCGATTAGGGTTTATAAAGTTTAGGTTTTGCAAATGAAAATATTTCAAGTCTTTTTATAGCCAATTTTCAAAGCACTATTCACACTTTGAAATTTCGAACTCCGAACGAAGCGTGTTGTCTGACGTTCTGTATGTTATGCCTCTATTTCGAACATAATGGAATATATATCGGGAGACAATTCCATCATATACATAAATTAGCTTTTCATTATCAAATTATACTAATTTAAATTCCTTAAATTTATTTCTACATGTTTCGAACTCGCACAACCAAACGATACATCCATTTGTCACGAAATTCGACAGCATATAATAATTCACTATTACGGATGCAGTGAAACCGGTTTCGTTGAAATCCGAAACATTGCCCCGGAAGGCTGTTTTTATAAGTTAACTAAAACTAGTTATTTCAAAAATCAGTTTAATCACTTTTGAATCCAATTTAAAAGTTTACTATCTTCATTCTTATTTAAATAGAATTTAAATCAACTTCAAAAATCGCTTTCATTCATATTAGATTCAAGATTCAATTATTTAAACAATTCCAAATATTCAAATTTAACAAATTTAATTATCAAATAAATCGCTACATTTGGAATCAAAGTTATTCAACTTATAAAATTAACTTTTCAATATTTAAAATCAATTAAATATTCAAAATTCAATGATTTAAATCCTAGGTTGTTACAGAATCCATAAGTTCCCATATATTGATTCTATTCTTCATTTCTTTCCTTGGTTGTTGTGATGAATTCCTTACCAAGGTAGGATAAATTGTCTATCATCTTGATCTTCCTTATCGAGCATTATTTTGGTAAGCCTTTGGTAGGATAGGCTTGATGATTGGTTAATTATTTCAAATAGTTGGCCAACCATTCTTTATTTAATAGGGTTGTTTGCTGGACAAAGCGTGTTCTTTTAGATGGTTGCTTTGGCCATGTCTAAAGGCAGGACCAAAGGCTTGTTTGATGACCACCACTCTTTTGATGGTCGCTTTGGCCAGGCCCGAAGGCGGAACCAAAGGCTTAATTGACCATCACTCCTTAGACAGTTGCTTTGGCCAATCTCGAAAACTGGACAAAAGGCTTAATTGACCGCTATTCTTTAGGTGATCGCTTTAGCCAGGCCTAAAGGTAAGGCCAAAGGCTTGATTGACCATCACTCCTTAGATGGTTGCTTTGACCAGGCCAGGAGGCGGGACCAAAGACTTCATTTGACCACCACTTTTGGCTGGTTGCTTTGATCAGGCTCGGAGACAGGACCAAAGGCTTAATTGAACATTACTCTTTGGGTGGTTGCTTGGACCAGGCCCAGAGATAGGACCAAAGGCTTAATCGACCACCACTCCTTGGATAGTTGCTTTGGTCAAGACAGGAGACAGGCCCGAAGGCTTAATTGACCATCACTCCGTGGATGGTTGCTTTGACCAGGTCCGGAGGAAGGACCAAAGCTTAATTTGACCACCACTATTTTGGTGGTTGCTTTGGCCAGGAGTGGAGATGGGCCAAAGGCTTAATTAGACATCTTTCCTTAGATGGTTACTTCTTATAACTTTTGTGAATACTCATTATAGAATTGATCTTTCATAGTCCATATTCCCTTTATTCATCTGAAGTTGCCAAGCATGGCCTTAAGTGTTTAGCATTCCATGTTCTTATTATATTTCCATCAGGTCTGCTTACTGATAGATTCCTAGAAATATTACTTCATAAATGACCAAAGATCCTTCCTAATTTGGCCTTAGAGGACCGTCGATTATGTCCTTGGTATTTGCCATTACATTCCTAAGTATCAAATCACCTTCTTGAAATGTTTTTTGTAACACCCCTAGTTTTTATATATCATATAATTTAAATATTTAATTATGGGATAATTAAATGAGAAGTAGAAAGATGTGATTTGCCATATAAATTGATTAATTAACTTGGCCTTTAAAAATTAAAACTTAGAGAATGGGTTAATAAGAAATATAAGTAAACAGAACATAGGAAGGGTAAAAGAGGAAAAGAAAATAACTTATCACTATCCCCTCTTCTTCATTCATTTCATTCCATTTTCTAAACAAAACTAAATAGAAAAGTTGTTAATGCCACCACCAGGAATTCAAGAGGAAAGTTAAGGGAAAAAGAAGCTAAGGCAAATCTCAACATTTCAACAAAGTTTAAGGTGGATAATATACTACCATTTCATGATTTTATGTGTTTTAATTCGGATTTGATGTGATTTCGAATTGGATTTGATTGTTTACCATGTTTTTTGAATGAATAATCATGTGTAAGACTGAATGGTTATTATTTAGGAATTTTTATGGATTTTTCTAATCAATTTTAAAGTGAAAAAATAAGTTTTTGATTTTCAAATAATATAAAATTTTGATATGATGTTCAAATTATTATTTTGGGATGAGTTTTAAATTTCATAATTTTTAGAGTTTATGTGAATTTTTTATGAATGTTCTAAGTGAGAAAATGGTTGAATTTTGAAAATAAATTATTAAAAATACGAAAAATAATTATTTTGGTCTGAAATTTTCCTAGTGGTAGAATTGACAAAATAGATTTTTGATGAATTTTTGGAATTTTTTCCATTAATGTTCTATTTTGTATGAATTAATTAGTGAAGAAGAATGCTGATTAATTATGAAAAAATTAATTAATTATATGGATTAACATTTTTTTGGAAAGTTGCTGAAATGATAAGAGAATTGGTCAATAGAAAGCCAACAAAAAATTGGATTTTTTAGAAACGAATTAGTTAAAGGAGTAATAAATCAATTTTTTAATTTAACTACAAAACCGTCACTGAACCATATTTAACTAAGTAAAACAATTCACTCAAGGCTAAACTTTATGTTGGATATGGAAAAACTATGCCTGAAAGCTAAAATCTAATCTATATTCCTAGCGATGGCACATATATCTCGTGACTGCTCATGAAAATATATCTCGCGATGGCACATATATACATACACACAAATACATATGAGCACACGTTCAAATTATCACACATGACGATATAATGCAAATATATAAACACGTTTTCATGCGAAGGCCTGCAGAGTAACAACGCATCACGATGGCTCCATGTTGCATAAGAAAGCAAATTAGATAAGTGATTTAGCATGAAGGCACAGACCACACCCAAAACTAAATTATTATAATTGCATGTTGCAAATAAATGGACATAGTGTTCACAGTTTAACACGAAGGCACCTAGCATTTTATTATCACATGAAAACCCAAGAACATTTCATGCAAGTTTTGTGAGCAAGAAATTTAACGAACAATGCGGAAGTGCCTAATCCTGTATAAAGGTTAAAACAAACAATGCATATCCAAGGCAATCAAATTGTTCGCATGCTTGCATAAAAATTTAACACGCGATAACTATTGGGTTGTTAACAGATGATGACCTTTATTTTTAATAGACGACGACCTCTATTTTTAATAAGCAACGACTATGAAATTTTTAAGACGCAGCGACCTATATTTTAACACGTAAAAATAAGTTAATTTTCATGGTGTGACGGTCTATATTTTAAAATGTGAAAATAAGTGAATTTTTAAGGCACGATTGCCTACGGTTTTAGAAAGTGTGTGATAGCTATTTTATAATACTTGAAAGATTTTCACTCTATTTGAGGCTAAATTTTACTTAAACAAAAAAGTGATTTTGTTAAGTATTTTTATGAGATTTCAAACGAGAGGAAAAACGTATTAGTCCATTTTTGAAAGGGTTTTTAAGGAAGAAGCTATTACTTTGGAAAAGTAATTTGTGTATAAATTGACTATCGTATTGAACATATAATTAATTAATTGATAATATGTTATATATTTGTTTTTGTAACACCCCTAATATTGATTAACTTTATTTAGTAATTTAATTAGACAAATTAAAAAAAAATAATGTATGGTGATAAAGGAAAATGAGATTTGATTAATTATAGGTCATGCCATAATTAATGAATTAATAAAAGTAAATAGAACTTAGATAAGAAAGAGAAATATATGATAATGGCAAAACAGGAATAAGATATAATTCCTAATACATACCCTTACATTCCTTATCCCTCAGTTCGTTCACACAAACATAATCAAAAGAACAAGGTCGGCCACTACCGAGGGGATTCAAGAAGAGTAAAGCTAGGAAATCAAAGGAAAGCTTAGGGAAATCAACTCTAAACACAAATCTCAAGTTCCTATATCAAACCAAGATGAATAATAAGATATGCATCTCACGTTTTTAGTGTTATTTTTGGTTTTAAGGGTAGACCCAAATCTTTTGCTTACTATGCCAAGGTATGATATTTTGATGGATTATATGCTTATTGGTGAGTTAAGGGAATTTATTCATGAAATTTAGTAATATGTTTGAGTTAGAAAACCTATCATATGACATCCAAATGACTTGAAATTTTAGTATGATGTTAGAAACATTATTTTAGAAAGGGTTTTAAATTTCATAAATTTTTGATAAAGCATGAATTTACTATGAATTTTCTAAGTGTAGAAAATAAATTATTTTGGTTTTTATTATTAAAAATAATTAAATTCTATTTTTGACCCCGAAACTTTTATATAATGAAGAATATTATTAATTTGATTTATTATGATTTTTGGGGAATTTTCCCAAGTGTTATTGATTTAGTATGAATTATTTTAGCTAGAAGAGCTTATTTGATTACTAAAATATTAATATATATCAACGGTTTCCAAACATGTTTTGGAAATGATAATTCTGGGATTCGGCACATTTCCTAATAAAGAAATTGATAAAGTTTTGGCTATCAATAAGAAATGGACAAACAATTGGGTTTGGTGAAAAGAAATTACTTTTAATGGCAAAATAGCATTTTTTATATTAATTACGGTCTTGCCACGCCGAGCCTCATGTTGCCGCACCCGATTAGCCCGCTCCTATGAACTTCGACGACGACCCAGTGAGATACATAGAATACCAAGTTAGTTGGTATGGAATGTATCATCCTTGGTTGGAGTGCAAAGACATCATGGTTAACACCACGGTCATCGACACCGTCATTGCCGCATGACTTAAGTGCCGCTTATTTTTCAACGATGCCGACCTAATACTTTCGAAGTGACTAGAGCGATGGTAATAATGCCATATATTTTGATAATGATTCGATAAGGCAATGATGTCGCACCTTATGTCTTCGACTATATAGTGCCAAATTTTATCATCCCGACACTATTCCTAGCTGCATCTTTTAAGAAGGCAGTGGGGCCATGTTTTATCACTTTGGCACTAATGATGACGCATGTTTTCTTTTAAGGCATTCATGCCGAGACTTACTTATGTCGACACTATTTTTATAAGACTTTGAGTATGCAAACCAAGATTTACATTTTATAGCATCGACACTCTATGGAGTGCAATGTATATGTTGTCGACTTATGGCCTTAGGTTTTATAAGTTAAAGGTTTTAACGCTTTTACTGAAGAGGGGCGACGACCCCAATGGCGATGATGACGCCGAGCTTTATAATTATAAAGGGTTTGATTATCTTGGCCTTGTGGCCTATGTTTTGAAGGGAAAAAACCCTCGTCGACTATATCTTGCTAAGTTTTATCAATATTGTAATGGTCCACCTTTTCGACCCCTGAATGTCGACACTAATACATCCACGGTATTCACGTGTCGAGCATCCAAGTGCCGTAAAGACGAATTGTTAGGGTAAAATAAAAAGAAAAGAAAATAGAACAAGAAAGAAGAGAACACAATATCAGAATCTCACATGCGGAAGAAAAATATATAATATCTCAAAAGGCCTTTACCGAAAAGAAAACCTTTATATACATACATAAATCAAAGAAAATTAACCTAGCATCAGCCTAGACAGTTATAACAACCTGCCCTCACAAATGCTGATAGAAACAAGTCAAGTAATGCAGCGAAAAATAAATACGGTAAGAAATCATCCAGCTCCTCTCCAAGAGCTCCAATGAACCATAGCCAAATCTGGAAACATACTCGAGCTGACCTGACATTAAGAAAATAACACCCGAATCAGTCTGGTAAACCAACGTGACAAACTCAAATAATATAAACTTATTATATCGTAAAACCCTTCAAAATAAGGGTATCTCATAAGACCACGCCGCCAATAAGCATAGATGGGGTTTTCCCTTACGATAACTAAACCATTATATTATAAAATCCAATGATAATATAATAATGTTTAAGGTGTGAAATATAAAGAATCACATAGCTACGATGCAAGTGAGTGTACATCAAAACAATAATAGGTATACAATCACAACTGCTAAGGCGCGTTCGCTAACTGTATAAGATTTCCATATAGATCTCCTTGGATCAAAGACTATTCGATCTACTGCACAAGGATCGTAGATATCCTTTCAAAGCAGCATACATCCCTAATGAATGTACCATAGGAACACATAGTTTGCCCCTACTAAGTGAGACCGAGTGCACCACTCCCACGTGCATAACTATAACTGTCTTTAAGATGGAGTCACATGCACCCTTCTGGGTTAACTAAACCCACTAGCTATGTCCCCTTTCTCTAGTTTCTACCATACCAAGGATAAGGCTACGTCCGGCATTCCAGCACACGAGCCACAACTCGAACAGATCTTCCACACGAGCTTCAACTCGAACAGATCACGGAACCACACATGGATCCCTCAACAAATCTCGGAATCACACATGGATTCCCATATCCTGAATAGATCACAAACAACTACATGTGTTCGAGCATCTTAAATAGATCTCGAATCTTCATATAGATTCCAGCATCACGAACCAATCATAAAGCAATCACGAACCAATCAAGAAGCAATCACAAACCAATCATGAAAATCTTCCAAAGTATAGAACAGGTATATGGTTTTGGAGTGGCTACGGTTTTAAGTCATCTCATATAAGTACAATTCCCCACTTACCAGGTGCTCCAAAACCAATCGATCGATTTTCCGGGAATCTCAACCCCAGTTCTGTGGGAAATAAACAAACATGCATAAAAGTGGAGATTCCATCCTAACCGTTTAAGTGGACGAATTTCCTTACCATTATCCTAGAAGAGAAAAACGAGTTTATACGTACAGTATAGTATCACCGAAGATAACTGTATTATATAATCCTCATGTTTCTTCAAGATATTTCCAAAGTATATTGGCTAAGATTTGATAGTCGATTATTTAACTATCAAATAAACAAACAGTCTAATACAATGAGAATAATCGCATACGAGAAACCAAGCCCTGTATACTATCCTTAAGCAAGTAATACACAAAGAACGATCGAAACAAACAAGCATGATAGTCATATAAACGACTTCAAATCCCCTTTGTAATTAGTTTTTCTTTATTAATTAAAAACCTCTTTTATTAGTAAAACTCATTTTTACTCAATAAACCCTTTATAAATGAAACTCCATTTGTTAATTAAACTCCACTATTTAATTAAAACATTACTATTCATTTTCATCATATTCCAATAATTTCCAAAAGTATTCATATACTTATCTCAACTGTATAAGTATATTCACAAATGAATTTCAATGGGATTAAGACAAATGTTACTAAAACACTGTCACTACAAACCCAAAACCATTTCACTTATGATTATCTTTAAAACATTCTTTTTAAAGATCCATTTACGTACATAAGCATAATCAAAATGGGCTAAAGGTGAATGCTACTGTCACATTGCCATAACAAACCCAAAACCAATTCACACTTGTTATTATCTTTAAAATTCCATTATTAAAGATCTATTTTTTTCCAAACTCATTTAACAATATTTTAACACTTAAAATATTATCCAAGGATTTTAAAACAAATATTACTAAAATATTGTTTACGATAAACCCCAAAACACTTTACTATTCCATAATATTTAATATTCCATTTTAAAGATACAATCGCTTTTCAAAAGTGTAGTAAAACTGGGTTAAACAAGATGTTGCACAAACTCATTTAACAATATTTTAAAACTTAAAATATTATCCAAGGGTTTAAAAACAAATATTACTAAAACATTGTTTACGACAATCCCCAAAACACTTTATTATTCCATAATCTTTAATATTCCATTTTAAAGATCCAATCGCTTTTTGAAAGTATAGTTAATGGTTAAAACAGATGTTGTACAAACATTGATACTATAAACCCAAATCACTTTTGTACTTGCCATTTACTTTAAAACATCTACTTAAAAGTCTAAGTATAGCTTTACTTATTAAACAAGGTTATATACCTTTTTAATCAATTCATAAAACATTTCATTATAACCTAAGTGTTATAATATCAAAACTCCTTTTAAATCAATTTATAAAACAATCCATTATAACATAAGTGTTGTAATCTAAAAACTCCTTTTAAATCCCTTTAAAAATACTAAACTCCCTTTTTAAAACTTCTAAATATACTAAAATACTTTTAAAATGATATATATTTACATATACTAATTTATTTAAAAAACAAAGATATTTAATAAAATACTATAAACCATTTGTAAAATATTACAATATAAAATCCTTTTAAAAATCTATATTAAAATCTTTAATAACTTCTAAAACTATATATATATATATGTATACACACACACCAAAATATACTTTTAAAGTACTTTATACATAATTTAAAAGTCCATTCAAAATTTGTTTTATAATTTAAACCCGTCACTTTGTAAATCCATAATTGATTTCTAGAAATATATTTAAACCTTGTTATTTCCCGATAATAAATATGCTAACATTACTTATTATAAATGCGAATAAGCCCTAGGATGTCTTCCAAAGTTAACATTAAAATTGCAGATCACGGCGATTTCAAAGTGCATCCATCATGACATTTTCGCTTCTAACATTTATAACTTCCATTTCCAAATTCCACAAATGTCCAAACAAATTCCATTTATGCCTAAAACACCAAACTGTGTATAGAACAACCCAATATATATGTACATATATATTTCCATAATTTCCCATAATTTATCCAATTTATTTAATTTAACATATGTCAGTTATCAAGTATTTCAAAGCACGTTTATAATGACTAAATCGTTTCAAACGTATATAATGCACTATCACTTTTCACAAAGCAATATCAAACATGTAAACAAGTAGTCTAGGCCATGATACATGTTATAGATGATCAAATAGAGATTATTATACTCAATAATAATGTTCTCACTTGTTTTACAAAACAATACGAGGTCCAAAAGTAATAATTTGCATTATTCATTATACGGTTTATATTTCAATACATCAATAACTATATATACAACAATATATAATTAACTGGTGAGTAAAACTCACCCAAGTTTCAGTTAATGCTTTCGCGTTTCTGAATAGTCCAAAACCGAACGCCGTTCGATTTTGGCTAAAATTCCTACTAGCTCTGAACTCGACGAATCCAACTCCAAAGCTTAGATATCATCGCTATGATTACAGCGCAACTGATCGTGTCCAAATCGGACCTCGTATGAACAAGATACAGATATTATAACTTGGAGACAATTAGATTATTAATTAATTTAGTTAATCAAAGTAATTAACTAATAACCTTCTCCTATCATTTAACAAACCCGGGTCGCTTTCAAACTCGATGCCATGATCTTCGATTACCCACTATCGCCGCCATGCCTCACAAGAAGCCACCGCATCACTACAGATGGAAGACCCGACCTCCCCGACCCTTAAGCCACACACCATGTCCCATATCTCGTCGTCGATCGTAAGATCCTACCCACAGCTGTGGCTTCCTTCAACTCTAGATCGACGCCACTACGCTCAACCAGTCAACGATCGGCCATTGCCAATGAACTCCCCTTCTCCTTGCCTACCTTTTTCATGTTGACCCCGACAGCTAGTTCAGCCTCTAGAGGCCGAAGGAATATCGACCGTTGAATGGAGTGGCCAATTAGGATTAGGGTTTAAGTTCTACAAAATAAAAGAAAAATAAGGTCCCTATATAAAAGATTTCAAATACTATTCACCCTCCAAAATCTCGAACTCCAAACGAGATATGATGACTGGCGTTCCTAGTTAATTACCCACATTCTAAACATAACGGAACTAGTATCGAGACCCAATTCCATCATATACAGAAGTTAGTTTTTCAAATCAAATTATATTATATTTAATTCTTGAAATCAATTGTTATGCGTTTCGAGCTCACGACCACACAGTACGTCCAATCGCCATGAAACTTGACAGCATATAACAATTCATTATTTTGGATCCAATGTCACTAGTTTCCTCAAAATCCGAGACAGTGCTCCCGAAATGATATTTTCACATGTGGATAAAATAGAATTATTATTAAACAATTTTAATCACTTCTAATTCTAAATTAATATCTTTCCATATCAATTTTATTTAAACAATAATTAAATAAGCTTTCGAAATCATTTTTCTCCATATTAAATCTAAGATTTAAATATTTAAATAATTCCAATATTTAATTATAAATCGTTTAAAATTTTGGGTCATTACAGATATAATGACTTTATATTGTTTTGGCCTTTATCTTATGGTTTTGAGAGGCGATGACCTCAAATGATTATGAACTTCATCAATATGATATTATATAAGAATATATCATGGCATAATTATTTTGAATAATGTAAAATGGCTATAATTTTCCTTGTTTTAACTATGATTTTAAGGGTTGAATCATTTATGAAGAACTACGTTTTTAAGGAATTGATAAGGGTGATTAGCCAAGAATTATACTAAAAAGATTAGTGTTCTTATCACATTCATATCAGTTGTGATAGGATGATTAGACTCGGATATAAGAAAACCAGATAAGACTGGTGTAGGATGTCGCCCTATACTTAGCTAGTAGCTCCTAGCTAATATAAGTCCAAAACTCCAGTGCATAGGGCTTTGTCATGGGAAAGGCTAAAAGTATATTTACACATAGAAAGGAATACACACGGATGAGATGGGTTATTGGTGAGCCCGCAAAACCATTAGGATCGATTGACCCTAGGAATAGTAAGTCTTGGACAAACCATCCAGTTGTCTTCTAACAGTAGGTTAGATAATTTGATATACTTGGTAGGCCTAAGTCAGCCATAGATTTGTAGTCAGCCTAAGAAAACTATGATGTTAGGATGGATAGTTCATTGACTTAGATAGATTGTTCATGATTACCCATGTTGCATGCATATACATTATTATTTATATTGTTTATTTTAACCAGTTTGGTTGCAAAAATTGATTTGCAAAAGATATATTTTTTAAAGAGATATTAGTGAGCGGAAAACCCGTTCCGTTCAGCGGCATAGTCTCACTTAATATATATAAATCCAGATGACATATTATTATTCACACCAGGCTTTTGTTTGACTCGAAGTTTATGTTTTTCCCTTAAACTCTCGGGTGCTCAAAATTTGATTTGAGTATATCAGAAGTAAGGACTTTACAAGTTATGTAGGTTTGGTGAATAAAGCTTCTGGAGACAGGTAGGAGGCAAAGCTAGCTATTTAGGAGTCTATCAATTACTATTATCTGTTATGTTATGTCAGTTATCGTATAAATGTATTGATAGTAGATGTATCTTTCTATTTAGTTACTTTGATCATCTATCTTCATATGTTGCTCTTGAAGTATTTTGTAATAATTATATTTTATATGAACCTGGGCAATGTTTGGATTATGTATCGAATATGAAATCATGACTTTAAAATGAAATGTGAAGGTTTTCTTTTATTTCATATTCTTGTGCTTCTGATATTATGGATACCATTAACATGATTGTATTTTATCATCGGAAATTAATATATAGATGACTAAAGCATCAATAGCGCTTAGTTTTGGGCCTCAAAATGGGGGATGTTACAACTTTGTATCATAGCATAGGTTTATGTAAAACTAAGTAATTTTGAACTTTAAAAAGGGTTTTGAAAATATAATCCAAATGGATCAGAGAATAAGATTGGAGTATGAGATAATGTTATAGTAACATACTTGTTTTTGCTATATATAAGTATACACTTTATCTCTATTCTCCCTATCTCTTAGACCATTCTTCCATATCTTACTAAGGTTCGAATGTAGATTTAAGGAAGTAAGGTATGGAGGTAGGAAATGGAAGAGTGAATCTCGGTGGAGGTGTAACGACCCGGAAATTTCGAACCCGAAATTTCCAGATAGTTAGAAGAAAAAGAAAAGAGATAGAAGAAAGAAACAAAATAAGACACAGATTCTCACATTCGCAGCGGATCAAAATACGATATCAAATAATAATATCAGTTATATAAAGAAAACTGTATTTGTTAATTACATTTTAATACATCAGAGTTACAACATTCACAAATATACTAGACAGATACAATTAACATTCTCCAAACTACAATACCACATTATTATATATACTTAAATTTCTTTTAACAAGGTGTTGCCATTTGTTTTATTGCATGCATATAAAAGCTACAAATGTCAAAACAATTTATTTCCTTATGTTTTATTTATTATGTCTATTTTATTAATAAATTTTCTTTTGCTTATATTTATATAACTTTAAAGAAAAATGATATAAACCTAATTACTCACAAATTAATAACCATATATATATATACTAGTTGTAAAATTTATTTTTAAGATATTACTTTGAATTTCAAACCCAAGTCCTATTTACAATCTACTTATATATATATATATATATATATTATTTGATTTTGAAAAGATAAATTTTGCTAATTTCAAATAATAATATCAGGAGATTATCAAATAAATATTTATCCCGATATAAATATTTATTATCAGAATTATTTATTCAATTCATAAATCAGTATTCTTATTAATCAATCCAGTTAATTATCAATTAACAAGTGTTCAAAAATTCGGGTTATCACATTCCTCCCCCCTTTAAATCTTTTCGTCCTTGAAAAGGAACGAAGCCAGAATTTACTTATTTACTTATTATCAGATAAAATTTTCTTTTGAACATATTTTTAAAACACTTTAAAAATCTTTATAATATTACTAAATTAGTTTTTATAAAAATACTTTTATAACTCGATGTTTCAACAAGTCCATTCTCGTTCTCACAGAAATTCGGTCATACGTTGATCAGGCGTAAGACTGAAAATCTATAAGTACTTAGCAGACCCATTTTCAACACCCAGTGAAAATATTTTGGAAAATAATTTTATTGAAAATATAGAAAACAGTTTTGAAAATAGAGGAAATATCTTTGGTGAGAATGCTCTGGAAATCATCACTCCCATCCATGGTCGCAGTTAACCCGATGGTTACGTTGCCGTCCCGGCAAAATCCACAGATAACTGTAGGTCTCCGCGCTCCTCGATTACGCCATGGAACCCGCTACAGATCGCAGTTATACCCGGGCCTTACGTTGCTAGCACAGCACAAACCCATATAACTGTAGGCATCAGCGCCACCGAATTTCGCTGCCAAATAATGAAACTTCTCCCACATAGATCGCAGTCTACCGATATAAAATCAAACGCAGACTGTTGGCTCTCAGCGGCACAAACGACTTTCGCTATGTTACCATAGTGTCACAGTCTACCGATATAAAATCAAACGTAGACAGTTGGCTCTCAGCGGCACACATGACTTTCGCTATGGTCTGCAGTAGATCGCAGAGACATCGAGTTAAACTGTCGTCACAGCATAACCCAAATGCCTATGTGGGCACCAGCCCCTCGACTTTCGCTACACAAATAATCCTCAGGAACTAGTTTGTCCGGACTCCTCACAGGATCAACTTTAGAAACCCCCCTTGGGGCTCAAGGCAGTACCACCCAGTAGCACTCCTGAGAAGTTCATTTCAAGGAAGCGCCTTTTTCCCCAAAGCTATTCATAAAACATTTTATACTATACTCTTATAGTATCTTCAAATCATATCCTTTATGATTTATATCAAAATCTCCTTTACACAAAATCGATTCCCAAAATCGATAGTTCCAAACTTGGCTTTTCAAAATCCAAAACTGATTTCCCAAAAATCAAAAGCCATTTCCAAATTCATAGGTTCTCAAAGCCTTTTCCAAAATCATTCTCATAAGATCCTTTATATATATAGATATATATAACTTTGAAAATCTTTGGATCATTTCAATCTTGTATAAAACCTCTTTTATACTTCAAATACTTCTAAAAACCCTTTTTATTCTAGCTAGATTCAATAAGAGGAGTTTATCATATTATAAAATATAACTTTATTTATTGCCAAATCAAATATTCAAGTTTGATTCCTTTATAAAGTTATTTACCATTTACTTACCTCCATAAAGTAAATTTCAACCAAAGAAATATCCAATTCCATTATATTTCACAAATATACTTTTCATTTCAAAGACCATTTTACAATCCTTATCCACAAATTCCAATATCAATTTCATTCAAACTCGTACGATGTACACATATCATTCGTACGCAATATCAGTCTGATCGCTCAATCGATCACACAATTTCACTTCCGAACTAGTATCGTCCACCCGACTTCCTAGTGCGGACTCAGATCTGGTTTCTTGATCAGAAACCGTCATTCTCCTTGCATAGTCACAACTATGATAGAGAATATCCAGAACCAATCAACAATCCATATCCAGGTTCGCCGTCGAAAATCGAGCGAAAAAATCCCAACTCGGATCGATAATACTATCTCGAAATTCTGTGTTCGAATCTGCATCAAATCACTATGCAAATGGAATAATATACGTACATCCTATGTATTAACTTCATTGATTATTAGCCAAATCAATTCCCTTTCCTATTCTCATTTCTTTTAATTCCATTTACTTATTCTCAATTGCTTCCATTACCAATTTAGTTATTACTTCAATTATAAACAGTTTGAACTCTGACCAAATTAAATTTAAAAATAGCTTGAAAAAGTTTAAAATAGATAAGTAGTTGAAAAATAGTTATTAGTCTGTAAAATAGCTGTAAAATAGTTAAGTAGATACAAAATAGTTAGATAATTGCAAAATAGTTTTTAAAATAGTGATTAGATATAAATAACTGAAAAATAGTAATTAGTTTATAAGACAGTTTCAAAATAGTTAAATAATTCTAAAATAATTGTAAAATAAGTATAGATAGTTTGGGGTTTAAGAAGA
The DNA here is from genome assembly GCA_030737815.1 of Allium fistulosum. Classification (NCBI taxonomy): domain Eukaryota; kingdom Viridiplantae; phylum Streptophyta; class Magnoliopsida; order Asparagales; family Amaryllidaceae; genus Allium; species Allium fistulosum. Next base: position 190,349,888 of record CM060904.1, read on the forward strand.
AAGATTGTATAGTAAATAGTTTGGAAAAATTTATTTGTATTAAAACAATTTATTTTAAAAATAGTCCAGAGCCAAACTGTTTAATTTCCCAATCTACATTCCCAATTAATTTCCCTTTTATTCAATTTAAATTTCCTCTTCCATTTAAATTGACTTAACACTTCAATTTCCATTGAAATTTATTAAATCCCAATTTAAGTTGAATTAACCTTAATTCCTTTCCAAATTCAAATCAAATTTCATTTGATTTTTAAACATATTCAATTTTAATCACAATTCCAAATTATTTCAAATCAATTTGGATTAATTTCAAATTGAACCAGCTTCAATTTTATTTCAAATTATTTTAATTCAAAATTTCCATTTAAATTTATGCTTATCCATCTTTAATCACAATTCTAATTAATTCAAATCAAATTTCATTTGAACTAATTCTATTCAAATCTCAACTTAAAATCATCTCGAATTATATAAATTCGAGTTAAATTTTAAATGTTGATTTAATCCCTTAAGTTAAATTAACCCTTACTTTTAAGTTAAATCAACCTTTATTTTTAATTTAACAACTTAAATCTTTAAACCATTTAATTCTGTATCCAAATTCCAAAATTCCATTTTAAAATTATCTTAACTTATTACAAAGTTCAAATAAGAATTCAAAAACAATTTAATCTTCAGATTCTAATTTATTATCCATTTCTAACTTTAAAATAAATTCTTAGTTTCATAGATTATTTATAACAATAGAATGATATCAGGATAAATAAACATCCAAATTCATCCAAACACCAATTAACAACATCCCATTTCAATTTCCAGATCTCAAACCCATTTTGAGATTACTCATAACTCCCATTTAAACCCAACCATTTAACTTCTCAAGTTAAATTTTAATTTCATCTTGAAATTTCTAATTCAAGTTGTTCATTCTAAACTCATTTAACTTCCCTTAAGTTAAATTTACTTTAATTTAGTCAACTTGACCTAATTTGAATTCCCATTCAAATTTTTAAATCTTATAATAATAATCTTCCCATTTAAATTCAAAAACTTATCACTTTGGGTTTTCATATCACATTTCAATTTAAAACTTAACACTAAGAGTTATTTCAAATCATCCTTGATATTATGTATATCCTCATATATACATTTTCTTTACATACCAAGTTATACCTTAAATTTTTAAACCACCTTTGGTTTTAATTCAAAACAAATTTCTTTAAAACAATTTCAGTTTTTTTTTTTCTGAACTTTAGATTTACAATTTTTAAATTATCTTTAATTCCAATTTATAAGTCATACTTACCTAAATGTTTTATTTCCCTAAAACATTTTATTTTTCTTAATCATTTACAATATTTCATTATCAACCATCTATGATAATAACCAAGATTATCATATCTGGAAACCAATTCATTATTATCTTTATTTCTACAAATTCAAGATTTTAATTTCAATTTGGATCCATTTCAACTTATCTTCATTCAATTTTAATTTGGTTGTATTTCTATTACCACTTAATTTAATTCCAAAATTTTAACAACCAATTACCTTAATATTTATTAGAAAGAAATATCATTTTATATATATATATCAAAAGATATTCTTATAAAATCATTTAAAATCCTTATATAAGAAAATAACAATTACGCTCTCATATATATATATATATACACTCAACTCGTTCTAGGGTACCATTGACCCTATCCTTAACGAGTAATCCCAACAGAGCCAAGGCTTTCGCTTAACCTTCAGCTCTGATACCAAGTGTAACGACCCAGAAATTTCGAACCCGAAATTTCCAGATAGTTAGAAGAAAAAGAAAAGAGATAGAAGAAAGAAACAAAATAAGACACAGATTCTCACATTCGCAGCGGATCAAAATACAATATCAAATAATAATATCAGTTATATAAAGAAAACTGTATTTGTTAATTACATTTTAATACATCAGAGTTACAACATTCACAAATATACTAGACAGATACAATTAACATTCTCCAAACTACAATATATGTATATATATATATATATTACACAATCTCATATATACAGTGAAAACACTTCTTATACGTTCCTGCCATCCAGCTCGCCTCCTGAGCTCCATAACGTCCTGACCTGAAAATCTGTAATACTCGGTCTGACCCGAGCATTACATCAAAGTAACACCCGGGTCAGGCTGGAAACCAGCGTGAGTAAACTCATCTAACATGAAACTTAAATCCATAGAACTTATTTAAACCCGGGTAACTCGTACTTTACTCCAAGTAAACAACTTATATAGTCCACATTTTATTTTCACAAAACAATATCTAAGTATCCAACTTAGCTTAAATGATCCATATCATCCCAAACCAGCCTATTGAGTTCACAAATCAAATCTATATAGAATTATAGCAGAACACTAATCGAAGTGGTTTCGGGTATTAACTGATACCCGACCCCGGTCTCTTCGATTACAATATCATCTTAATCCAAGTTATCCAAGTGAATACAATTCAATTTTTAAATATAGGGTATCATATTCACACAGCAACTCATTATCGATAGATAACCCACAATATTACTGTTCAACCTATCATATCATAATCACAGTACATCACAATTCATATATCAGAGATATTCAGACAAACCAATGTATTCAATTCAGATTTATCATCTATAGGCAAGATTAATAGTCAGACAATTCTCAATTAATTTAATTTAATCACCTAATATAAATTAAATTAATTACCTTTAATCTTGCTTAATTATCTTTGATTAATTATAAACCACTCTTTAAATTAATTACATTGATTAATTAACTTTAATTAATTACATTGATTGATTAACCTTGATTAATTAACCTTAATTAATCACATTGATTAATTAACCTTAATTAATCATCCCTTGATTATCCTAAATTAATTAATTTTAGTTAATTTCCTTAATTAAGTAATCCTTAATTATTAATCAACCAATTAATCAATTAATCTTTAATTACTCAAACCTTAATTTATTAAAAGATGAACCATTATCTTAATTACTTTCTTAATTATCATTAGAATTTAATAAACTTTGGAATTTATAAACATTAACTTGCAAATTAACATGAGTCCTTAAGTTTAATTGATGATAAACACTTCATCTTCTTAATTACTACTTAGTTACATTATTAATCTTCAATTTCTTATATGAAGTAATTATTACATTAATTAACTAATCATTCTTTATTTACTTTAAATAATTATCCTTTAATTTATTATATGAAGTAGTCATCCTTTAATTTCTTTAATGAATTATCCTAATTCAAAACCATTCAAAACAACAAATTTAATTCCAAAACCTTTACCTTTATAAACAATTTATATTGAAACTTGTTCAATATTTCTATTGAAAACTTGTTAACATTTCTTATTTCCTTTTCTTTAAATAACTTGTTCACAAAATTTTGTTTAAGCTTTGGAAATCTGTAACAAAATTCTTCAAATATCAAAACCTGGTTATCTTAAACCTAACAAAACCCGAGCCTAAACCAACATTTACCCGAGTCAATACTCGATCCAAACCCATACTTCCCTTACTGATGACCTCGCGAACAACCCAATCTTCCTTCCTTTCGAAACTCGAGTATGCATACGAAAAAACCCTGTCTTCCCCGAAGCTCCCAAAACACACACCAGCACCGATCCACTGTAGGACTTGTGCACGTGCACACATCATCCATGCTGCTCTGACCATCGTTGACCACGCCGGCAAGTCGACTACGATCCCCTCACTCGATTCCGACTAACCCAAGCCCAGCAAAGATCGCGAATTGAATTCGAGTACAATCGATCACCACCTGAACCAACCTGTTCCCAAAAACATGCCCTGCGCCACCACCTCCGACCGTATTAAACCTCGCCGTTGAACCCTCACCTTCGCCAGTGCCCTACGCTCCATTACCCCTACATCCGATCCAACCCGATTTAACGCCGTCGCCTCATTTGCTTCGAGAACAACCACGACTCAAACCCATGATTAAACCCTAGTTTACCCTCGATGTACCTCCACGTTGATCTAGAAAGTCGGCGGCCATTTTTCCTAAGACCTCCTACCCTAAAGCTACCTCCAAAATTGAACACGAGATTCCACCATTCGCCGATCGCCAGAGATCGAGCAAAGTTTCGATTCCGTTCAACTCACGATTTCCCACAATTTAATAAACTAAAAATCTTGATTTTAATCTTAAAATTCATGGTTTTCAAAGAGAATTTAGATTACATAGGTGAATCACATAATCATGATGTTCGAATTTTACATATTTCAGAGTTTCCACTGTAATTTCCTATTTTCTAGAAAATACTCAAACTGATTATCCTTACAATTTTTTTAAATCTTAGATCTTGTTATTTTAAACAAGTTTCCTTTGTACAGAATAACTAAAAAGTGAATGAGGTAAAAGATTTTAGTTTTTGAATTTATTTCCAGTCTTTAAATTCAAAACAGAGGCTCATCTCTATATACACAGACATGCACACTCAACAAATTTATATTTACCTACATGCAGCATAATTTACATTTGTGCCAACAACTATCACAATATTACTCCATATATCTATCACATGCAACAAGAGGAAACAGAATCTAGCTATATAAAGGTGTAGCTTACTCACCTTAAAACAGGGCAGTTTATCACTTCCAGGCTTTTAAAATTTTGAATTCTGGAAACCTGCTTTTGATTTTCTTTGTTGTTGATATTTGAAATCCTTTTCATGCCTTCAATTTGATGTTGAAACTGAAGCCTTTGCATTTGAATTACAGTTGAACTTTATTTTAGTTGCAGATTCGAATTTCAGGTTGAAGAAAATTTGAGAACTGATATTGATTTTCTTTTAAATTTGATTTCAGTTTTAGAAGAAGAAAATAAATTTGAGAAAGTAAAAATGTTTTCAGCTGAAAAAGGAATTCCAGGCTTCTCCTTAATACCACATTATTATATATACTTAAATTTCTTTTAACAAGGTGTTGCCATTTGTTTTATTGCATGCATATAAAAGCTACAAATGTCAAAACAATTTATTTCCTTATGTTTTATTTATTATGTCTATTTTATTAATAAATTTTCTTTTGCTTATATTTATATAACTTTAAAGAAAAATGATATAAACCTAATTACTCACAAATTAATAACCATATATATATATACTAGTTGTAAAATTTATTTTTAAGATATTACTTTGAATTTCAAACCCAAGTCCTATTTACAATCTACTTATATATATATATATATATATATTATTTGATTTTGAAAAGATAAATTTTGCTAATTTCAAATAATAATATCAGGAGATTATCAAATAAATATTTATCCCGATATAAATATTTATTATCAGAATTATTTATTCAATTCATAAATCAGTATTCTTATTAATCAATCCAGTTAATTATCAATTAACAAGTGTTCAAAAATTCGGGTTATCACATTCCTCCCCCCTTTAAATCTTTTCGTCCTTGAAAAGGAACGAAGCCAGAATTTACTTATTTACTTATTATCAGATAAAATTTTCTTTTGAACATATTTTTAAAACACTTTAAAAATCTTTATAATATTACTAAATTAGTTTTTATAAAAATACTTTTATAACTCGATGTTTCAACAAGTCCATTCTCGTTCTCACAGAAATTCGGTCATACGTTGATCAGGCGTAAGACTGAAAATCTATAAGTACTTAGCAGACCCATTTTCAACACCCAGTGAAAATATTTTGGAAAATAATTTTATTGAAAATATAGAAAACAGTTTTGAAAATAGAGGAAATATCTTTGGTGAGAATGCTCTGGAAATCATCACTCCCATCCATGGTCGCAGTTAACCCGATGGTTACGTTGCCGTCCCGGCAAAATCCACAGATAACTGTAGGTCTCCGCGCTCCTCGATTACGCCATGGAACCCGCTACAGATCGCAGTTATACCCGGGCCTTACGTTGCTAGCACAGCACAAACCCATATAACTGTAGGCATCAGCGCCACCGAATTTCGCTGCCAAATAATGAAACTTCTCCCACATAGATCGCAGTCTACCGATATAAAATCAAACGCAGACTGTTGGCTCTCAGCGGCACAAACGACTTTCGCTATGTTACCATAGTGTCACAGTCTACCGATATAAAATCAAACGTAGACAGTTGGCTCTCAGCGGCACACATGACTTTCGCTATGGTCTGCAGTAGATCGCAGAGACATCGAGTTAAACTGTCGTCACAGCATAACCCAAATGCCTATGTGGGCACCAGCCCCTCGACTTTCGCTACACAAATAATCCTCAGGAACTAGTTTGTCCGGACTCCTCACAGGATCAACTTTAGAAACCCCCCTTGGGGCTCAAGGCAGTACCACCCAGTAGCACTCCTGAGAAGTTCATTTCAAGGAAGCGCCTTTTTCCCCAAAGCTATTCATAAAACATTTTATACTATACTCTTATAGTATCTTCAAATCATATCCTTTATGATTTATATCAAAATCTCCTTTACACAAAATCGATTCCCAAAATCGATAGTTCCAAACTTGGCTTTTCAAAATCCAAAACTGATTTCCCAAAAATCAAAAGCCATTTCCAAATTCATAGGTTCTCAAAGCCTTTTCCAAAATCATTCTCATAAGATCCTTTATATATATAGATATATATAACTTTGAAAATCTTTGGATCATTTCAATCTTGTATAAAACCTCTTTTATACTTCAAATACTTCTAAAAACCCTTTTTATTCTAGCTAGATTCAATAAGAGGAGTTTATCATATTATAAAATATAACTTTATTTATTGCCAAATCAAATATTCAAGTTTGATTCCTTTATAAAGTTATTTACCATTTACTTACCTCCATAAAGTAAATTTCAACCAAAGAAATATCCAATTCCATTATATTTCACAAATATACTTTTCATTTCAAAGACCATTTTACAATCCTTATCCACAAATTCCAATATCAATTTCATTCAAACTCGTACGATGTACACATATCATTCGTACGCAATATCAGTCTGATCGCTCAATCGATCACACAATTTCACTTCCGAACTAGTATCGTCCACCCGACTTCCTAGTGCGGACTCAGATCTGGTTTCTTGATCAGAAACCGTCATTCTCCTTGCATAGTCACAACTATGATAGAGAATATCCAGAACCAATCAACAATCCATATCCAGGTTCGCCGTCGAAAATCGAGCGAAAAAATCCCAACTCGGATCGATAATACTATCTCGAAATTCTGTGTTCGAATCTGCATCAAATCACTATGCAAATGGAATAATATACGTACATCCTATGTATTAACTTCATTGATTATTAGCCAAATCAATTCCCTTTCCTATTCTCATTTCTTTTAATTCCATTTACTTATTCTCAATTGCTTCCATTACCAATTTAGTTATTACTTCAATTATAAACAGTTTGAACTCTGACCAAATTAAATTTAAAAATAGCTTGAAAAAGTTTAAAATAGATAAGTAGTTGAAAAATAGTTATTAGTCTGTAAAATAGCTGTAAAATAGTTAAGTAGATACAAAATAGTTAGATAATTGCAAAATAGTTTTTAAAATAGTGATTAGATATAAATAACTGAAAAATAGTAATTAGTTTATAAGACAGTTTCAAAATAGTTAAATAATTCTAAAATAATTGTAAAATAAGTATAGATAGTTTGGGGTTTAAGAAGAAAGATTGTATAGTAAATAGTTTGGAAAAATTTATTTGTATTAAAACAATTTATTTTAAAAATAGTCCAGAGCCAAACTGTTTAATTTCCCAATCTACATTCCCAATTAATTTCCCTTTTATTCAATTTAAATTTCCTCTTCCATTTAAATTGACTTAACACTTCAATTTCCATTGAAATTTATTAAATCCCAATTTAAGTTGAATTAACCTTAATTCCTTTCCAAATTCAAATCAAATTTCATTTGATTTTTAAACATATTCAATTTTAATCACAATTCCAAATTATTTCAAATCAATTTGGATTAATTTCAAATTGAACCAGCTTCAATTTTATTTCAAATTATTTTAATTCAAAATTTCCATTTAAATTTATGCTTATCCATCTTTAATCACAATTCTAATTAATTCAAATCAAATTTCATTTGAACTAATTCTATTCAAATCTCAACTTAAAATCATCTCGAATTATATAAATTCGAGTTAAATTTTAAATGTTGATTTAATCCCTTAAGTTAAATTAACCCTTACTTTTAAGTTAAATCAACCTTTATTTTTAATTTAACAACTTAAATCTTTAAACCATTTAATTCTGTATCCAAATTCCAAAATTCCATTTTAAAATTATCTTAACTTATTACAAAGTTCAAATAAGAATTCAAAAACAATTTAATCTTCAGATTCTAATTTATTATCCATTTCTAACTTTAAAATAAATTCTTAGTTTCATAGATTATTTATAACAATAGAATGATATCAGGATAAATAAACATCCAAATTCATCCAAACACCAATTAACAACATCCCATTTCAATTTCCAGATCTCAAACCCATTTTGAGATTACTCATAACTCCCATTTAAACCCAACCATTTAACTTCTCAAGTTAAATTTTAATTTCATCTTGAAATTTCTAATTCAAGTTGTTCATTCTAAACTCATTTAACTTCCCTTAAGTTAAATTTACTTTAATTTAGTCAACTTGACCTAATTTGAATTCCCATTCAAATTTTTAAATCTTATAATAATAATCTTCCCATTTAAATTCAAAAACTTATCACTTTGGGTTTTCATATCACATTTCAATTTAAAACTTAACACTAAGAGTTATTTCAAATCATCCTTGATATTATGTATATCCTCATATATACATTTTCTTTACATACCAAGTTATACCTTAAATTTTTAAACCACCTTTGGTTTTAATTCAAAACAAATTTCTTTAAAACAATTTCAGTTTTTTTTTTTCTGAACTTTAGATTTACAATTTTTAAATTATCTTTAATTCCAATTTATAAGTCATACTTACCTAAATGTTTTATTTCCCTAAAACATTTTATTTTTCTTAATCATTTACAATATTTCATTATCAACCATCTATGATAATAACCAAGATTATCATATCTGGAAACCAATTCATTATTATCTTTATTTCTACAAATTCAAGATTTTAATTTCAATTTGGATCCATTTCAACTTATCTTCATTCAATTTTAATTTGGTTGTATTTCTATTACCACTTAATTTAATTCCAAAATTTTAACAACCAATTACCTTAATATTTATTAGAAAGAAATATCATTTTATATATATATATCAAAAGATATTCTTATAAAATCATTTAAAATCCTTATATAAGAAAATAACAATTACGCTCTCATATATATATATATATACACTCAACTCGTTCTAGGGTACCATTGACCCTATCCTTAACGAGTAATCCCAACAGAGCCAAGGCTTTCGCTTAACCTTCAGCTCTGATACCAAGTGTAACGACCCAGAAATTTCGAACCCGAAATTTCCAGATAGTTAGAAGAAAAAGAAAAGAGATAGAAGAAAGAAACAAAATAAGACACAGATTCTCACATTCGCAGCGGATCAAAATACAATATCAAATAATAATATCAGTTATATAAAGAAAACTGTATTTGTTAATTACATTTTAATACATCAGAGTTACAACATTCACAAATATACTAGACAGATACAATTAACATTCTCCAAACTACAATATATGTATATATATATATATATTACACAATCTCATATATACAGTGAAAACACTTCTTATACGTTCCTGCCATCCAGCTCGCCTCCTGAGCTCCATAACGTCCTGACCTGAAAATCTGTAATACTCGGTCTGACCCGAGCATTACATCAAAGTAACACCCGGGTCAGGCTGGAAACCAGCGTGAGTAAACTCATCTAACATGAAACTTAAATCCATAGAACTTATTTAAACCCGGGTAACTCGTACTTTACTCCAAGTAAACAACTTATATAGTCCACATTTTATTTTCACAAAACAATATCTAAGTATCCAACTTAGCTTAAATGATCCATATCATCCCAAACCAGCCTATTGAGTTCACAAATCAAATCTATATAGAATTATAGCAGAACACTAATCGAAGTGGTTTCGGGTATTAACTGATACCCGACCCCGGTCTCTTCGATTACAATATCATCTTAATCCAAGTTATCCAAGTGAATACAATTCAATTTTTAAATATAGGGTATCATATTCACACAGCAACTCATTATCGATAGATAACCCACAATATTACTGTTCAACCTATCATATCATAATCACAGTACATCACAATTCATATATCAGAGATATTCAGACAAACCAATGTATTCAATTCAGATTTATCATCTATAGGCAAGATTAATAGTCAGACAATTCTCAATTAATTTAATTTAATCACCTAATATAAATTAAATTAATTACCTTTAATCTTGCTTAATTATCTTTGATTAATTATAAACCACTCTTTAAATTAATTACATTGATTAATTAACTTTAATTAATTACATTGATTGATTAACCTTGATTAATTAACCTTAATTAATCACATTGATTAATTAACCTTAATTAATCATCCCTTGATTATCCTAAATTAATTAATTTTAGTTAATTTCCTTAATTAAGTAATCCTTAATTATTAATCAACCAATTAATCAATTAATCTTTAATTACTCAAACCTTAATTTATTAAAAGATGAACCATTATCTTAATTACTTTCTTAATTATCATTAGAATTTAATAAACTTTGGAATTTATAAACATTAACTTGCAAATTAACATGAGTCCTTAAGTTTAATTGATGATAAACACTTCATCTTCTTAATTACTACTTAGTTACATTATTAATCTTCAATTTCTTATATGAAGTAATTATTACATTAATTAACTAATCATTCTTTATTTACTTTAAATAATTATCCTTTAATTTATTATATGAAGTAGTCATCCTTTAATTTCTTTAATGAATTATCCTAATTCAAAACCATTCAAAACAACAAATTTAATTCCAAAACCTTTACCTTTATAAACAATTTATATTGAAACTTGTTCAATATTTCTATTGAAAACTTGTTAACATTTCTTATTTCCTTTTCTTTAAATAACTTGTTCACAAAATTTTGTTTAAGCTTTGGAAATCTGTAACAAAATTCTTCAAATATCAAAACCTGGTTATCTTAAACCTAACAAAACCCGAGCCTAAACCAACATTTACCCGAGTCAATACTCGATCCAAACCCATACTTCCCTTACTGATGACCTCGCGAACAACCCAATCTTCCTTCCTTTCGAAACTCGAGTACGCATACGAAAAAACCCTGTCTTCCCCGAAGCTCCCAAAACACACACCAGCACCGATCCACTGTAGGACTTGTGCACGTGCACACATCATCCATGCTGCTCTGACCATCGTTGACCACGCCGGCAAGTCGACTACGATCCCCTCACTCGATTCCGACTAACCCAAGCCCAGCAAAGATCGCGAATTGAATTCGAGTACAATCGATCACCACCTGAACCAACCTGTTCCCAAAAACATGCCCTGCGCCACCACCTCCGACCGTATTAAACCTCGCCGTTGAACCCTCACCTTCGCCAGTGCCCTACGCTCCATTACCCCTACATCCGATCCAACCCGATTTAACGCCGTCGCCTCATTTGCTTCGAGAACAACCACGACTCAAACCCATGATTAAACCCTAGTTTACCCTCGCTGTACCTCCACGTTGATCTAGAAAGTCGGCGGCCATTTTTCCTAAGACCTCCTACCCTAAAGCTACCTCCAAAATTGAACACGAGATTCCACCATTAGCCGATCGCCAGAGATCGAGCAAAGTTTCGATTCCGTTCAACTCACGATTTCCCACAATTTAATAAACTAAAAATCTTGATTTTAATCTTAAAATTCATGGTTTTCAAAGAGAATTTAGATTACATAGGTGAATCACATAATCATGATGTTCGAATTTTACATATTTCAGAGTTTCCACTGTAATTTCCTATTTTCTAGAAAATACTCAAACTGATTATCCTTACAATTTTTTTAAATCTTAGATCTTGTTATTTTAAACAAGTTTCCTTTGTACAGAATAACTAAAAAGTGAATGAGGTAAAAGATTTTAGTTTTTGAATTTATTTCCAGTCTGTAAATTCAAAACAGAGGCTCATCTCTATATACACAGACATGCACACTCAACAAATTTATATTTACCTACATGCAGCATAATTTACATTTATGCCAACAACTATCACAATATTACTCCATATATCTATCACATGCAACAAGAGGAAACAGAATCTAGCTATATAAAGGTGTAGCTTACTCACCTTAAAACAGGGCAGTTTATCACTTCCAGGCTTTTAAAATTTTGAATTCTGGAAACCTGCTTTTGATTTTCTTTGTTGTTGATATTTGAAATCCTTTGCATGCCTTCAATTTGATGTTGAAACTGAAGCCTTTGCATTTGAATTACAGTTGAACTTTATTTTAGTTGCAGATTCGAATTTCAGGTTGAAGAAAATTTGAGAACTGATATTGATTTTCTTTTAAATTTGATTTCAGTTTTAGAAGAAGAAAATAAATTTGAGAAAGTAAAAATGTTTTCAGCTGAAAAAGGAATTCCAGGCTTCTCCTTAATACCACATTATTATATATACTTAAATTTCTTTTAACAAGGTGTTGCCATTTGTTTTATTGCATGCATATAAAAGCTACAAATGTCAAAACAATTTATTTCCTTATGTTTTATTTATTATGTCTATTTTATTAATAAATTTTCTTTTGCTTATATTTATATAACTTTAAAGAAAAATGATATAAACCTAATTACTCACAAATTAATAACCATATATATATACTAGTTGTAAAATTTATTTTTAAGATATTACTTTGAATTTCAAACCCAAGTCCTATTTACAATCTACTTATATATATATATATATATATATATATATATTATTTGATTTTGAAAAGATAAATTTTGCTAATTTCAAATAATAATATCAGGAGATTATCAAATAAATATTTATCCCGATATAAATATTTATTATCAGAATTATTTATTCAATTCATAAATCAGTATTCTTATTAATCAATCCAGTTAATTATCAATTAACAAGTGTTCAAAAATCCGGGTTATCACAGGAGGAAACACCACTACCAATGGAGATGTCAGGCCCAATACTAGGAGAAACCAGGTCAATAGATAGCTACTAATGTAGGTGCAGGAATATCATCGGTTGATATAGGAGAAATGGATCAGTTCTTTGTCAACATGACGCAAGCAAGAGCTGCTATTGGGTTAGTTGGTGGAATTGCTAGAGGAGCTAATCAGGAAGTTCTAGTTGTCCACAACTATGCTGTGTTGAGTAGAAACTATGCAAGACTTGGGGGGAAGCCATTTATTGGAACAAAGGATGCAATTAAAGGTGTAGAATTGGTTGCTTCAGTATGAAAGTATTTTCACTGACCTTGGTCTGAATGACGAACGAAAGAGGATATTGGCCTTCAGGCAGTTGCAAGGAGCTGCATTGCACTAGTGGAATAGTGTGATTATCGGGGTAGTAGAGGAGACATTGACTTGGGTAGAATTTAGAAGGACATTTGAAGAAAGATTTATGTCTGAGATCACTAAGTTAACTCGGTTGAGGAAGTTTGTTGAACTAGTGCAAGGTGGTATGACTATGTTGAAGTATGTAACAGGGTTTGAAGAGCTGTCCCGATATGAATATGAAACCGTGGATATTGTGATCAAAAGGAATGAGAAGTTCATCCATGGGCTAAGATTTAAGCTTGCTAGGGCAACTTTGCCACATCTCAGGGATCCATGTGATGTAGTCGGTGAGATGGTTTTGATAAATGAGGAGATGCTTGCTTTCTTTGGTGGTAATAAGGTAGTGGAGGCTCAAAGTGGGCAGAATGAGAAAAGGAAGTTCTTTTGTAATAAAGAAGCTCAAAAGGCTGAGCAGCTAAGAAAGGAAAAGCAAATGTTGAGTGTTACAAGTGCGACAAAAAATGGCATTTTGCGAATGAGTGTCATTTAGGAGATGGAAAGACGGTTACTGAAAGGAAGTATATCAAGTGCTTTAACTATGACCAGATTGGATACTATAAGAATCAGTGCAAGGAACTAGATAAGGTGGAGAAAGGTAAAGTGTTTGCTTTGGAATCGGCTACCTCGAGACCAATTGCCGAGGAGAAAGGAAAAGTTATGATGGGAGGTACACTTTTGATTCATGGCTTGCCTGCTAGACTTCTGTATGATACCGGTGCATCGCATTCTTTTATATCTCATTGTTTAGTAGATAAGGTTAACCTAGAACCCTCATACCTAGTTACTTCTTTAATGGTTGTGAATCCGATAGGAGTGTATGCAACTCTAGGGATGAGATCACTATGCCACAAAGTGAATCTAACAGCAATGATCCTACAATATAAGGAAGATTCTCCGTTATCCCACTTTTTCACACAACGCATGGAAAAATCATCTGTTGTGTGACATAGCGGCAATCAGACAACATTTTCTTTAAGATAACATTTATCTATTGTTTGATTGAAATTATCAAAAAAATTGCTTTGCCTCCTTACTAAAATTTGGGTTTCCCTCTCAATATTGCCTAAATTATTTTGTGGCTGCTTTCCTTCGCTTATTTCCCTCCCTCTTTCTTTAATTTCTAAAAGCAAAAAAATGGCATTCCTTTAGTTTATTCATGGCCGCCTTATTTCCTTCGATTATTTTCCCTCTTATCAAAAAATCAGAAATACTGATACTCTCTCTCTCAAAACCTAATCTCACGGAACCCAATTGAAGCTACTTTTAATTAGGGTTCATTCAATTTTGGAAGGTTCGTTCAATTTTTCAAGTATACTTCGATAAATTTTTCAAGTATTCTTCAATCAACAACGCTGAATTAAAGCCGCTTGTAATTAGGGTTCATTTAATTTGTCGAGTATTCTTTCATTGTTATATGGTATGATTTCTACCCCCTTTCAATTTTTTATTTATCTCGACTTGATTTGCCTGTGATGATTTGGGTGTTTATACAGGAATCAATTTCCTATATATTTGTATATACTTTTACATGTGATTTTGTATTGATCTTGATTTGATTTTCCTGTGATGATTTGATTATCTGAAACTTGACTTGTTCATTGTTAATAGTGAAGACTTAACTGAGGTTGATAATTTTGTAATGGTTTCTTTTGAATTTTCTTTGGTTTTATGATTTTAGTATTGTTGTACCTTTTATTATTTCCTTGTTTAATTCAAATTAAATGTTTGCTTTATCTTTGTTTACTTCATTAGTTTTAGTTGTAATATATTTTCTTATATTTGTATAATAAGCTTAGAATCACTACATTATACACTACATTTGCCTGATTGTTTTATTATATTTGCTTCATTTGATTGTACCATTTGCTTTCCTAGAGGATGCTCTGTACTCATTATAAAAATGATAGATAGTCAGATCTTTGGCTACTTCATTGTTTCGCTGGTTGCCCCTTGTTTGTATTGTTGAACATGTATACATGTATATATATGTATACATCCTTGCCTTGTTGAAGTTATGTATACATATATACATGTATACATCCTTGCCTTTTTGAAGTTATGTATACATATATACATGCATACATCCTTGCCTTAGTTTGTTTGCCACTTCATTGGTGTGACTGTGCACATGTATAAATGTATATACATATATGTATATATGTGCACATGACTGAAGTTATGTTTGGTGCACTTGAGTATTACACTTGTTGAACCCATACACACATCCTTGTCTTGTTGAACTGCCTGGACTTATTATTATGTGATACTCTTTCATGTATATACATACATATGTAATTCATTTGATAGTTCATGTGTACACTTGAGTTCCACTTCCATTACCATGTTTGAGCTCATGTGTACACTTGAGTTCAAGTTTGAGTTAGTGTACACTTGAGTTCACGTGTACACTTGTCCCTGCCTTATACTTGTATTCTTGATGGTTTGAATTCACACATATATACATACATACATATGTATGTATATATGTATGAATGTTTATGGCACTGCCTTGTTTTAATTTGTGGCACTGCTTTGTTTTTATTTGTTTGTTTAATTTGTTTGTGCACCTTTATGAACTAGTTTGAGCTGAACCAATTGTTGAATTGCTTTGAGCTGAACCATTTTGAATTACTTGAGCTTGAACCATTTTGTGAACCATTTTGAGTTGAACTTGTTTTGAGTTGCATTTTCACTGACACTTGAACCAATTTTTTAATCTATAGCACTGCCTTGTTTTAATGTGTGAATGTTCGATTTTCCTAGAGCTTTGATGCTTATGTTGGTTGTTGGTTCATCCATGTATATACATGCATACATATATGTATGTATACATGTGTAAATGTTATTTTGATTCTAGTATATACATTGCATACATATCTTTGCAATGTTCTTTTGACGAGCCAGTGCACTTGTTGTTCGTTACTCTTTGGCCTTGTACATATGCAGTTGTTTCTAGGTGTGTGTTTCTGGTTATGTGTACACCAAACTGAGCCAGTTTGATTTTTGACCCATAAACATATTCAAGCAAACCAAACTGTGTTTTTGGTTATCTGTATGAATGTTTTCATATATATGTATGGTTATATCCGCATTTCACTACATATATGTGTATATATGTGTGAACTTACATGTATATACAGACATACATACATACATATGTATATATGTGTGAATGTTCTTATATCTCCATATATATATGTGTGAACTATATATATATATACATATGTATGTATATATGTGTGAATGTTCTTATATCTGCATATATATGTATGAACTGCCTTTTGTACATGAGTCTGATCTGGTTCATATCAAGTAATTTGAGACTTCCATGTATATACATACATATATATATATATATGTATGTATATATGTATGAATGTTGTCGCTGCTTTATATCAACTAATTTGTGGCACTTGCTGTTTATGGCACTACCTTATTTTAATTTGTGGCACTCCCTTGTTCAATTTGTGCCATTTGCTATTTTAATTTGTGGCATTTCTGTTTTAATTTGTGGCACTTACTTTTGCACTGTGATTTCTTGTTACACTTTCAATTTGCTATTTTAATGTGTGAACTTCCATGCTTGAACCATTTTGGTGTTCAGTTGAACTTGTCTTTAGTTCTGAACCATTTTGAATTGCATTTGAGTCAATGTGTGTGCTAGGTTTTGCCGCCTGGTTTAAGGCAGTTTTGAGATACTTTTGATTCTGCTATGAATCTGGTTTGCTGGTAATCGACTTTGTGCATCTCCATATGCACTGAACTTATTTGTGCACTTTGGCTTTGCTTGCTTGTTGGTTTTCCATGAATCTGTTTGCTGCTTGCTTTGACTTTGTGCATCTCCGTGCTGAGTTGCCTTAGCTTGTTTAAATGCACTATCTTGAATTCTTGCCTAGTTCTGGTTTATACATGTGAATTTCCTATATTTCTATGTACTTTCTTCTCCTTGTCTTTTTATGGTTTATACATGTGCACTTCAGCCTTATTCATGCCGCCTTGATATGCACTATGCTTAAACTGTTTTGAGATTCCTTGCCTTGTATGCACTATGTACTCTTGAGTTGTTGAATTGCTGAAACTTGTTTTATGATATATGCACCTGAGTTGAGCTCAAGGAGGGTTTGACCTTGTGCACATTTGTACTATGTTGAGCCTCCGGGTTTGACCTTTGCAATAGTCTGTGAGATTTAATCGATGCCCGACCTTATGATATTCGCAGTGATACATTGCGTATATCATAATTTGTTTGTGCACATATATTTTTTCCCTATCTAAAACATGAAAAGGAAACAAACCCATAAACTGAGGAAATATTCAAATTCAAATTCAATTTTATTTTTACAAATTAGGTTTGTTTCTGTAACGCCCCACTCTGAGACCCACATTTGCAAAGAGTATTACAAGGTAACACTGTCTGCTAATGCAGAGAATAGAGCTGGTTAGGAGCGACCATCTATAGTCTTGTCTTAATTATCTATTGAATACGCCGACAATGCCACTTCTTACTTAAATGGATCGACATATCCAATAAATACTTAATACAAAGCCATAGGTGGCTGAGGATCTATCAGAATAAAATATAACAACTCAAATGTAATACACATCACAGAACAGTAGATCATCACATACATTTTCACATATATAGATACATCACAGAGTTTACAAAATGATACATGTCAAGTGGTAAAGCAAACCACAATATACAGGCGAGTCAAAAGAGTACACATCAGAGTTACAGACAAAAAGGACTGCATGAAAAGCTATGACAAAAAGGAGCTAGCAGAATAGTCCATGTGGAAGCAAAAGAGGCTAAGTCCAAAGTACCTAACCTGAAACATCTCGGTCTGACCCGAGTATAAAATACACGGGTCAGTCTGGCTAACAAATCAGTTAGATAAACTCAATGATAATGAACATACAAGATCATAAAGTACCACAATAATCTCCAAAGGAGATAACCAAATCATCTAACATAAGATGAATCATAACAAGCCTCATATCATTGGAAACTCAAATAACACAGGATATCATATCCCAAACAAGCCAAAAGGCAAATAACAAATACCAACAAAGGTACACAAGTTACCACGAGGTAGTCGCTATATATCGTGTGGTTCAAAGGACCTACACCGAAAGGCGATACACTAGGGAAATATAATTGTCAAAGAAACAAAAGATGCTCGAGCTCAGTACTGTATAACAAGGATCCATACGCCCAAAGGCAACAAACCCAAATATCACTCGAGCGGTGACGAATGACCAACTCCAAAAGCGACAATATAGGGCAACAAACCCAAGATCACTCGAGCGGTGACGAATGACCAACTCCAAAAGCGACACTATAGGGCAACAAACCCAATATCACTCGAGTGGTGACGAATGACCAACTCAGTGGTGACGAATGACCAACTCCAAAAGCGATACTATAGGGCAACACCTGAAGGCAACGCCCGAAGGCAACGCCCGAAGGCAACAAACCATAGTGGGGGTACTGGACACCACTGTCCGGCGGAATGTGTCACAACTCTCAGTAAGGAACCCGGAAAATGTTAATGTCAGTCCCATACCCCACGTTCGCACTAAACGGTTTACTATCCATCAGTCAATTTCACACTCAAAGCAGTACAAAGTTTACCTCATCTCATCAGTAAACCAGACCCAGAGGTCAAAACGGTCAAACGAATAGATTAGGAATTAAATGAAAAGATAAACGCATGTGTTCATAGCACGCGTTTTATTTAATCATTTAATTATCCTCCCTCTTCGCTCGAAGTGCAAAATTGTGTGTGTTTTAAATAGAAATTATAAATTGGAGAAACAAGCTTTTAATACAATTTAAAAAGATCATTTTATAAAAACCCGTGTACGAAATCTAAAAAGAATCATCAAAGTCAAAGAATGCAATAACAACTAATTGGATCAACACGAATCGATTAAACAATGGAAATTCAATCAAAAATAGGCAAATAGGCAATAATAGGCAATTCCAGACGTTTGGGGATCAATCCAGACGTCTGGATTTAGGTTCTGGAAATTTAGAAACCATCCAGACGTCTGGAGGGTGGCTTTAGACGTCTAACATGTAGTATCAGAAGTCTGAGAGGGTGCTTCAAACGTCTGACATAATGTTTCAGACGTCTGAAAGGTTGTTTCAGACCTCTGACTCTGTTTTCTGTCATTTTTATAAATTTCCGCCGTATAAACTTTTGCTCCAAGTTTAAAACCAGACGTCTGAACTTGCATTTCAGACGTCTAAAGACCTGGTCTGGGCAACAATTTGCCTAGGCCATGATGGCCAAAACGATTCGGGAGCGATCGATCGAGCAATGACGACCAAGGATTTACGCCAAACGACAACCTAGCCTTATAGGCTCTTCGATACACCCTAAACATCAAAGTCCAAACATCCACAAGAGGATTTTCATAAAATTGGACCAAAACACAAAAATTGGAATATTCACCAATTCAATTCAAATAAAAAGCAAACGGACATAGATAAGTGTTAGGAATTCATACCTAACAACAATAATATCTATAGAAGTAGATGTGAGTTCAAAAACTCACCTTTTTAACTCAAAAACAAATGATAAGAAGCTCAAACACAAGGAGAAGATCAACCACTCTTCACTTCAACTCTACAAGCTTCAATCTAAGATCAAAACAAGTATTTCCTAAATTAGGGTTTAGGAATTTTCTAAAATTGGAGATAGAGATAGATGGAGAAGGAGATGGAGATGCTTACCTTAGCTTCTCTTTGAATTTGGAGCAAGAATTTGAGTTTGCAAGAGGAACTAGGGTTTTGAATTCTAATTTCTCATTCCTCTCCCCATTTTCAGTTGAAGCTTGAGAAAAAGAAAAGAAAATGAGAATGAATGGATGAAGAGAGGGGCTGAGTTAGTGATGCAGCCCAGAATGATAAAGTCTTAGGTCGCGACCGACCTAATGTGTTGTTAAGTCGCGTGCGACCTAACGAGGAAGTTAACGAGCTAAAACTTTTGGAAAAGTCGTTGGAAGTTGAAGTCTTAGGTCACGAGTGACCTAGCGAGTTAGAACAGATCACATATCACTCATTTTCCTTAGGTCGCTCAACGATGCAACTTTGCGACCTATGACCTATGATAGGTCGCGAACGACCTAACTTACCTAACGTGTTATCTCACTCAGCAATGTCGTAGTTTCCTTTAGGTCGCGAACGACCTAATATAAGTCGCTAAATTTTAGGTCGCGTGAAGAATTCCATAAGCTACTTTCTTAGGTCGCTGAAGCTTAAGTTGCTGCCTTGGATTTTAGGTCGCTCGACCTTATACCACTGTGAAGCCAGTTTTCTTTAGGTCGCCGCTAGTCTTAAGTCGCTGGAGGAAGTAAGGTCGCTGCGGCCGTGTATAATTAGGTCGTTATGTGTAATTTCTTGGGTCGCTTATGTGTTGTAACTTGTATATGTGAATTGTATTTGTTGTTTCGTTTTTAGGTCGTCTGTTTTAGGTCATCTGTTTTTAGGTCGAAGGGTTGTTAGGTCGTGAACGACCAATGTGTTGTACAAATTTGTGTTGTGTTTAGTTGTAAGCCTATAAATAGGCGAGTGGTGTCATTTGTATATTTTAGTTGATTTTGAATAAAACTTTTGTTTGTTAGCTTTGTGCTTTCATTAAATTGGTAGTTAAGTGTAATCTCCTATCTCCTCTTTCGGCATTCGAGTGCACTCGGATCAACGATCGTAGAAGCCAATTCACGGTATCAAGTGCGCTTGATCAACATCTGAAGAATTGTAGATCTTTAAACACGGTATCGTGCGCGATCAACGTGTTTGAGATAGCTAGAATCCGGCATCTTTGATCAACGAATTTGGGCCTTTGGTATTCTTCAATCCACTGATTCCTACTTTTCACCGCTACATCAATTTTGTTATCCGCTACTGCATCAGTTAGGATATAGGATGAGTTGGGTGAAACCCAAACCCAAAAGCCCACTTAGAAAATAGCGAAATTCAACTTACTCCAAACATATCGAAGCTTATACTCAAAAAAGTCGCAACCGCCATTTTAGACTCAATGGAAGTGGTCCCGAGTCCCAATTCGACTGTTTGCAAAAAGTGACATTTCGGACTTTCATCCAACTAGCGATGCTATATTTAAATAAAATATTTAAATATACAATCGTAGAATATGCGGGTTGTTACAGTTTCCTTTTCAATTTTACTGCGTTGTTTATTTGACGGGCATAGAAGATGGCCGGACACAAGTTGGAGTAGGCAAATCAATATCAACATCAAAATTAAACTCGAGCGAGTGTGAATGAGTGCTAGTAAAAAAATGTTACATATGAGAGTGTAGAGAAAAGTTGTATATATAAGAGTTATAGTGAAAGTTGTATTGTATTTGAAAATGTATGTATAGTGAAAGTTGTTAACGTCAAAATATGAACGATAACACCCGGTGTGTGTAATAAGATCGTGAAAGCACCACCCGTGTGACGGGAACAGAAGTTAAGCAGGAAAATAGCAGAAATGCAGTAAAAGACAGCAATTTATAGTGGTTCGGCTTGAGATTTAGCCTACGTCCACTTTGAATCTCTTTATTATAGAATCTGGTTACAAATTGATACAAATCTCCTACGAAAACAGTACAACTCGATCACAAGAAACAATCTTGACTACTAGCTCAATCTTCGGCGATGAAACTCGATGAATCCATGTCGGATGTTAAGAATTTCTCTCGAAGGTTGTTGTAGTGTCTTGAATGCTTGAAGGATCCTTGTTTGCTGAATGATTGGAGAGTTCGACAGAGTAACGGCGTTTTTGAAATGAATTGCCAAAAGTCCCTCTCAAGTTGGAAGTGGTGTCCTATTTATAGAAGCTGATTTCTGGGTAGAAAACTTGCCTAAGTCTTAGGTCGCGCGCGACCTTAGTTAGGTCGTAGGTCGCGAACGACCTAAGCTAGGTCGCTGTCATCTTGCGGTTCCACGAGTTACTGTGCTTGTCTTCATTTGATCAAGTAATAGGTCGCACGCGAGTTACAGAATAGCTGTGGAGGCTCTAGGTTGTAAGGCGCCGAACTTCCTTTAATAGTTAGGTCGCTATCCTATTTAAGTCGTCAAGTTCCTTAGGTCGCTAACTTCCTTAGGTTGTTAAGCCCTTTAGGTCGCTAGCTACCTTAGGTCGTTGAGTTCCATAGGTCGCAATCCTTTCTGCCTCCTTAGGTCGCGAGATCTTCTGCAGCCTTAGGTCGCGAAGCTTTCCTGCCCCCTTAGGTCGCGAGGTCTTCTGGACCTTAGGTCGCAAAGAGGTTAGGTCGCAGCTCATCCTTAGGTCGCGAAGCTTCCTTAGGTCGCAGCATTTCATTAGGTCGCAAAGCTTCATTAGGTCGCAGCATCCTTAGGTCGCAGCATCCTTAGGTCGCAAAGCTTCCTTAGGTCGCAGAGTTTCATTAGGTCGCAAAGCTTCATTAGGTCGCAGCATCCTTAGGTCGCAAAGCTTCCTTAGGTCGCAGAGTTTCATTAGGTCGCAAAGCTTCATTAGGTCGCAGCATCCTTAGGTCGCAAAGCTTCCTTAGGTCGCAGAGTTTCATTAGGTCGCAAAGCTTCATTAGGTCGCAGCATCCTTAGGTCGCAAAGCTTCCTTAGGTCGCAGAGTTTCATTAGGTCGCAAAGCTTCATTAGGTCGCAGCATCCTTAGGTCGCAAAGCTTCCTTAGGTCGCAGAGTTTTAGGTCGCTGAACTGAAAGAGTTAACATTTGCCCCTCGAAGTATATGACTATACTCTAGGTCGTATGCTTTGACTCAACTTGGCTAGGTCGCGAACCGACTTAAAACTTGCACGTCTGTTCACCTCCCTTCTTCAGTCCCATATAAATTGGTTAGGTCGCATCTTCCTTCTTACCCTACTGTCCTGAGCCTCCATCGCCATTAACAGTTCCTTCGATCTTCCAGAGACAAATTTGACTTAATCAGCCAACGATTCTTCCTCGCCGATTATAATTCGTAAGTGGATCAGCTTATACTTGCCCATAGTCACTATTTTGAACATGAATCGTTGTCGCTCGATCTAAACCCAATTTCATGCATCACGCCTTTTTGTACGGTAGTCTTAATCGACTTTCGTTCGTCGTTTGACGTGTTGGGATGATTTTCGATCATACGGAAGGTTTTGCTATGGATCTGCAGGATTTGCCATTGATCCTCTAGTCAATCGGTGATAGGTTGAGGTGGGATGAAGGGGATGATGATTCCTTTTTTGAACTGGTGGTATTGGGTTATTGGACCCAATATGATGTTGCTTGGAGAAGAAGTCATCAGCCTATCAGATTCGAACGCCCTGAGAGTTAGGTCGCGTGGGAATGTTTAACGACCTTAACCTTTGCGACCTGACGACATTTACGACCTTAGTGTCTCCGACCTAAAAACAATTGTGCTCGACCTAGGACTTAAGAGAATTGCCTCGCCTTAATCCATTCAGCTGCAACACGCGACCTACAGAAATCCTGACTTATGATAAGTCGCTGACCGACCTAAGACTTAGCAATTTTTCACAGTCTTGAACTTTCAACCTGAACAACATGGCACAAGAACATTGCAACCTGTGTTAGGTTGTAAGCGACCTAACACTTAAAACCTTGAACAGCTTTTGACTGACTTTCTGGACTTGAATCATTTTGGGTTTTGCACTTCTTCTCGGATTGCCTCGACTTTAATGCTAATAACCTGTTTATAAGCAACATTCACAGAAAAAATGGGACGAATATACTGCTATTGATTGCCCACATCAAACAGCAGATTAGTTTGTCAAAGAAAACCAAACTTAAATGAACTTCGTGAATGAAATGTTGTGAACTAACAAATCTAAGTGAAGTATTAAGGCAAAATTGAAGTGATCAACTAAAGCTGATTTATTTGCATTAACACAACACTATTCCTGGACTTAAAATATTAAGCCCCGAAACTTTTTAATTGACAAGTATCAATTAGTTTAATTTCATTTACCTTTGCTCATTATTGTATTAGTTTTGCACAACACTTCACTCTTTTTAGGAAACGTGCACCTTAATATTTGATCGTCCAGTTCCTTGTGTAGAATGGAATCTCAACAAGAAGACTTGGAAATAGCCGGAGAATCTTTTCCAATTGCTACCCCACTAATCGACCCTCCGGAAAGGACTTCTACTACTTTAAGTCATAAAGTCTTCCGACAACTGTGCATCCAATTCGGCATTGCCGAAGCAGATGCTTTACTTCCTGGGCCAAGCGATACTGCTGACAGGCCGCCTCTTGGCTTCGTTGCTGTGAACCGGCAGATGTGTTCAAGTGGAGCCATCCCTCCATTTAATGATTGTCTTCGGGAACTCCTTCTTCGGCTAACTATTTCTCCCTTTCAACTACACCCTAACGGATACTCCATCCTGCTGGGATTGTGCGTGCTTTTTAGGAGAACGTTGAACCGTTTTCCCTCTTTTGATGAAATTCGCTTCTTGTGCACATTTGCAAAGAACAAGGACCATCCTTCTATTATACTTGTGAGGAGTGCTAGGAATCGCAAACTGATTCTGGACTTGCCTGAAAGTGCCCACGGATTTTTGACTCAATTCTTCTATGTTCGCTGTCCTCCAAGATTTTATGCTATTTGGAGAGTCGGAAGTAAGATTACCTCTTACCAATTCATTTTTTTCTAAATTTCTCATAATTCGAACCATCAAATGCTTAATTCCATTCTTTCTTCGTGCAGCACTTCCTTCTCTTCTTCGAGATACCAGCCGTAAGTCAATTTTAGATACTTTGAATGCTGTTGACGCTGAAGAGAGGAGTGCCAAATTCTTGTTGAAAGATGAATTTCTGCACCAGTTTGGCCTTTTACATTCTTCTAGATCGACTCAGATCCATGAAGTTTCTAGCTCTGAGGCGGAAACGTTAATTGCTTCAAATTCCCAAGCAGAGGCCTCGAATGCCCTAGCTTCTGTAGAAGAAACTGCATCAGAAGCACCCGTCATGGAGGCTGCCTTGGTAAAATGTTCCACATCCATCGATGTCGCAGGGTTAGTCAGCAAGTCGGCGCTTACCCCAATTACCGAAGAGGAAGAGAATCCTCAAGTTCCTGAGAAATCCATTGATACAGAGGTTGAAAAAGAGAAGTCTGCTGAACTCCTAGATGACGCCTTTGACGGCTTGAGTGATATCATGATAACTTCCCAAGAGCTTTTTGGGGATAACAATCCAAAAGCAACTTCTCCCGTTGTCGAGGCGACTTCTACCTTTAAACAAACCCAGATGCCTACTACGCCAGTCGTCTCTGTTTCCACACCAAAGCGTGGTCTGTAGCTTGACGCATGTAGCTTGCACGCCACACACACTTAGGATTTTCCAGCACTTATAAACATTTATCCTCTTTTCCCTGGAAATTCCTAAACTTTACTCCTTTTTTGCTTTCAGGTTCTCCAATGGGACGTACAGGTTCATATTATGACTCATTCAAGTACCGTGGAGGCCGCGGCACCTATGACTTTAGGAAGTACCTTGATACTCCAAAGGAAACAGATGAAGAGAGGGCTCGAAGGAAAGCCCAGGAGAAGCGGGATTACGATCAGTGGCAAAGAAGGAAAGATGCCGAGAGATACGACTCTTCGCACAAGGGTGACTATTCTCATAAGCGGAAGTCTTATGATGATAAGGGAAAAACTCAGATTGTCGATGAACCGAGCAAACGATCTAAACCGATTGACACGTCTGAGATTTCTGAAAAAACTAACGCTCCCATTCCTTCTGATGTCCTAGCTAGCTCTCCTCCTCTGAAGAAATCTGACATTCAGACTATCATTAACAGACCGCAATATCAAGTCAAGGACGGTCCCCCAACACTCCAGAGCCGTTTCCCGAATTGGTGCCTAAAAGGGGTACGCTTTGACTTGGACATAGTTCCGATTGATAAATCAGACATGCTTAGCAGTCTTGACGCGGTCAGACTTAATATCGAGAGGATGTCGCAGTGGCAGAAGCTGGTCGATGAACTCCAAAGGGTCAACCATCTTAACCTTGAGGCGATGATGACGATGGAGAATGATAAAGCAGAGTGGGACAAATGGCGTAAGCAGCATGACGCGGAAATGACGAGTATTGCAGATGACAATGCAAAGCTTGCGTCTGAAGTTAAGCAGCTTAAGGAAAATCTCGCTTCTTCTTCTGCATCATTTACTCAAAAAGAAGAAGTCTTCCAGAAGCAAGTGCGGGACGCACATGCTGCACAAAGAGATGTAGAAATGAAGCTTGCCGCCGAACAGCATGTCAATGAGAAGTATCGTACAGAGAACGCCGAACTGCGGGCAAAAGTCACCTCCCAGAACATGGAGATTGAGTTATTAAAGTCTCAACTTGCTAAAGCTGAGGTAGCTCGTGATGAGGCTATTACTGGTAGGGTTGCTGCCATTGCCGAAAAAGAAGCGACTGAACAGTCACATGAGGCAACAAAAGCAAGCAGCAGTTCTACCTTATTCGACTTTTATTTACACTGCGTTCTGGGTCGTGGGAGCCTTGCTTTTCTGGGTCCAGATTATGAAATCACCCTGGCGGAAGTGTGGGAGGCCGCACTAGATATGTTTAAAGGTGCCGACTATGATGAAGCAAAATTTGAGGAAGCAAAATTTGAGGCTCGCTATCTTGATGATGAGGCTCGCGCCGCTCTGGTTAGAGGGAAGGAGCAGCTTGCTAGGGCACGGGCTGAATCATTGGGAGAAGAACTCTCAAAAGAGGAAGCTCTTTTAACTGCCCCCGTTCATGCTTCCACTTCGGCTGATGCAAACATTATGGATTCCAGCTCTCATCCTTCACCTCCAGTTGTGACCACTCCTACAGAAGAGGAGGCAATGAAGGACTTTCAGGCTCGGGAATTTGAGATTGATCTTGCCAAACCGGCTTCTCCAGGTAACTTTGACGATTCACGGTCTTCTTTTTTCTCGAGGAATACTAATTTTGATTTCTTTTATTATGCAGTAATCACGCCGGAAACTGCACCAATTCTTTCTTCTTCAGCTGCCACTCCTTCTTCTCAAGTTACTCCTCTTCCAGCTTCTCAACCAGGTTCACAGGAAGAACCGATAGCAGCCCTTCAAGGTTTGGACGAACCATCTGCTTCCGAGGAACAGAAAGCAGAAGATCTGAAAGATAGCGAGAAGACCCCGGAGCGGTCTTTCGACTACGACACAAAACTTTCTACATTTCTTACTCCGGGGAGTGAATCTTCTTCCAAGAAGAAGGGGAAGCGTGTGGTTTCAAAGAAAGGAAAGAGGAGTTCTTCTGCTGCTGGAGATGAGGCAGAGATTGATCCGGCTGAGTCTCTTTCTCCTTCTTCTCCGACGCGGCCTACGAAGCTAATTACCAGGCCGGGTAAAAGTTCCAAGGGTGGGAAGAAGGGGAAATGAGTTTGATTTTGCATTTTCTGCTTTTTGTATTGACCGGGGATTGTGCGGATTCCGGTCTCCGCTTCTTTTTGTAACCTGTACAATGTAAAAATTTCTTATAGTGTTGAAATAAATAGATATTTTTCTTGTACAAATCTTTGTGTATGCAGGAATACATCTGTTTTTCATTTGAAGTGTAGAGTAAATGATTCTTTTTGCTTGTACAAATTTTTTGTCTGCGTTTCAAGAACGCACTTACTCCACATCTTTATTACGTGATATTGCAATGAACTTGTGGTATGTTGCTTGTATATTACTTTTATTAATGTAACTGAATTGTATAATGTTGCCCCCATACCACAAGTATATTGTAATATTTCTTGATTTCACAAGACCGATACTCTTATTTTAGAGAATAACTTTCCACTTTTTCAGGGAAGAATTATTCTGCTTTTAATAGAGTATATCTTGTCTTTGGAGAAATCTTTATTTTCTTTTTCTTCCTGAAGAACACTTCGACTTCTGGGAATGATCACTTTTATTTGTTTGAAAGTGAATTTTCCTGTACAGTGAAATGAGCTTCTGAAGAAGGTTTTGATTTTCATGCCCCGGTAAAGGGTTTATTTTTAGTACTTCAAGTAAGGTGAAGTACGCCTCTGAAGAGGTCTTTTGGTTTCCGAAGAGAAGCGATTTTGGTCTCCGAAGAGAAGCAGTTTTGGTCTCCGAAGAGAAGCAGTTTTGGTCTCCGAAGAGAAGCAGTTTTGGCATTTCATCTCTGGTGAAGTGGGTCTCCGAAGAGAAGCATTTTGCACTTCTACACGGGTGAAATGTGCCTCCGAAAAGGGCTTTTTAGCATTTCATCACTGGTGAAGTGGGTCTCCGAAGAGAAGCATTTTGCACTTCTACACGGGTGAAATGTGCCTCCGAAAAGGGCTTGTGCCTCCGAAGAGGGCTTCTGCCTCCGAAGAGGGCTTGTGCCTCCGAAGAGGGCTTGTGCCTCCGAAGAGGGCTTGTGATTGCCTGGAAGTTACTTTCTCATGGTCGGAGGGGTCCACGGGACAAGCGTAAGTCATTCGATTGGATGTTTGTTTGTACAAACGATCGCAATCGATTAACAAGGTGCCCCTTTTTGGTAGTCCCACCGATCTTTTTGATTGAGGAAAGCTCTCCATTTATTGGCGTGCCTCGTTAGAGGGCTTTGTTGATCCTTGGGAAGGAGCATCAGTTGGTTGGCGTGCCTGGAAGGTTGCGTCTTAGGGGCAAGTAGATCCATGGGATGGACACAAGCTGCCTGATCGGATGCATCACAATCAGCCAGCGAGGGTCTTATTCTTTCTGCTTGGGAAGGTATCCCTTTAGTGGATCTACCTGCTTTCCTGTTGAGAGGCATGCCTTCCTTTGGCTGCTTCCATGTTTGCCTGCTCATGTTGTATCATCATTCGCCAATCTGCGATCCTTTATCATCGTTTCCAAGCGCGTGTTCCTTTCTCTTGCAAGTAAATTGCTTTATCCGAAGAAGTAGACTTCACCGTTGAATGATTCCACAGAGTAAACGCAAGTCATTTGGTTGGATGCCTTTTTATACCAAGGATCGCAACCAGTTAACGAGGGCTTGACCTAGTGGAGCCGTCAACTTTTTATGTGAAGTTCCTCTTGTATGGGATTCGAGTTTGAAATTTTTGTTGCTTGAAATTTGCTAAATGATTTGTAAGGCTCGCTTATCTTTGCGATGGGTGAGCTTTGCTTTAATGACCTGCAGTATTAGATCGATATTTTAGCAATACATTTAGAGTATTTACACATCGAAATATAACAGGCATTTTATAACAGAAAACACAATGCATAGTTTTTCATTATTGAGTCACGCTGATTTCTCAGCGGTTTACAATGTAGAAGTTACACATCTATCATTATCTTTACAAATTCAAGCAATGCTGTTAAGTAAAAATGAATGCTGGTTATTGTTGTTTCAGAATTTCCAAGCTGGATTTCCATTTGTGCTTGATTCATGGCTTTTGGATTTTTATGCCAGAGAAAGTGAGAGATGCCCCAGTCGCAGTTTTGTGGGTAATTAGTAGTCATCCCAACTTCTGCTTGCTGGGTATGGTCCCCCTGTGATAGCATTAATGACAAGCTTTTCTGAATCTTGCACTGCAGTGTTGTTGTGAGAATCGGATTGATAGGTAGGGTGTTGTTGATCCCGAGTGGATGAGGTTGGATCGACCCCGCTTCTCTTAACGTATTGTTGGAGTTTACCCTGCTCTAGCAATTCTTCGATCACCTTCTTTAATTGGCGACATTGGTCAGTGTCATGGCCAGGTTGATTGTGAAATTGGCAGAATTTTCCATTACGCTTTGCCCCTCTTGTCATCTCAGGTGGCTTAGGATACCTGACAACGTCTTTTGTTGCAAAAAAGATATTTCTTGGTGTATCAGTTAAAGGAGTAAAGTCCGAAGGATTAAAGCGGCGAGGTTTCTTTTCATTTCTCTGGCTTTTTCCTCCTTCATTCTCCCTTTTCTGACTTTCAGATTCTCTTTTCTTAGGTGGGACATTGTCATTATCAGTCTGGGCAATAACCACTTTCGATGTTGCAGAAAGGCTCTCAAGGCGAATGAACTCATCGGCCTTTTTATAAAATTTGTCAAGTGAGTTTGGTTCTTTCATCTTTAACCATATCCCAAATTCACTCGATTTATCAATGGCTCTCATCAAATAAGTCAGGATCATGCGTGGCTCTGCATTTTCTACTTCGGCTAAAGCTATATTGAAACGGCTCAGGAAAGATTTGATTGATTCTCCGGGCGCTTGTTCAAGGTTAGACAGTGACATTATATCCTTAGCTTTTGAAGCATACAATCTGAACTGTTCTTTAAACTTTTGCGTTAAGTCGGAGAATTTATCTACAGACCGAACTGGAAGCTTTGTGAACCAAAGTAAAGCCACACCTTCTAGGTATACCGGAAAGTATCGACACTTGATCTCGTCTGATGCCCTTGCACCAGTCATATGCCAATCGTACTTGTAGAGGAAATGATTAGGGTCACTGGTTCCCCTATAGGCTTGGATAGTAGGAGGTGCAAATTTCCTTGGAAACTCCGCTCTTAAGATCCTTTCAGTGAACGGAGTTCTGCTTGGCGCAAATCCCCAGTCAGCCTCATCCTCTTCCCTTTGCATGCTCTCTTTCATGATGCGGCCAACCATTTCAGACAGGTACTCCTTATTGTTCAAAGACACCTCCGGGCAAGTATTAGTTCTTCCTTCGGAATTTTGCCCGGGCATATGCTCATGACAAGTTGGTTGCGGCATAGAACCATCAGCTTGGAAAGGTGGCATTTCAGGAAGAGTAGTTCGACGGTTTTCTGGTTGACGATTTGCCCCGAGCAGAGCAGTTAATCTATCCATCATCAAAGCGTTTTGAGTTTCAATTTGTTGGTATAATCCAGAAACTGCGTCATCCAATTCAGCCCTGGTGACCCCAACGGTTGGAGTTGCTTGGTCTGTTATTGGGGAAGCGGAAGTTCCTTCGTGAGCGTTTCCGGATCTGATAGGTCTACCTCTTCTTCCAGGAGCCATTATTTCAGATCTGGTTTTTAAAGAGAGGTTCTTTTTATGAATCTTTGCGAAGCAACGGTGGATGATCGTCTTGAGTTCAACTTCTCAGTGAAAGCACCAAAATGTTAACGTCAAAATATGAACGATAACACCCGGTGTGTGTAATAAGATCGTGAAAGCACCACCCGTGTGACGGGAACAGAAGTTAAGCAGGAAAATAGCAGAAATGCAGTAAAAGACAGCAATTTATAGTGGTTCGGCTTGAGATTTAGCCTACGTCCACTTTGAATCTCTTTATTATAGAATCTGGTTACAAATTGATACAAATCTCCTACGAAAACAGTACAACTCGATCACAAGAAACAATCTTGACTACTAGCTCAATCTTCGGCGATGAAACTCGATGAATCCATGTCGGATGTTAAGAATTTCTCTCGAAGTTTGTTGTAGTGTCTTGAATGCTTGAAGGATCCTTGTTTGCTGAATGATTGGAGAGTTCGACAGAGTAACGGCGTTTTTGAAATGAATTGCCAAAAGTCCCTCTCAAGTTGGAAGTGGTGTCCTATTTATAGAAGCTGATTTCTGGGTAGAAAACTTGCCTAAGTCTTAGGTCGCGCGCGACCTTAGTTAGGTCGTAGGTCGCGAACGACCTAAGCTAGGTCGCTGTCATCTTGCGGTTCCACGAGTTACTGTGCTTGTCTTCATTTGATCAAGTAATAGGTCGCACGCGAGTTACAGAATAGCTGTGGAGGCTCTAGGTTGTAAGGCGCCGAACTTCCTTTAATAGTTAGGTCGCTATCCTATTTAAGTCGTCAAGTTCCTTAGGTCGCTAACTTCCTTAGGTTGTTAAGCCCTTTAGGTCGCTAGCTACCTTAGGTCGTTGAGTTCCATAGGTCGTAATCCTTTCTGCCTCCTTAGGTCGCGAGATCTTCTGCAGCCTTAGGTCGCGAAGCTTTCCTGCCCCCTTAGGTCGCGAGGTCTTCTGGACCTTAGGTCGCAAAGAGGTTAGGTCGCAGCTCATCCTTAGGTCGCGAAGCTTCCTTAGGTCGCAGCATTTCATTAGGTCGCAAAGCTTCATTAGGTCGCAGCATCCTTAGGTCGCAGCATCCTTAGGTCGCAAAGCTTCCTTAGGTCGCAGAGTTTCATTAGGTCGCAAAGCTTCATTAGGTCGCAGCATCCTTAGGTCGCAAAGCTTCCTTAGGTCGCAGAGTTTCATTAGGTCGCAAAGCTTCATTAGGTCGCAGCATCCTTAGGTCGCAAAGCTTCCTTAGGTCGCAGAGTTTCATTAGGTCGCAAAGCTTCATTAGGTCGCAGCATCCTTAGGTCGCAAAGCTTCCTTAGGTCGCAGAGTTTCATTAGGTCGCAAAGCTTCATTAGGTCGCAGCATCCTTAGGTCGCAAAGCTTCCTTAGGTCGCAGAGTTTTAGGTCGCTGAACTGAAAGAGTTAACAAAAGTTATATTGTATTTGAATTTGATTTGAAATAAAATATTTGTTTAAAATTACGATTCATTATTTCATTCTACAAATATAACATAAGGGTAACTAGTATGCATATTAGTCAATATATATATATATATATATATATATATATATATGTGTGTGTGTGTGTGTGTGTTATCCTATAGGAAATTCTAGAAATGATACTATAACATTAGACAATATATGGTTTTTTGTTGTGTTAGTGCATATCAAACGACGGGGCATATCTTTTTACTAATTTGTAATGAGACAGCATGGGATTTAACGACAGATAGATATGCAATCAGACAATGGAGCATATTTGTCATTTGATGCATTTTTTCCAATAGTGGATGTAACCATTTAGAGTTTGAATTATTAGGTCATATATTTGCCTATAGTTTGCATGTGTTTGATTTCGTGGGCTTTGGGATTATTTTTGGTATGGACTGGTTAAGTAAATATGATGCTAGGATATTTTTCCACGATAGGAAAATATCGCTAAGACACCCTACTAGTAGCGACCAAATTATATACTTAGTAGAGAATCCAAGTTCTGATGTTTGTACTTTATTGGGTGTAATAGAGGAGGAGGATAAGTTGAATCAGGTTTTCATGGTTAGAGAATTTGTAGATGTATTTGAGCTTATTATAGGACTACCATCAAAACGGGCTTTTGAGTTTTGAATAGATCTTGTACCTAGACCTAAACCCGTAAGTAGAAAGTCTAGCAGGATGACACCTACCGAGATGAAGGAGTTAAAGTTGCGGCTAGTGGACATAGAAGGAAAGAGTTCTATTAGACCAAACAATTCGCCTTAATGAGCACTGCGGTGTTCATGAAGAAACCGGACAAGTCGTTAATATTATGCATCGATTATCATAAGTTGAATGAAAAGACGATAAAGAACCAATATTCACTGCCAAGAATCGATGATTTATTTGATCATTTGAGTGGTGCCAAAATGTTTTCCCAATTGGATTTGGTGATAGGGTTTCATCAACTAAGGGTAGCGGAAGACAATATTCCATTGACAGTCTTTAGAACAAGATAAGCTTCATACAAGTGGTTAGTAATGCCATTCAGACTGACTAATGTGCCGCTTTCTTCATAGACTTAATGAACCGAATTTTTTGAGAGCATTTGGATAGGTTTGTATTGGTATTCATAAATGACATTTTGACATATTCTAAGGATGAAAGAGATCATGAGATTCATCGTAGAATAGTGCTTGAAACGCTGAGGCAGTATCAGCTTAAAGCGAAGTTTTCGAAATGTCATTTTGGAAGAAGGAGGTGAAGTTTCTTGGTCATGTAGTCTCAGAAAAATGGTTTTCCATGGATCCGGCTAAGATAGAAGCTGTAAATAACTGGAAGAGACCCGAGATGGTGACTGAGATAAAGAGTTTTCTTGGACTAGCTGGCTACTACTAGAGATTCATCAAGGATTTCTCTCGTATAGTAACACCGATGGCTAAACTAATGAGGAAGGACGTGAAATATGTTTGGACCAATAAATGTGAGGAGGCACTCCAGAAGTTGAACCATTTATTGACCAGTACGCCTTTATTAGTTTTTCTGGATGGAAATCAAGATTTGGTGGTGTATACTGATGCGTGTGGAACATGATTAGGAGCTGTGTTAATGTAGAGGGGTAAAGTGATTGCCTATGCTTTGCGACAGCTCGGACTGCACGAAGTTAGATATCTGACTCATGACTTAAAGTTGGCTGTCGTAATATTTTCTTTGAAGGTGTGGAGACATTACCTTTTGGGAGAACAATTCGAGTTGTATACGGATTATATGTCACTAAAATACTTATTCTCTTAGAAGGAGTTGAAGATGAGACAACAGTGGTGGTTAGAGTTTATAGTTGCTTATGATTTTGGAATTGAGTACACAGCGAGGAAATGAAACAAAGTTGCAGATGAACTTAGCAGGAAACATCAGAATGTGGTGTTAGCTATGTTGGTTGAATGGAAAGATTTGGAAGCACTGACTACTTGTAGTCTGCAGTTAAGATCGACTGTCAGTTCTAGTCAAAGTACCGCAATGTTATCTTGTTTGGAAGTTTCAACCAGTATTGATCGATCAAATTGCTTCTAAGTAAGGAGATGATCCATTTCCAGCTGAAAGAATTAGAATATTGGAAGGTGGAACTGAGATTGATGATTTGAAGGATTTTTACCTTGACCAGAATGGATGGTTGAGAAAGAAGGGACGATTGTATGTTCCCAATGTTGGTGACCTAAGGAAAGAAGTTCTTAAGGAGTGTCATCGATCAAAGTTTACTATTTATCCTGGAGAAACTAAGATGTATCAAGATATGAAGAGAAGTTTCTTCTAGGAAGGTAAGAAAAGGATGTAGGCATATGGGTAAAGCAGTGTTTGAACTGTCAACAAGTCAGGAGCGAGTGGATAGCTTCAGCCTTTTGATATACCAGTTTGGAAATGGGATTCGATATCCATTGATGCAGCGCAAGGCATAAGTCGTACACGAGATAGCATAAGTCGTACACGAGATAAGGAGGTAGACTTGAGTCGCCCATGACTCAAAGGAGCGCCACGAGATAACAAAGGAAATGCGCGAGTTGAAGGCTTAAGTCGGCTACGACTTAAGGAAGAGGAAAGCATAAATCGTCCACGACTTATTGAAGCGGAAGGCACGAGTCGTCCACGACTCAAGGGAGAGGCTGGCATAAGTCATCCAAGACTTAAGAAGAAGGATACAGGAGGAGCAGCACAAGCTGAGAATACACAAGAGTTAAGTCGTCTACGACTTAAGAGAAGTGATGAGTCGCTGCCGAGTTACGACTTAAGATGAGTCGTCTGGTTTCTTAAGTCGTGAACTGGGTTAAGTCGTTTGTTCTTGAGTCGTGTACTTGTAAGTTGAGTCGTGAGAAGTTGTTAAGTCGGCAACGACTTAAGTGATGTATTTTTTGTTTGTATTTTCTGATTGTTAAGTCGTAAGTCGTCATTTTAAGTCGCGTATTGTTGAGTCGTTCTGTACATATGCATTAAGTCATAAGTTTTTAAGTCGTGTCTTTTATAAGTCGCAGGTCGTTGTTTGTAGATGAGTTGAGTCGCCGCTATGGATAAGTCGTCGCCGAGTTATGATGAGTCGTGAGTCATGAATCGGAGCCGACTTAAGAGTTGTACAGATTTGTGTTGAGATTTGTAACTTCTATAAATAGGCCGGTGGTGCCATTTGTAATAGTTTAGTTGATTTGAAATAAAACTCTTGTTTTGTTAGCTTTGTGCTTTCACCAAATTGGTAGTTGAGTGTAATCTCCTATCTCCTCTTTCGGTTAATCGAGTGTGCTCGATTCAACGACTACAGAAGCCGATTCACGGAATCTAGTGCGCTAGATCAACGTGTGAAGAATCGCAGATCTTCGAACCCGGTATCGTGCGCGGTCAACGAGTTCGGGATAGCTAGAATTCGGTATCTTCGGATCAACGAATTCGGGCAATTCAGTATTCATCAATCCATCGACAGCTACTTTCATCGATCTACATTGTTTTTTATTAATCCGCTGCGTCATCCATGGATTTTATTAATGGGTTGCTAAGGTCAAACAAGGAAAATGAAAGTATATGGGTCATAGTGGATAGATTAACCAAGTGTTCACATTTCATTCCCGTTAAGTCGACAAGAACGGCACCTGTTTTGGCTAAGTTGTTTATGAAGAATTAGACGCAAGTAGTTTTTATAGTATAATCAGTGATAGAGATGCTTTATTCACTAGTGAATTTTGGAAGAGCATACAGGAGATATTAGGTACCAAGCTTAAGATGAGTACTGCTTATCACCCACAGACAGTTGGGCAGACAGAGAGAGTCAATAAGGTAATTGAAGATTTATCGAGGACTTGTGTACTAGAGTTTGCTGGGTCGTGGGAAGGCCATTTGCATTTGGTTGAGTTTTCCTATAATAATAGTTATCAGACTAGTATATGAATGGCGCCTTTTGAATCTTTATATGGAAGGCCGTGTAAATCACGCGTATATTGGTTAGAGACAAGAGATAAATTAGTTCTTTGTCCTGATATGGTAAGAGAAGCTGTAGAAAAGATTGAATTAATTCGGGATAGAGTGAAAGAAGCTCAATCTAGTTCAAAAATGTTATGCAGATAAGAGACGGAAAGACTTAGAATTCTTAGTTGAAGATCATGTTTTCGTTAAAGTGTCACCGATGAAAGGTGTAATAACATTTGGGAAGTTGGGGAAATTGGCACCTAGGTTTGTTGGACCATCCAATAGAAGGGATCGGGAAACTCGCTTATAGGATGGAGTTACCGAGTAGTTTGACAGGAGTCCATAATGTTTTCCATATTTCTCATCCAAGGAAGTGTGTTCAAGATCCAGAAACTACTAGTACTCCAACTACATTGGAAGACTTAGTAGTGGAACCAGACATGACCATAGTTAGACGTCCAGTGCATATAATGGCTAAGGATGAGAAGAAGCTAAGGACAAGACAGTCAGGTTAGTCAAGCTCCAATGGAGTGACGATGAGAGAGACCGCACTTGGGAATGGAGAGCAAGATTAGAGACACTTATTCCGAACTGTTTAATGGTTTGTTTTATATTTATGTTTTTATGTTTAATGGGGGTGCCTCACTGTAATTTTGAGGATGAAATTCTTTAAGAATAGGAGTCTGTAACACCACTAATTTTGATTAACATTATTTAGTAATTTAGTTAGACAAATAAAACAAAATAATATGAAATGATAAAAGAAAATGATATTGATTAATTATACATCATGCCTTAATTAATGAATTAATAAAAGTAAATAGAACTTAGATAAGAAGGAGGAATATATGATAAGGGAAAAATAGGAATAAGACATAATTCATAATAGATACCCTTACATTTCTTCTCCCTTATTCACTTCATTCACACAAACATAATCAAAAGAATAAGGTCGGCTACTACCAAGGGGATTCAAGAAGAGTAAAGCTAGGAAATCAAAGGAATGCCTAGGGAAATCAAGTCTAAACACAAATATCAAGTTCCTATATCAAACCAAGGTGAATAATAAGATATACATTCTACGTTTTAAGTGTTATTCTTGGTTTTAAGGGTAGACCCGAATCTTTTGCTTATGTTATGCCATGCTATGATATTTTGAAGGATTATATGCTTATTGGTGAATTAAGGGAATTTATTTATGAAATTTAGTGATATATTTGAGTTAGAAAACCTATCATATGACACCTAAATGACTTAAAATTTTACTATGATGTTAGAAATATTTTTTAGAAGTGGGTTTCAAATTTTATAATTTCTGATAAAGCATGAATTTACTATGAATTTCCTAAATGCAGAAAATGGATTATTTCAAGTTTTAATTATTAAAAATAATTAAATTACATGTTTGGCCCCAAAATTTTTATATGATGAAGAATATGATTAATTTGATTTATTATGATTTTTGGAGAATTTTTCCAAGTGTTGATGAATTATTTTAGATAGAAGAGCTTATTTGATTATTAAAATATTAATATATATCAATGGTTTGCAAACATATTTTGGAAATTATAATTCTGGGATTCAGCACATTTCTTGGTAAAGAAATTGATAGTGTTTGGTTATCCAATAATAAATGGACAAACAATTGAGTTTGATGAAAAGAAACTACTTTTAATGGCAAAATATCAGTTTTATATTAATTACGGTATTGCCACGTCAAGCCTCATATTTGTCGCACCCGATCACTTCGCCTCTATGAACTTCGACGACGACCTAGTAAGATACATAGGATACCAAGTTAGTTGGTATGGAATGTATCATCCTTGGTTGGAGTGCGAAGACATCAGGGTTGACACAATGGTCCTCGACGCCATCATTGCCGCATGGCTTAAGTGCCGCTTATTTTTCAACGACGCTGACCCAATACTTTCGAAGTGACTAGAGCGACGATAATAATGCCACATATTTTGATAATGACTCCATAAGGCAATGATGTTGCAGCTTATGTCTTCGACTATATAGTGCAAAATTTTATCATCCTGACACTATTCCCAGCCGCATCTTTCAAGAAGGCAGTGGGGCCATGTTTTATCACGTCGGCACTAATGATGACGCATGTTTTCTTTAAGGCATTCATGCCGAGACTTACTTATGTCGACATTATTCTTATAAGACTTTGAGTATGAAAACCAAGATTTACATTTTATAACATCGACACTTTATGGAGTGCGATGTATATGTTATCGACTCTATGGACAGGTTTTATAAGTTAAAGGTTTTAATGATTTTATTGAAGAGTTGTGACGACCCCAATGGCGATGATGGCGCCGAGCTTTATCAATATAAAGATTTTGATTATCTTGGCCTTATGGCCTATGTTTTGAAGGGAGAAAACCCTTGTTGACTATATCTTGCCGAGTTTTATCAATATAATGACTTTGTATTGTTTTGGCCTTTAGCTATGGTTTTGAGAGGCGATGACCTCAAATGATTTCGAACTTCATCAATATGATATTATATAAGCATATATCATGGCATAATTATTTTGGATAAAGTAAAAAGGCTATAATTTTCCTTGTTTTAAGTATGATTTCAAAGGTTAAACCATTTATGAAGAATTGCATTTTCAAGGAATTAATAAGGGTGATTAGCTTAGAACTTTACTAAAAAGATTAGTGTTCGTATGACTCTTAGATCAATTGTGGCAGGGTGAATTGACTCGGAGATTAGAAAACCAAATGAGACTGCTGTAGGATCGCGTTATATACTTTAGCTAGTAGCCCCTAGCTAATAGAAGTCCAAAATTCCAATGCTTAGGGCTTTGTCACGAGAAAGACAAAAGGTAGATTTATGCATAGAAAGGAATACGCACAGATGAGAAAGGTTATTGTTGAGCCCACAAAACCACTAGTATTAGTTGACCCTAGGAATAGTAAGTCTCAGACAAACCGTCCAGTTGTCTTCCAGCAGCAGGTTTGATAATTTGATATATTTGGTAGGCTCGAGTAAGCCATAGGTTTGTTGTCAGCCTAAAAAATTTGTGATGTTAGGATAGATAGACAATTGACTCAGACAGATTGTTCATGATTACCCATGTTGCATGCATATACATTATTGTTTATATTGTTTATTTTAACCAGTTTAGTGCAGGAATTGATTTGCAAAGGATATATTTTTTAAAGGGATATTAGTGAGGGGAAGACCCGTTCTGCTCAGCGGCGTAGTCTCACTTAATATCTATAAATCAAGATGACATATTATTATTCGGACCAGGCTTTTTTTCTAACTCGAAGTTTATGTTTTCCCTTTAAACTCTCGGTTACCAAAAATTTAATTTGAGTGGTTGGGAGTAAGGACTTTAGAGGTTAAGTAGGTTTTGGTGAAAAAGCTTCCGGAAACGTGCAGGGGGCAAAGATAGCTATGTATGAGTCTATCTATTATTATTTTCCACCATATTATGTCAGTTATTTTATGAATGTATTGACAATAGATGTTGTCTATTTAGTAACTCTGATCAACTAGGGGGGCATCTTCATATGTCGCTCTTGGAGTATTTTATAATAATTATATATTTTTTAAACATGGGCAACTTTTGAGATTATGTATTGAATATGAAATTATGACTTTGAAATGAAATATAATGGTTTTCTTTTATTTCATATTCTTATGCTTTTGATATTATGGATACCATTAACATGACCACATTTTGTTTTCGAAAATTAATACTATATATGACTGCAGCATCTGTAGCGCTTTGTTTCGGGCCTCAAAATGGGGGATGTTACGATTTTTAGATATTGATCGGTTATTATTGCATATATTGAATTGTTGACATTCTCAATTATATATACTATAGATGATAACACCCAACTTTGTGACCTAGAAGATCTGGAGAACAAATGACCTGTTTGGGTTATTCCATTAGTGGGTATGGCTAGACTTAAACTCTTGGGTGAGTAGAGTTGCATACAGGAGATCGTAAAGATCAAATTGTGTTAGGATGCCTCACTGGTCAAAAGACCGACTCTTTGGCACTAAAATCATATTTAAGATTTAAGGGTGGAGACTGGTGTAGGGTCATTCCCTATGCTCCAACCGTTAAGCCCCCGGTTGTCCACGAATTCCAATGCGTAGGACTTTGCCGATGTAGGATAAATTTTGGAGATTATACACGAAAAGGAACTCGTAGCTTGTAGCTCACCTTTCTCCTACAATATATATATAAGAGACAGGTATTATTTTCTCCTACTTTATTTAGGACATAGTTGATGCTTCTTCAGACCGTATTATAAGACCGTTGAATTATCTAGTAAACCTTATCCTGAGTTGTGTAGTTAAAGTCCAGTTAAATCCCCGCAAAAGCCCCACTATAGCGCATAGCACTCTTCGACCGCTATGCTTTTTCAATATAGCACTATTAAATAGTAGATCCGCTTTAGGCCCTGCTATTTTCTGCTACACCCGATAAATCAATACTTTTTAGCACTCGCTTTAGCAACATTAATATAAAAAGATTGATTTGACTAGTTCTCTTTTAAAATAAATAAAGTTAGAGTGAAGACCTAATTTTAAGGAAAAAGTGCTCGATATAAATTAAAAATCTACTGTAGTCACCAAATCTAGACTGCATGAACCATGATATTCTTAGGTTTTGTTATATAAGATTAAACAATATTTCCTTTTCCTACAAAAAGGTGTAAGAATGAGAATAAATTAACTTTAAATATTTAGTTTTATATCTAATGAGGCTTTTTACACCTCCGCTATTTTCCACTATATCCTCACTTTATTCCCGCTATAACTTTTTGCACCTCAATTTCTATGGAACCGCTAAGCGTTTTAACTACATAGGTCCTGAGATAGTAGCTCATCTATATTTTCTCCTACCATATTCAGGAGACAATTATTATTTTCTCCTACCATATTTAGGAGACAGCTATTATTCTCTCCTATGTATTTAGGAGACTGTTTTTCTTATCTCCTACAGTTCTTAGGAAACCATTGATATTTTTTCTAACTGTATTAGAAGACCGTTGAATTATTTGGTAAATCCCGCCTAAGCCAATCGATAGGTTTTTAGTTCGCTTGAGAAAACTAATATAGGTTCATAGTGACCCTGGGAAACCTATACCATGGATTGTTTTGAGATTAGGTAAATTTTGAAATGTGTAATCCATTGACCTAAATGAATGTCGAACTATTCATTTTACCGATTATTGTATGATTATATTATCATTATGTTCTAATCATTTTGGTTGCAGATATGATATGATTTTAATTATAATAGTAAGTGGAAAACCTATTCCGTTCAACAACGTGGTCTCACTATGTGGTTCGAGATGGTGTAATATTATTCACACCAAACTATTTATCTGATTCGAAGTTTTTGATTTCCCCCTAAACTCTCGAGTACTCAGTTTGGAATTGGGTAGGCTAAGAGTAGGGTATTTCAGGTTTAGAGAAATAAGCTTTTGAAGATGTGTAGGATGCAAGCTACTATATAGAAGATTATATTTCCACTGTGCAGTAGTTTATCTGCTTTTTATTTTGGTTGAATGTATGTAATGACGGGTACTATAACCA
Organism: Allium fistulosum; assembly: GCA_030737815.1. Lineage (NCBI taxonomy): Eukaryota > Viridiplantae > Streptophyta > Magnoliopsida > Asparagales > Amaryllidaceae > Allium > Allium fistulosum. The sequence continues at coordinate 190,392,380 of CM060904.1, forward strand.
TTTAGGAAGTTAAAATTTTGATCATCCAAGGGGGCATCTTCATATGTTGCTCTTGGAATTATATATGTAATTATTATATTTTATCCGAATGGTGTATTCGCGAGGTTATGGAAATCAAATGTAATGAATTTGCAAATTAATGAATGAAATGTTTTGTTAAAATTTTGTAAATTCTAGTGCTCCTGGTGTTAATTATTCAATAATAGATCTCATTATGTCACTTGGAAACAATGCAAAGGATGACTACAGCATCAATAGTATCTATATCCAAGCCTCAGAATGAGGGATGTTACATTTTCCCTTTTCATCTAAATTGTACTACTTATAGATGTTTTGTTGATATTTTACGGCCTATAATGCAGCTTAATCTCTCAATTCATTGATTAAATATAAGGATTCCTTTTTAGTTCTTGGTTCGGTCCATAAGCATTTACGATTCTTTGATTTAATGGAACTTTAACTTCCACTAGTAACATCACTTCAAATCCATATATTAGTGGATAGAAAAGGGTATACACAGTGGCTTTCTTTACTAAAGTCCCATACGACCATAACACGAGGGGAAGCTCCACCACCCAATTTCCTTTTGCCATGTTTAATCGCTTCTTTAACATATTCTTGACTGTTTTGTTCGTAGCTTCCATTGCTCTATTGGCCTTTGGATGGGATTTTGATGAGAAACTCTTCATTATCTCATTTCACCCAGGGAAACGAGTGAACTCTTCTCAAACAGAGTTCCATTACCAAGAATTATTTTACTCGAAAAAGCGAATTGAGTAACAATGCTTTGAAGACTTTTCCCGTTGTTATATTGGCCAAAGATTCAGCCTTCATTCATTTAGTAAATTAGTCAATTACCACTATTGCAAACTTCGCACCTCCTTTTGAGGCTGGTGAGGGTCCTATAAAAAATCAATTTCCTATTCGTTCAAAGGTCGAGGGCTAGTGACAGGAGTCAGTTTGCTCAAGGGTAATCGAGGGATTCTTGCAAACTGTTGGTACTTGTCACGTCTTTTGATATAAGCTAGAGCATGTTTACTCACTCGGAGCGAATAATACCCCTACCTCGTTACTTTCTTTTCAAGATTCATATCATTGGAATAATCTCCACAACATTCTTCATGAGTTTTCATTAGGAGTTAATTACTTATCTGGAACGATCTGGATTTTCAGACCAGTCAAAATTGCCAAGAAATCCATCCGTTCTAAAACTATTAATGAAAAGTACCATTTTAACATACACTATTTGATAAATATTCAACACTGTTTAATGTATAAGATACAATCTCAATTGTACAAGTTATCAGAGTAATCAATTTAATCTATCAGGTATGCTTTAATACATACCAAATACAAATACAAATATCTAACGCTGCACAACTCTGATGAAAGAGATAGCAATAACTTATTCCTACAAATTCAATAAACATGTCAAATGTGGAATAAAATGGTAAGCAGGAAAGAAACAATAACATAAGATAGATAGCAATCAGTAAATAGGAAAAATTATATAATTATCGGGGCTGCATCACTATCACTTATGACTGCCTACATACCCCTATCTAATTGGGTACCCAATTAGATACAGGATCAAGCTAACGTAGTTCTCCTATCACAAATAGGACTCAAGAAGCCTACGATACACAAACAATTATGCAATTCCCAAACTACATAGCATATATCATGCAAATGTAGGTTCCAAATCTGCCCCTTAGCTTAATCCTCACATTTAGATTTCTGAAATCTAATTAACTTTATTATTTTCAAAATATATATAATCCTTTTCGAAAATAATATCTTTGGATTCAATTCTCGATTTTCTTATTTCAAAACCTTTGAAATAATATATGCATCTTTTGTATCAAATTATACTTTACTTTGAGATTTTATCAAATCACTTTTAAAACGGCGTCAAATACTTTGTATAATAATACAGTGGTATATGTTGATATATTTATTTGGAAATTCTAAAATACTCTACTATAAAAATATATGCAACCATATCGGGAGATATCTTCCAATAACAAGGCAATTGGGTCTCAGCCTCTCCAAAATAAATAAACAAAATATATCCCTCTATCAAAGAGTGGACTATACCCAGGGTTACATGAAACCTCCAGCCTACTTTTTAGTTATGGGTACCCAAATAAACGGTAACATATCAAATCCTTTTTGTTTCCCGAAGTGATAAATCATTTTGCACTAATAATCACAAATGCTTTCAATCATAGTATTGTTGATTTTTTTCAAATCTTTGGAAAGCCGTTTAAAACCACTGTATTTAAGTTCTCGAAATTCACTTTATTTATAAAACACATTTTATAAATATCTTTATATAAATCACTTTTATATAAAATCACTTCAAAATATTTACTTCCAAATATTTCTATTTCTTTTAAAGCAAAATGTTTCATAACATTTTCTGAAAATCCACTTTCAAAACAATTCATTAAATTGAAGTGAACCAATATTATGGTTAAACATCTTATAGTCAAATCGTTAAATAAATCACAAGGTGTTAGCCTACAATTGTTTTCTACCCAACCCATGCAAATGGAAATTAATTGCTCATAAACTGGCCTAGCACAAATCAACAATCAATAAGCAATAATAATAAACATATGATTATCAATAATTAGCAATCAGTAGCTAACACATCATTTATCTATATTAATTAATCCATATATTAACTAACTGCAAAATAATCATTTTACTTGGCAATCACAGAATGGGTATTTATTCTACTCAATAAATGTCCAAAATAGTCTATTCAATTTAATTACATTATTTATAATTAAATTCAACCACTAATATTTTATCAATATTTTATACTTTATCAAACATGTCAATACTTTGCACTAATACAAATCTAACGTCGAAGATCGCGGGTTAAACGGACTTCGTATGGGGTAATTAAACATATTCAAATTTAAGCTATTTAACATCTAAAATCAAAATAACCAAAATATACTTAACTAAATTATAAACTAAATAAAACAATATAAGGAAGATGCTTCTCACCCAAGGCCCAAGCTTTCACAGCCCAGGCAAGAAACCACATTCACACTTCAAAGCCTACATACATTTTAATGCACACTCCTTTCAAACCAAATCTTGTTTGCATACACTCACCCATTTTCTTTCCAAAAGCCGCACCTTCCTTTCGTCACATTACGATTGCCTGTACACTTCATTCCTTCACATTCATCTTGCGACCTACTTCTATAAACATGCCTATACTAACATTCTTCACCACAAATGCCCCCCCCCCCCCCCCCCCACACACGTCTCTCTATATGGACACACGCATACATATAAATATATAAAACATAGGGTGACACATACATATAAATATACAGCTGTATGTGCAAGTGAAACTAGAAATATTTTTAGTGCAGCAACAAAAATGTATGAAATCAAATGCACATGCAAAAGCAAGGAAACCTTCTCATGCAGGCAATAATGCACATGGACAGTTTACACGTCAACTGCAGATGCTAAAATGCATGGAAACAACTACACAATTACTTGTATGAAAATATGTCCATGCGTGTGTATACTTTTTGTTCATATTTGCAAAGTAGAAAATAATGAAATATATAAATCTTTCTTTCATGGCTGTGTGTTTCAATTTGCAGTAAAAAGAATAGAAAATTTGTGTAGAAATGAATGTTTACATATAGCATATAGAGTAGAAAAATGAGACAGTTGTGTATTTTTTTTCCATACGTGTCCTTCCTCCATAAAATGAAAAATGTGTTCAAACTTTTGGACAATGAATGTATATCGAAATGTGAAAGTGAATGTGTGTTAATATATAACCAAGTTTACTTCAGTCCAAAGTAATCTAAAATAGTTAAGAATGCAAAAGTCAAGCAAGGACATCCGCATGTAAGGTAAAGATATAAGCAAAAAGATTGTGCACACGTGTATAGCAAAAGGATGAAAAGAATGGTGAACGTGCATGATTAATTAAATTTGTTTTTAAAAGTTAGATTTTGTAGTACCCCGCTACAAAATTACATCGTTCGTGTACGAGCCGTGAGCGACATAAATAAAAATATGATCGAGCATAACAATGTGAGACGATCATAAAACAAACAGGTTAACTTACTCTGTAAAGTTTCAAAAGTACCGACGTTTGCCGCAAAAGCGTTAAACGAAAATTTAATTATTTTCCATATTAAAAATTATAAAAAAATCCTATAAAATAAATTAAAAATACGTCATGAAAATCAAGTCAAAATTTAAAACATAGAATTTATTATAATTAAATTCGAATTCAAATAGTTAAATTAATTTAATACTCAAATTTGCAGACTAAAAAATTATGGGTCGTTACGTAAAAGAATTTCATCCCCGAAATCCAAGGACGGAAAAATATAACAAAAATAAACAATCAACAAAAGTTAAGTACACCAAAAATAATATCACCCATAACCTCAATCGGAGGTATGGTGTTTTATCATAGGGTAAGTTTGGCTCACATCCCTAACAAGTTTTAAAATAGAGAAAACATCCTTCACAACCAACATTTACGTTTCCGCTCCCTGTTTTCAAATTCACGCACGCAAAAGACCCAAATACCCTTTATGTTTTTAACTTTTCAAACGTGTATAACTTTATTTACAAAAATGGATCAACATAACGTTTTCACCAAAAAATCGTAAATTTTATGATCTTTAAAATGAGATTCATTGTTGATACCAAAAATTTAAATTTGTATTAAAACTGCAATTATTTCAAATATTTGCAGACAATTCAGCAAATATTGAACATTTTCGATTTTTTTTCAAATTTATAAAAATTGCAAAAAATTGCAGATATTTCTGCAACTATATGATATAGTTGCAGACATTTCCGCAACTATATGGTATAGTTGCGGAAATGTCTGCAACTATATGCAATAGTTGCAGACATTTCTGCAACTATTGCATATAGTTGCAGAAATGTCTGCAACTATTGCATATAGTTGCAGACATTTCTGCAACTATATGGTATAGTTGCGAAATGCAACTATATGCAATAGTTGCAGATATTTCTGCAACTATTTGGTATAGTTGCAGAAATGTCTGCAACTATTGCATATAGTTGCAGACATTTCTGCAACTATTGCAAATAGTTGCAGAAAACGAACTTACACAGTATTTCAGTAAAAATCTTTTATTGCAAACAGATAAATCATTAAGCAAGGATAATTTTATCGTTCAATATAAACCAAATAATCACAGATAGAAAAAGTGAAGCACAATATAAACGAGGGTATTTATGGAAAAGAATTAAGCTGAAACAAAAATAGGGACCGGATTTATAAAGTTTCGAACGGAAGGAGTTTTTGTGAATTACGTTTGGTTTTAGGGATGTGACCCTAATTTTCACTTTATCATATCCATTTTTGTTTATCAAATTAAGGTAGTCATTTGAAAATTCCTAGTTGATTTACTAACCTAAACAAATTCACTTAGGCACTTAATCTAAGCTCTGACGCCAGCTGTAACAACACGGATTTTCGGACCGGTCAAAATGGTTGAAAAATCCTTCCGTTCTAAAACTACTAATGAAAACTACCATTTTGACATACAATATTTGATAAATATTCAACACTATTTAATGTATAGAATACAATCTCAATTGTACAAGTTATCAGAGTAATCAATTTAATTTACTACGTGTGCTTTAATACATACCAAATACAAATACAAATATCTAACGCTGCACAACTCTGATGAGAGAGACAGCAAAAACCTATTCTTGCAAACTCAATAAACATGTCAAATGTGGAATAAATGTCAAATGCAAACTTTAAGTCCTATTCGGTTTGGCTTCCTAAGACCTAATTCTTAGGACCCTAACAAAGGAAGTGGGTACAATATCATTTCAATGTTTTTTGCAGTTACCTAGTAAAAAGGAAGGAAAGTGGATATTTGATGGTGGTTGCTCCAAACATACGACGGGGAATAAAGACATGCTAACAAATAGTATCTACTCAGATGGAGGTTCCGTTACTTTTGGAGATGACTCTAAAGGATACGTCATTGGAAAAGGAAACGTGAGCAACAACGATATATGTAATTCACCTCTTATTACTAATGTTTATTAGTTAAAAAGTTTAAACATAATTTATTAAGTATTGGCCAATTATGCGATAAAGGTTTTAGCATATCCTTCCTAAAAGATAAATGCAAAAATTTTGATCAGAATAAAAATCTAATTTTCGAAGGAGTTCGAGAAAGAAATATTTATATTTTAAATATGAAAATCAATCATAATATAAATATGTGTTTAATAACCAAAGATAATGATCCATGGTACACAAAAAAATTTGTCACGTTAATTTTAAAGCTCTTATTAAATTATCTAAAAACGCTTCAGTAAAAGGTCTACCAAAAATAAATTAAAAGTGAGTAATATCTATGATGCATGTCAATTAGGAAAATTAACTAAATCAACTTTTAAGTTTAAGAAAATCATTTCCACATTACAACCTCTTGAACTACTGCATTTGGAACTAATCAGTTCCACTCAAGTTCAATCTATAAATCATAACAAATATGTTTTTGTAATTTTAGATGATTTTTCTAGACAAACATGGACATTATTTTTGAAAAACAAAAGTGATACTTTTGAATCATTTAAATTTTTTATTAAAAGAATTCAAAATTAAAAAATTAAAAATTAAAAATTAAAAATATTAGAAGTGAAAATGGTGTCGCATTTGAAAACGAGCTTTTTGAAAACTTTAAAAAGGGTATTTGTCATAACTTCTCATTTTCTAGAACTCCACAACAAATTGAAGTTGTAGAAAGAAAGAATCGGACGTTACAGGATTGTGTTAGGACTCTACTAAGTGGTAGCAAACTACCAAAACATTTCTGGACAGAAGCCGTGTCTACTGCATGCTACATCTTAAATCGTGTCACTGTTTGACCCTTAACTAAATATACACCATATAAACTTTTTAACGGTAAAAAACCAAATATATCATATCAACGAATTTTTGGATCAAAATGTTTTATATTAAATACAAAAGATCAACCACGAAAATTTGATCCAAAATCTGATGAATGTACATTCATTGGATATTCGAAATGAAGCAAAGCATATAGAATATACAATAAACATACAAAAACTATAGAAGGTCTCATTTGACAAAAATTTCAAAAATAATAAAGACGATGAAGAAAAATTTATAGAACAATCAATCATAGAAAATTCACCTCAAAATTGTATAAATAAAGAACAACAAATCACAGAAAATCTAATTGAATATGAACTTAGAACTCCATAATGAATTTTGAAAGATCATCTAATTGAATATATAATTGGTGAAGTAAATATAGATGTCAGAAGTAGATCAATTAAATCAAATGGGTCTATTGCATTTGTATCTAACATAGAATCTAAATGTAACGACCCAGTATTTTCAACCATTCGCATCCATTATAAGTGTATAGGTAGACACTCATGCCGGAGTTGAATTGCTCAAAATACTGCGTTGTAAATAAAATTTGGCAAAACTCAGCATATACAGTAAATAAAATAATTACAGATCACAGACACAGAGTAATATAACAATAATGCAGCGGAAACAAAAGGATAGTAGTTCATGAAGCTACTATATATATTTAACAGAGTTAAACAAGATACAACAGAGGTCTCGAATACAATGGATGTCTCAATACAATAATCAAATACCAGATCTGAATACATCACTGGATCGACGGAATAACTGAAAGCAGGATCGATAGATAGCTGGATCTCCAAGCGAAGCTCCAACTCCAAAGGTGAGTCTCCAAATGCTGTATCACTCAGTCTGACCCGAGCATAAAGCAAAACACAAAACACTCGAGTCAGGATTAACATTCTTATATTAATAAATCCAACTCAAGTGAAATATCAATTGAAATACAAGTAACTTAAAGGATGTTTGGGATAACCATCCCCTAAGGATCCGTTAAACTATTTACTATGTAGTAATATTCGCTATTATAATAGTGTCTAAATAAGTAAAGTATAATCATATCGGAAAATAGCGTTAAGGGGATGGAGAACCTTAACGCGGTCGGATCTTAAAATCATAATCGTAGTAAAGCTCGGTATGGTAGGTGACACGGCACAACTAGGCAATGCCAAGGTAGATATACCAATTACGCACACGGACTGATGGATACGCATAGCAGCCACTACCGTTCCACCTCGAACAACATTCCCAAATCGGAGGATGGCCATCTAGTCAAATCACAAGTAAGAGTATAATATCGAAGAAATGCGTCCGAGAAGAGGTGCTACCTCACTGGTCCGAGATCGCTCCTGTTTTAGCCACCTTATTGCCAACTCACGGGAGTTGGGTCCACGTAACATACCTTAAGAACGTCGCCACCATCCTACTTCATTCTGGAAACTCCACCGCGTACACGGTTGTCAAAGTGGTTTTCGGTATCGACAGAGAGTATGTCCATATCCGATCCCGGTCTCTTTGCCAACCAATCGTTATTATAACACCGTGGTCATTTCAAAACAGTTTATACTTCAAACCAAAATCGTTATTATTTCAAAAACCCAAATTAAATACGATATCATTTCATTTCAAATATATCCATTTTCACATCATATTACTTTCCAAAGTTATAATGCTTTCGAAATCATAGTCTGGAAATCACAGTATTTTGGAAATCATAGCACTTTCCTTTTAACAGTTTAGATATTAAAATTTTGTTATAAGATAAATTAATTTCCTCAAATTTCACAAATCGATTCAAATTAACTTGAATTCCAAAAATTTAATTAAATCAAATCTCAAATCATTAACTTCAACTCGATTCAGCTTCTAAATAAACCATTTCAATTTATCGATTTCAAATACATATCTGAACCATAAAATAAGTCATTTCCATTTTAATATATTTCAAAGCTTTAAATATTCATCATTTCAAAACTAAATTCGGTAAATTTGTATACATATCAAATTCATTTTTCAATTATTTAGTTTGAAATATTAACTTAACATTTTCATAACATTTGAATACAATTTAAATTTACAATTTAAATAAATCCAATATCTCATTTAAATATTTATACGTTTGAAATATCCATTTAAGTCACCTTTTCAAATTTCAAGTTATAAATCACTTCTTTAAATTTCAAATTCCATACATTTTTATATCAAACTTATTTAAGTATAATTCTTAAATAAATATAACTTCAATCAATTTCAAATCATTATAAATTCTATATTTGAAATTATAAATATTAAATAAATACTTAAACATATTATTTATTCAACTTTATTAAATCATCTTTAATAAATCTTTAAAATCAATATTTATCAAAACCATATATCCCTTTTCAAAACCATAGAAATCATTTTCAAAACGTTTATATATAGACCAACGGTGCCTGTATATAATTTTCTATCCTATGGTCAAGTGATACGGATATTTATCATTTCAATCCGCAATTTAAAACATATTCGGGTATATATCTTTTCAACCCGAAATCCCAAATTCAATTCAATGAAAATCGCTTGGGTTTATCATTTCAACCCATAACGATTTTCTCCTATTCTACAGATCGTTCGGGTATGTATCATTTCAACCCATAGTGATTCTATGCTAACAGGGAACTTGCAGAGTGATAACAGGTATGAAAATAAAATAACAACAGTAACAGGCATATATCGACAATAATAAATAACAGATAATGGTGTCAGATGTCACAGGTGAACAGATATAGAAGATGACATATATAACAATGTAAACAACTAACATCAGCATATTTCAATTGACATTTCAATTAAAATCAAATTTAATAAATATAAAAACATTAATCGTGAGTGATTGCTCACCTTTCGAGGCTAGAGAGAACAAGAGATGACATGGATACACACAGACACAGACACTGAAATTGAGTTACGAATCCAAGCACGAATTCGATGATCAAAGCTGATAACAAGGAATAGACGAAATCAAATCAGAATTGGGTCGATGAAGATTAATGGGTATAAGTGAACACACACACACACACATATATATATATATATAACTGTATATCTATATATATAGTCATATTCTAAATACAAATACATTTTTAAATTGAATATATATACATTTCAGAATCATTGTTTTAAATTAAACACATGTGTATAGCTGTCTTGAACTAAATGCTATATATATATATATTTAAAATCCAACAGAATATATTATTCATGCTAATATATATAAAACATTAGATATATAATTATCAAACTATATGGATTCAAAGAAAAGAAACAAAATGTGTGCATAGGCATATGTAGACAATTTCACAAACATGTATGCTGACTTTAACACAGATATGTATGCAATTTAAATATATATATATACATTCCCATAAACATGTAAACAAGATGTATATATACTACCAGACTGTAACATTTTCTTTTTATAAACTGTAAAATGGATTTATATAAACTGACATTTACACTAACATAAAATAAACTGTAATACAAATCTTATAACACATAATTAGCTTATAATCTGTAAGCTGACATATGATAAAATATACGCCTATATATATATTGTAATACAGATATAAACAGCAACCTATATAATATAATATAGCTTATATATACAGCATAAAATAAACAACTTTTATAACTCTTTTTATACAACAGAACACATACATCTATAATGTATACTGTAACAATATAAGGCAAACAAACAAAGTAGAAATGTTCAGCCGTATATATAAACTGACTGTAACATATACAATTTATACAAAACTCTGGAAACCTTTATAAAATCTAACCTGGTATTTTATATAAATTTAATACTAAAACAAATGCATATTTAAAGCTAGTTGTTCGAACTACATGCATATGAAAATTGCACAAATATATAACCAATAATATATATATTAGTTTGCCCAGATTATATATAAACCTGTATATATATACCCACCTTTACATTTGTATATATATATACACCTACTCACGCACAGCACATACATATATATAAAACGACACAGATAAGAGCATAGAACGAACCAAAGTGAGGTGGAGGAAGGCCGAGTTAAATCCGTGGCAAGGCGGGAATCGAGCAAGAGAAAGAAGAAGGTTGTCGAGTAAAGGAGATCTCGACAGTGCTTCGGGTTTAAATGGCGGCTTGGGGAGGGGAATGGCGGTGAGTTGAATGTGGTCAGGGGAGATGAGTGGATATTGGGCTCGGGAGGAACGGTGAAGGCCAGAGGAAGGAGGGGAGAACGATGGGTGGCTCGGCCATTTATACGCTGCTCGGAGGTGATGTCGTCACGTAGAGGGCCGGTTTGTGTTGCCGAGCTCGGATCTGAGGTGGAGGTGCCGGGAGAAGAAGGCGGTGGCCGATTTATGGGCACTGCCCAAGTGGGGTGATGGTTTGAGGGTAGTGGCCGCGCGGAGGAGCTTTGGCGTGGCTGAGAGCAAGGGGAGCCGGCTGACGTGGGGTGGTCTGGTCTCGTATGGGGTTGGTGGCGAACAGGGCGTGGGGTGGTGGCTCGGGTACGGTGGCTGGCAGGGCTGGGGTAGGCTCGGGTACGGTGGTTGCGGAGGATCTGGCGAAGGGGTTGGGGTTGGTTCTAAATGGTGACCAAACGTGGTATATTTTTGAGAGAAGGTAGAAAGTGGGAATAACGTTTGGAAGGGGAAAAACTGCAGAGGAAAGGTTTTATAAATGCAGGCTAGTAAAAATAAATAATAGATATCCAGAGAACCGTTCAAATGAATACAACGTATACCAATTCATACGTTTGATTTTTTTTCAAAAATAGTATGGGATGGAAATGGTCACCCTGGAATTAAGCTGGAAGATTAAAGCAATTTATTATATTACTTGGCCTGCACGTTCAAACTTAAAAAGGCAAACGAAAGCTAACGGTCACAATTCAGGGTACCGGTACGACGCACTGTTTTATTGTTTCTGTCGCGTACCGGACCTCAAAATACAGAGTTGAATATACCGTAGAGGTCAGCGCAACGAGACGATCAAAACGGTACACAGATATTAGTGGTACGGTCATCTGATCAAAAGTCGATAACCGGTACCAGAAATGCTGCTATATTAACCGAATAAAGATAAACGGAGCAACATAAGTCCAAATTTGACGAAACGAAAGATAACGTCTCACTCGGAAGATGATTTACAAATTTTCCATGTAAAAATATTTAGGTTTGGAAAACATTTTATTATCACCTATTTTTAACTGATTAAATTGAAGTAAATTTACGCGCGAAATAAATTTTCATATTTTCGGACGAAAATTTACCAGTTGTTATGTTTAATTAGACGCGTTCCAAATATCAAATTTATATTTCAAAATTTTACTGTTTAAAATTTCACAAAATTCAATTAATTAAATAAATAAAACTACTGAAATTTACGGGTCGTTACACTCTCCCCCACTCAAAACTTTTCGTCCCCGAAAAGGAAGAAGGTAGGAGAATAGAAACAACCAGAAAGAAATTAGATTGAAATACAAATAAACAATTAAATTAACCGTATGAATTTCAAATTAAACTAATTAATATTCAACAATTTGGTTTAATTCATTTGAGTTCACTTAAGTTAAATCAATCTATCTATTCTAAATTCATTATCTTATTATCTAGTTATATTCTCAATTAACAATTTCTAAACCATCAATTTGTAAAATCATTTATTATACTCATATTTTATTCAACAAATTTAATTCTTTTATTCCAAATCATTATTAAGTTCATTCCACTTAATATGTCCTATCACATATATTTAAACCATATAAATTAATTTAAACCATATATTTTAGTTTAAATCAATTTATATTCAATAATTGATTTTTAAATTCAAGGTATTTCCATACTTTAATCAAATTTCAATTATTAGTTCCTTCAAAACAATTTATTTGTCTCATCTATTATTTAATTAACTTATTATTCTGCTTATCTCTATTAACATCTTTATAATAAAATTTAAGTGTATAACATTTATTATAACACTCAAATCTTTCCTTATAAAGTCATTTTATATTGTATATTATCCAATTACATTTTTAACTTCTGAAAATTTTAGGTAAGTTATGTTGAGATGAAATTGAGTATTATACAGTTATTCCCAGTTAACTATTTATCCAAGAATTTGACTTTAGTTTATAATTGAAATCATTTTTAATCAAAATTTTAAGAATTTAAATCTCCGATTTACTTCAAACAATTTAGAGAGATATATATAATAATATTTATATAAAATTTAAATTAAGATACTTATATATATAAATCAAATTATACTGAAGAAATTCAAATCAAAGTATTTTTTTTTCAAAACAAAACCATAGCAAAGCTACAGAATGGTTTCTCCTCTTCGAAACTCGAAAATGAATGTCGATGATGCGGCCGTCATCACCGAAATTATTTTCCAGCGACAACGAGAAGAGCACTGATTTAAACATTTAAAATTCTATGGAAACCATTTTATTCGAAAATACTTTAAATAATATACATTTTAAGACTTTAAAACAAAGTTTGAAATCACCAGAAATTTAATTCTTAAATTCTCAATTTAAATTCATTTCAATTTCAAATAAATTCAAAACAGTTATCATTTTGCAATAGTCAATGACTTACAAAACAATAAAATGATAATCAAATATTATCATTTCAACAACCAAATTATTTAACTTTTAATTCCAGGAAAAAAAAATTTTTATATATTTATAATATAATCATATAAATTTATTTCATTTATCAAATTTGAAAATTAAATTGTGTCAGTTTGCTCTGTTCAAGTGTTTTGGAAATCCTATCGATAGCGTTGATCAGACGAATCGATCGAAAACCCAAATCAACATCAACAACTCAAACAACACACTATAAACATAAACTATTTTTATATTAATTACAAATACACTCCCTCACACGATGATTTCAGAATTGGATTTCCAACACATGGATAGAGATCCAAATATAGAAGAGCTCTAATCAAAGAGGATTCTAATCTAAAAATAGATAGGCTCAAAACGAAGGTTAGATGATTGTATTTCAAACAGGAAGATGGATGAAGTTGTATAAATCGCGGGCAACCTTAACCGGGTCAACCGTAACTTCATAGATAAGATCGATGTAGAATTCTGAAGCAAATCGACATTCGATTACCAGATGTATAATTCGGGTATAGCATAAGATAGCAGCATCGTAAACCGAGGATACAGAAATCTCCGGTGAATCAATACCGATTGTAAAGGAGTTTCATCCCCGTACAAATTATTCAAAGATTGGCGAGACCGCCGATTTATTATAGAGATCATTCGAAGCGGAGTTATGGGATACTCCAGAATCAAAAGACACGAATGGGGGGACACGAATGGACTTTGGAACCGAAGTGAACGTTCCAAATTCAAAGGAACCGAGTCAAAGAAGAAGGAATTCAAGCTCAAACGAAAGTGATTCTGTAATTGAATTTACTACATATGCTGAGTTTGCCTAAAACCAGAGCTCTGATACCACATGTAACGACCCAGTATTTTCAACCATTCGCATCCATTATAAGTGTATAGGTAGACACTCATGCCGGAGTTGAATTGCTCAAAATACTGCGTTGTAAATAAAATTTGGCAAAACTCAGCATATACAGTAAATAAAATAATTACAGATCACAGACACAGAGTAATATAACAATAATGCAGCGGAAACAAAAGGATAGTAGTTCATGAAGCTACTATATATATTTAACAGAGTTAAACAAGATACAACAGAGGTCTCGAATACAATGGATGTCTCAATACAATAATCAAATACCAGATCTGAATACATCACTGGATCGACGGAATAACTGAAAGCAGGATCGATAGATAGCTGGATCTCCAAGCGAAGCTCCAACTCCAAAGGTGAGTCTCCAAGTGCTGTATCACTCAGTCTGACCCGAGCATAAAGCAAAACACAAAACACTCGAGTCAGGATTAACATTCTTATATTAATAAATCCAACTCAAGTGAAATATCAATTGAAATACAAGTAACTTAAAGGATGTTTGGGATAACCATCCCCTAAGGATCCGTTAAACTATTTACTATGTAGTAATATTCGCTATTATAATAGTGTCTAAATAAGTAAAGTATAATCATATCGGAAAATAGCGTTAAGGGGATGGAGAACCTTAACGCGGTCGGATCTTAAAATCATAATCGTAGTAAAGCTCGGTATGGTAGGTGACACGGCACAACTAGGCAATGCCAGGGTAGATATACCAATTACGCACACGGACTGATGGATACGCATAGCAGCCACTACCGTTCCACCTCGAACAACATTCCCAAATCGGAGGATGGCCATCTAGTCAAATCACAAGTAAGAGTATAATATCGAAGAAATGCGTCCGAGAAGAGGTGCTACCTCACTGGTCCGAGATCGCTCCTGTTTTAGCCACCTTATTGCCAACTCACGGGAGTTGGGTCCACGTAACATACCTTAAGAACGTCGCCACCATCCTACTTCATTCTGGAAACTCCACCGCGTACACGGTTGTCAAAGTGGTTTTCGGTATCGACAGAGAGTATGTCCATATCTGATCCCGGTCTCTTTGCCAACCAATCGTTATTATAACACCGTGGTCATTTCAAAACAGTTTATACTTCAAACCAAAATCGTTATTATTTCAAAAACCCAAATTAAATACGATATCATTTCGTTTCAAATATATCCATTTTCACATCATATTACTTTCCAAAGTTATAATGCTTTCGAAATCATAGTCTGGAAATCACAGTATTTTGGAAATCATAGCACTTTCCTTTTAACAGTTTAGATATTAAAATTTCGTTATAAGATAAATTAATTTCCTCAAATTTCACAAATCGATTCAAATTAACTTGAATTCCAAAAATTTAATTAAATCAAATCTCAAATCATTAACTTCAACTCGATTCAGCTTCTAAATAAACCATTTCAATTTATCGATTTCAAATACATATCTGAACCATAAAATAAGTCATTTCAATTTTAATATATTTCAAAGCTTTAAATATTCATCATTTCAAAACTAAATTCGGTAAATTTGTATACATATCAAATTCATTTTTCAATTATTTAGTTTGAAATATTAACTTAACATTTTCATAACATTTGAATACAATTTAAATTTACAATTTAAATAAATCCAATATCTCATTTAAATATTTATACGTTTGAAATATCCATTTAAGTCACCTTTTCAAATTTCAAGTTATAAATCACTTCTTTAAATTTCAAATTCCATACATTTTTATATCAAACTTATTTAAGTATAATTCTTAAATAAATATAACTTCAATCAATTTCAAATCATTATAAATTCTATATTTGAAATTATAAATATTAAATAAATACTTAAACATATTATTTATTCAACTTTATTAAATCATCTTTAATAAATCTTTAAAATCAATATTTATCAAAACCATATATCCCTTTTCAAAACCATAGAAATCATTTTCAAAACGTTTATATATAGACCAACGGTGCCTGTATATAATTTTCTATCCTATGGTCAAGTGATACGGATATTTATCATTTCAATCCGCAATTTAAAACATATTCGGGTATATATCTTTTCAACCCGAAATCCCAAATTCAATTCAATGAAAATCGCTTGGGTTTATCATTTCAACCCATAACGATTTTCTCCTATTCTACAGATCGTTCGGGTATGTATCATTTCAACCCATAGTGATTCTATGCTAACAGGGAACTTGCAGAGTGATAACAGGTATGAAAATAAAATAACAACAGTAACAGGCATATATCGACAATAATAAATAACAGATAATGGTGTCAGATGTCACAGGTGAACAGATATAGAAGATGACATATATAACAATGTAAACAACTAACATCAGCATATTTCAATTGACATTTCAATTGAAATCAAATTTAATAAATATAAAAACATTAATCGTGAGTGATTGCTCACCTTTCGAGGCTAGAGAGAATAAGAGATGACATGGATACACACAGACACAGACACTGAAATTGAGTTACGAATCCAAGCACGAATTCGATGATCAAAGCTGATAACAAGGAATAGACGAAATCAAATCAGAATTGGGTCGATGAAGATTAATGGGTATAAGTGAACACACACACACACACACACACACATATATATATATAACTGTATATCTATATATATAGTCATATTCTAAATACAAATACATTTTTAAATTGAATATATATACATTTCAGAATCATTGTTTTAAATTAAACACATGTGTATAGCTGTCTTGAACTAAATGCTATATATATATATATATTTAAAATCCAACAGAATATATTATTCATGCTAATATATATAAAACATTAGATATATAATTATCAAACTATATGGATTCAAAGAAAAGAAACAAAATGTGTGCATAGGCATATGTAGACAATTTCACAAACATGTATGCTGACTTTAACACAGATATGTATGCAATTTAAATATATATATATATACATTCCCATAAACATGTAAACAAGATGTATATATACTACCAGACTGTAACATTTTCTTTTTATAAACTGTAAAATGGATTTATATAAACTGACATTTACACTAACATAAAATAAACTGTAACACAAATCTTATAACACATAATTAGCTTATAATCTGTAAGCTGACATATGATAAAATATACGCCTATATATATATTGTAATACAGATATAAACAGCAACCTATATAATATAATATAGCTTATATATACAGCATAAAATAAACAACTTTTATAACTCTTTTTATACAACAGAACACATACATCTATAATGTATACTGTAACAATATAAGGCAAACAAACAAAGTAGAAATGTTCAGCCGTATATACAAACTGACTGTAACATATACAATTTATACAAAACTCTGGAAACCTTTATAAAATCTAACCTGGTATTTTATATAAATTTAATACTAAAACAAATGCATATTTAAGGCTAGCTGTTCGAACTACATGCATATGAAAATTGCACAAATATATAACCAATAATATATATATTAGTTTGCCCAGATTATATATAAACCTGTATATATATACCCACCTTTACATTTGTATATATATATACACCTACTCACGCACAGCACATACATATATATAAAACGACACAGATAAGAGCATAGAACGAACCAAAGTGAGGTGGAGGAAGGCCGAGTTAAATCCGTGGCAAGGCGGGAATCGAGCAAGAGAAAGAAGAAGGTTGTCGAGTAAAGGAGATCTCGACAGTGCTTCGGGTTTAAATGGCGGCTTGGGGAGGGGAATGGCGGTGAGTTGAATGTGGTCAGGGGAGATGAGTGGATATTGGGCTCGGGAGGAACGGTGAAGGCCAGAGGAAGGAGGGGAGAACGATGGGTGGCTCGGCCATTTATACGCTGATCGGAGGTGATGTCATCACGTAGAGGGCCGGTTTGTGTTGCCGAGCTCGGATCTGAGGTGGAGGCGCCGGGAGAAGAAGGCGGTGGCCGATTTATGGGCACTGCCCAAGTGGGGTGATGGTTTGAGGGTAGTGGCCGCGCGGAGGAGCTTTGGCGTGGCTGAGAGCAAGGGGAGCCGGCTGACGTGGGGTGGTCTGGTCTCGTATGGGGTTGGTGGCGAACAGGGCGTGGGGTGGTGGCTCGGGTACGGTGGCTGGCAGGGCTGGGGTAGGCTCGGGTACGGTGGTTGCGGAGGATCTGGCGAAGGGGTTGGGGTTGGTTCTAAATGGTGACCAAACGTGGTATATTTTTGAGAGAAGGTAGAAAGTGGGAATAACGTTTGGAAGGGGAAAAACTGCAGAGGAAAGGTTTTATAAATGCAGGCTAGTAAAAATAAATAATAGATAACCAGAGAACCGTTCAAATGAATACAACGTATACCAATTCATACGTTTGATTTTTTTTCAAAAATAGTATGGGATGGAAATGGTCACCCTGGAATTAAGCTGGAAGATTAAAGCAATTTATTATATTACTTGGCCTGCACGTTCAAACTTAAAAAGGCAAACGAAAGCTAACGGTCACAATTCAGGGTACCGGTACGACGCACTGTTTTATTGTTTCTGTCGCGTACCGGACCTCAAAATACATAGTTGAATATACCGTAGAGGTCAGCGCAACGAGACGATCAAAACGGTACACAGATATTAGTGGTACGGTCATCCGATCAAAAGTCGATAACCGGTACTAGAAATGCTGCTATTTTAACCGAATAAAGATAAACGGAGCAACATAAGTCCAAATTTGACGAAACGAAAGATAACGTCTCACTCGGAAGATGATTTACAAATTTTCCATGTAAAAATATTTAGGTTTGGAAAACATTTTATTATCACCTATTTTTAACTGATTAAATTGAAGTAAATTTACGCGCGAAATAAATTTTCATATTTTTGGACGAAAATTTACCAGTTGTTATGTTTAATTAGACGCGTTCCAAATATCAAATTTATATTTCAAAATTTTACTGTTTAAAATTTCACAAAATTCAATTAATTAAATAAATAAAACTACTGAAATTTACGGGTCTTTACACTAAAAATCCTAAGGAAGTTTCAACAGATGACTATTGGAACTTAGCTATGGGTGTACAATTGGAACTTAGCAAGAAGAGTAAAATCAATTCAAACAAAATGACGTCTAGGAATTGGTACCAAGACCAAATGATCAAACGGTCATAGGTACGAAATGGGTGTACAAAATAAAGCTGATGGAAATGGAAATAAAACTCAAAATAAGGCAAGATTAGTTACACAAGGGTATAATCAAGAAGAGGGGGATAGATTATGAAGAATGTTTTGCTCCTGTTGCAGGACTTGAAGCAATACGAATTTTACTAACCTTCTCTTGTCATCATAACTTTAAACTTTATCAAATGAATGTTAAAAGTGCCTTTTTAAACAGTTTTATTAAGGAAAATGTCTTTGTAAAACTACCATCTATGTTTAAACATTAAAAATTTTCTGCCCACGTCTGTAAACTTAAGAAAGCTCTTTACAGTTTGAAACAAGCACCCTATGCTTGGTACTAACAACTAAAAGGCTATCTTATAAATTTTGGATTTGAGAGTAGAAAGGTTAATCAAACTTTGTTTATTAAAAGAGATAAAAAAGTTATATTAATTATACAAATTTATGTAAATGATATTATATTTGGATCTCCAAATGAACATTTATGCAATGTGTTTTCAAGAATAATGACAAGTAAATTCGAGATGTCTCATATGGGAGAACTCTTATATTTCTCAGTTTGCTAATTAAACAGTTAAGTGGTGGTATTTCTATTAATCAAGAAAAACATTGTACTAATTTAATAGAACGTTTTGGAATGGAAAAAACATTAAGTAAACCGACACCTATGGGCCTATGGTTCATCTCGATGAAGATGAAAACAGAAAAAGTATGGATCAAAAATTATATCGAAGTATGATTGGATCTTTACTATATTTAACCGCTAATCGCTCTGATATCATGATGAGTGCCTGCCTATGCGCAAGATTTCAAGCAAATCCCAAAGAACCACATTTGCGAACCATAAAACAAATTCTGCGACACTTAAGCAACACTAGAGACTACGGCCTCTTCTATCTGAAAAAATGTCCTTTCAAATTTTTATCATACAGCGATGCAGATTTTGGAGGATGTCAAAAGGACAGAAAGAGTACAAGTGGTACTTTTCATTTCATCAAACAGTTTCTAGTATCATGGTTTAGTAAAAAAGCAAAATTATGCTTCACTATCGACGTGTGAAGCAGAATAGATATTTGCTGCTTTGGCATGTGCGCAAGTGATATACATACAACAAACTCTTCGTGACTACGAGATATACGTTAATAGATCTCCAATTTATTATGATGATATAAGTGCTATTAACCTATCGAAAAATCCAATGAACCACTCTTGTACCAAACATATTGATATTCATCTTCACTTTCTACGTGATAACATATAAAAAGACGTAATATCGCTTCGGTTTACTTCTTCCGAAAATCAAATCGCAGACATTTTCACCAAAGGACTAAATGAAAATTCATTTGTTAAACTAAGATGTGAACTTGACACTGTATCACTACATGAGTTCGGTTAGTTCTCTACATACCAAAATTAAAAATTTGATACCACTTACACAAGTCCAATAACCATTAAAAATTTAAATGGCCATTAACTCAAATATATACTGGCCATTAAAAACAAAATTAGAATACATAAAATTAGGAAACTAAAAATGACTATCTACAAAATTGCAAATATTTTCAACCTATAAAATACAGATCAAATTTAGCAAATTCACACTAATTCTTTTTAACCAAACTCATATAATATATCATAAATAGAAAGAAATTTTCAAATGGATTCCGGTTATGATTCAACTTACTCCGCAATCGATTACAGTTCACCACCTTCTAAAAGTAATCATTCAACTCTGAACAAAACAACTCCATCATCAAATAAATCATCAATTCAGTCACCTACACATCACACTAGTTACTCTCCAAAGGGTAAGAAAGTCAAACGGTCAATTAACCTTGAATCATCATCTTCCAATACCAAAATTGATGAGATTTTTCACTATCAACAAGAAATGATAGGAGTATAGAAGAAGATGAATTACGAGCAAAAAAGACAAGGGGCGCATCTAATTTTTTTGGAAAGATGTGTTCTGGCTATTTATGGACATTCACCAATGAAAAACAGTATACGAAAACATTCTCCTCGACTAACAGAAACATCGATAAATAAATACGGTTCCACTCCAAGAAATCTTGGGAACAAGGATCATCAAACAACGATTGGAATCACACTCCGGTTCGGACAAATATATGATCTTCCCTTAAGCCTTTGAATGAGAAAACGAAGTTTGAACCTAGCTCATGGAAACACTTTCCCAAAGAAGAATCCGAGTCGAGTGAAAGTACATGAATATTTAAGTGTGTCTGTGTGTGTATAATAAGTTGATTGTTATTAAATATTTAAATAAAACTTGTATTTGTTTCTGTTGAAATAAATAAAATATATCATAAAATATTAGAAAGTCTAAAAAATATACCTAGAAAACAAAATGTTACTAAAAATTTGAATTTTTTAAACAACCAACAGGTTCAATCGACTTAACATCCTAGTTCAGTCGACTGAACGAGAAGAAGGAAATAAAGCAAACCAGAATTTAGTCGACTGAATTAATATTCGGTCAATTTTATAACAAAACATATATTTACCCACATTTTGGTTAGTTGATTGACTCCAAGATTCAGTTGACTGGTCGAATAAAAATAAAGCATACTACTTTGAAATTCAGTCGTCTAAATATTTATTTCAGCAGACTTTATAAACAACAAAGTTTGGTTCTAGAACTACTACTCTAAGTCAGTTGATTGAGTGCAAATTCAGTCGACTGATACTGGAGTGAAAAATATTTCCAACCCAATTTTTAGTCGACTGAAGTGTGCTACCAGTCGACTAATTGAGCATTTTTTCATTTTTTAAAAACGAAAACTCATCCACCTTCACGTCTTTTGAGACATCTACCAGTTCAAAACCCTAACCTATATTCAATCCCTCGCATTTTCTTACTTTACTCTTTCATGTCCTCCTCTAAAGAGATAAACAAAATCAAATTTCTTCCATATTACTCAATTACAATGCGTCCAAAACGTTCAAGAGAATCATCTACACCTACTAGACCATCTGAATCTCAAATCAGAGGATGGCTATACAATGATGTTGCTGTCCAAAGGTTCAATAACATGAGGAACATAAGGATTTTCTATGGTTCATTCATCTAGTTTTGAGATTTTTAAGGCAATGCTATTCGAGAATTCGCTGAAGCAAACCACATCGATCATCTCATCAACTTTGAAACCAACAATCTCAAGATTTACCCACTATTTGTAAGATTGTTTTATGCTAACTTCAACTTAGATTTTATGAATCCACACAATAGAGAAAATTGTATATGGACTCTTGTTTGTGTTATCAAAATTTATCTACCTATTGCAAGATTAGGATCTATTTTAAATTTCCCTTCGGAAGGAGAATACTTAGATGACCTTGAAGTAGATTTGAATAATCGTGATGAAATTATCGTCTGTTTCTAGCTAATAACTTTCAAATGTTGAAAGCAAAATTCTTGCATCTAAAAGCTAGAATTTTACACAGAGTACTTACTCATTCTATACAACCATGAAACGTTTGTTATGAAGTGGTTTATAAACTTAACTTCCAAGCTCTTTATGCACTATATGGTCATCAAAATGTTAACTGGGAAAAAGTAATCATGGATGAATTTGCAACATTTCATAACCATAAAGCTAAAAACGATCCATTATGGAGAATATATAATGTGTATCTTAATGAGCTTTCATGTGCCTCTTCCAAATTCCGAGTTTACTATAGTTGGTTGTTTAGACTCCAAAAATCTCAGTCTCATGAAACTTCCACAAAGAGTCAAACACCATAATATTATATCCTTCGAGCAGTGGAACGCAAATAGAGAAGCTGGTCGTCCCCAACCTGCCAATCCTACTACAGCTTCCTCTTCTCAAGCTCCTCCACTTCTTCAACCGCAACGTGATGAGAGTGACATAGAAGAAATGTCTTTAGAACACTAAGCATGTCAAGCATATGTCACTCTCTCCCACAATCAGAGTAAGCTTGATCGACGACTTTCCCACGTTGAGCACACTGTTACTAGGATGGATAATAAGCTTGAACGAATTAAAGGATTCTTGAACAAAATTTGGGATAAGATGTCATGCGCTTCATCCTCTTCTACACATACACCATCTAAACAAATTTCTTAAAATCCTGAGCATTTAACTTGGACAACATCCGAAGAGGAAGAAGGAGAAGACTCAGTTGAGCATGGAGAAACTAGCGGAAGTCATGACTACTGAGCCTTGGTACGATGGTATTTTTCTTTCATCCTTTATCACTTTTTTTTTTGAGTTCATGGGAAACCTTAAGATCATGATATTCATTGATACTCACTTAAGTAAACCACACCGTGTGTCTACCCCGCTTTTATTTAGTCGTCGCACACGGATGCTTAACGTTGAAACTCCCATTGATGGTTTGGCGCAGGGATTCGAACCTGCCCGGACGTAGTCCATTAGTCTCCATCTCCCAGCTCCCAAACCAACCGAGCTACGAACGGCGGGTATCCTTTATCACTTATGTGTCCTGTTTTCATTTTATTTCTACAAAAATTCAAATTGTTTTTTAATTCGTAACAATTTGTGTTATTGTTATGTGATTTTTATCGTGACAATTATGTGATTTGCGTTGTTGTTTTATATTTTATGTGATTGTTATCCTGTTTTATGTAATAGTCATTTGTGACATTTGTGTTTTCTTGTGAAATGTTTCATTGTTATGTCATTGTGAAATGTTCTCATATTTAAATCTTATTTATCCAATTTTGCTCCTACTAATTTCCATTTCTTTTTTCTCGATGACAATGGGGAGAATAAGTACTCCATATCAATAGGGGAAGATAGATCAATCTATATCAATTACTTTAAAATGTATAGTTGTCATCGTCAAAATGGGGGAGAATGTTAGAACCTCGTATTTTAGGTATTTTGATAGTAACAACTATACATCATTATATTGTACATACTAACCACTTGCACATGAAAAGATCGAGAAAAAGAAGACCATGATGGCACGATTATGTAGTATCAGTCATAGTGTTTTAGTCTAGAGTTATATAAATTGTTAAAATCTCTTCTAGTAGTATATACAAACACACACGATCACAAATTCTTAAAATAAGTCAAAATATGCATTAGTCAATTGACTAAAACACCCATGTCAGTCAACTGACCCAAAGGTACTAAACATACAATTTGTTAACAGTTTCAGACGACTAAAAATCCGAAATAGTCGACTAATATATTTTCAGTCGACTGAATTGACGATTTTAGTTGACTAAAACTACTTGTTTTTAAACTACTTGCTTTCTGTTTTTGAAATGTCTATCTCTACTCAAATACAGTCAATTGCTTTATTTCCTTCAGTTGACTGAATGATCATAACAGCCATATTTTTCAAATTTTCTTAAGAGATGCTTTCTCCTTGAAGAGATATTCCTCTTCATTAATGGTTGAAATCATTCCTCTAACAGTTGCAGCTATTGATCATCTATATAAAGCAATTCATTCCAAAGGTTCAATTAACTGATTTACTATTCTTCCTATCACAATCTTAGTTTACTCTCAAGCATTCAATTCAATATATTTCTTTAAGACTTTGATCACACATTCATTCAAGAATATTTTCTTATGATCAAATTACTTCCTTTATTCACAAGCACACAATATACCACAAAGAAGAAGATTATAGGAAGGGTAAACTATATTGACAAATCTGTGTTATTCAAGAGCATAACAAAGTCACAAACTATTCTACTTTTGTAGACAAAGTCCTATCTGGTTGTCTATGCGGTTGAAGTCCTATTCGGTCATTCAGGCGGTTGTATTACCTATTCCTTCGGGGTAAATGAGGGTATTAATAGTTAAATCCAGAATGAGTCTGAGACCTAGACGTAGAACGGGAAGTTCGAACCAGTATAAAAATTTCTGATGTTATTTACTTACTACTATTTACTTTTATATTTATATTCTGCACAAGTTTTTAACTTATTTAATTATTCATATTACCCGATCCAACACTTTCATATGGCTATCCATTTCCTTTACAAGCTACCTGATGATCATTATTAGCTTCATAATTTTGTTTATTATGCTGTTGTTAAGAAGATAATGACACATCGAAACATTCGTGGGCCAAAATAATATTTCATTTAAGAAATCTTCTTGATCATCATGCTAGAAGCGACATGCTTTAGTGGTAGGAGTTTATCATCCAAGTAATAATAAAGAAAACCATAAGCTTATATAGTAAAGAAATCCATCACCACATAATAGAGATTTCGCATCCAAGTCTCAAGATTAAAAACCGAGACTTTATTCCATTAGATAATAATCTGTGTTAGACAAAGAATCCAAATTACCGTAGACTCATGCCTTTGATTGGTGAAATCTATTACCTTGAACAATAGATAGCCTATGGTTTTTAGCTTTTCGGAAATCTGTCGTCCAGATAATAATAAAGAAGACCAAAAACTCATATAAAATAATCCATTATTATGTAATAGAGATTTCGAATCCATGTCTCAATATTGAAGATCGACATTTTATATCTGATAAAAACCATCCTTTGTCGTAGCGATGGAGAAATTATAACCTTAAGTCCTTCATTGATGAATAATTCGATAATTTGAATAAGGATACTTTGATTTTCATCATTAGGTAATAATTCATTTCTGACAAAGAAATCCAGGGGTTCGTAGAATCTCCCTTTAAATCAATGATGTCCATAAATCAATAGAGCATTCTAAAAGTGCATATTTAACAAGAAATCCCTGTATCAAACCAAGGAAGATGAGCGGTCATACTTTTGACGATGGAATTTGTAAACCTGAATAATAAGTAGTTTATGCTTTTTACCTATAAAGAAAAATTGAATCCCATGTTAGTGAATAACAAATATTTTATACCAATGCCTTTTTATATACTTTCAGTATATTGTATGAAAGAACCAAAATCCAATAACAAATATTTACTCAATTTATTTCATGAAAAATGTATATAATTTTTAACTTTAAAAATTCCGTCAATTATTTAAGTCTATTATTCTAGTATGGCCTTCTATCAAACATGTTCAATTTTATTTAACTCGTTCAAAGTTATTATATTATGATATCTTTAGTATTATTTCTTAACGTGACGAATTAATTTCATTCATTAATATATATTCGTTTTTGAAGTCTATTAGTTCACATTTCTTTATTCCATATTTCATTTCACACTCGATTTTATTGAATTATTAAACGTTCAAATATTGGAATCTTGAAACCGAACGTTCTTCGATTTCTTAAACTTCAATTAGCAACTTTTCTCACATATGGATAGATATGAGTGAATGGTCTTCATCATTGTTCATATTTTTTTGAAAAATTTTCAATGATATTAATTTACATCAAAAGTCACTCTTACTTGGATTTTCATAAATAGGTAAGACTAATCACGGCTGCAATCTACAACTTTCAATCGATAAACCCATTCATCAAATTGTTTATATGGACTTGCTCTTCTCAAGGACTACAATCAATTTATGGTGGTTGATTCTTAAGACTCCATTTTGTTTGACTAGAATTAGGCTCGAAAATTTCAATGCAGTTTAAGTCTGATTTCTTGGCGTTAGCGGCAATCGGTGCTTCGGCATTTGCGAGATGCAGAGGAGAAACATGGCTTCCATTATCAAGTGGTGCGGTAGCTTAACTCTTCATGTTGATAGCAAGTTTCTACTCGATTGTCCACTGATTTCCTGACTTAAACCCTAAGGGTTATTAATTTTCATGGCAGTTTCTGGCATCAATAGGCGGGTGAACCTTAGGGTTTTTGTTCGTCGTTGTCTACTCACACTTATGGCAATTTCTTTGCGTCTAAATTGGTCCTAATTGTCGGTAATTAGCTTCGAAAAAAAATTGGTTGCTGGTGATCTTTTGACTACTTCATTTTCAAACACACCGAATCTTTACTTGGCCTTCCAAGAGCTACTGATGATCAACCTTAACCGCTTCGATAACCAACACGAATCAAAGAGCTATCGTCAATCATTGAATCCAATGTTGCTAGGCTTTTCATTGATAGCCCAAGCTATTGTTGTCCTTAGACCTTTCAACTTCAAACCTATCGAGATTTAAACCTATTGAGCTTCATCCCTATCGAGATTCAAAACCTATCGCACTTCAAGATTCCAAGCTATCGCGAATGTCAGAAAAGGCCGCAAAGTTCACAACATATCGTGCTTCTAGCATAAACAGTGTGATAGCACTATCGTACTTCTAGTAGTTCATGCATGATATACATTATATTATGTATATACATATATTATAAAATGTAAAATTTTCGAATAAATAAAAATTTGTAACTGTCTCAAAAATGATGAGATTTGAGAAATTCTTCAACCGGCATGTGCGCAAAAATATCTCATATTTTCCAAAAAAAATTGAAGATGTAAAAAAATCCATAATTAGGGGCATTTTGTTCATTTATAAAAACCTGAACTCGGCACTCGATGAAAGCACCAAAATGTTACACTAGAGAATTGTGCCTAACTCAAATAAAGATGATCACGAGTCTCAATGATACTTGAGCAAGGAATCGCTCATTTAGTTAAGTATTCTAGGGCTTATGCCAATTAGCTCAATATGCAAATAGTACATTGTCCAAGGTATAAATCGCAAAGTCATAATTTGGATTCAACCTAAATGCCACTAAAGTCTCAATACAGGCTCTTTATTGAATTCTTTGATTAGAAAAGAAAACAAAAAAAGAGAAATTCAAAATTCGCCTATTCTAAGTAAGGGATACACGCTTGTTTATAGCAAAAACTTTTTTTGTGGATTTTTGACATGTGGCACTTATCAATTTTGGATGATCGAGATTTCACTAACGTGGCACATTGTTGAAACAACATGTGGCACTTATCAATTTTGGACGATCGAGATTTCACTGACATGGCACATTGTTAATACGACATATGGCACACTCTCTTCAACATGATATGGCATGGATGTACCAATTAAGAATAGTCATGTGGTTAATTGGAGTGCTTCTTGTGCATATTTTTATACATGTGATAACTTTATATCTTGGCACTCCATAGCTTTATTCCTTGACATGTGATAGCTCTACATCTAGACATTCGTAGCTTTATTCCTTCGCATGTTATGGCTTTACATCTAGACACTCGATAGCTATATTCCTTGGCATGCGACGGCTCTACATCTTGACATTGAAGCTCTATTCCTCGACATGTGATAGCTCTATATCTTGACACTCGATAGCTTTATTCCTTGACATGTGATAGCACTACATCTTGACACGCGATAGCTCTATACCTTGACATGTCATAGCTCTATATCTTGATACCCAATAGCTCTATTCCATGAAATGTGATTGCTCTATATCTTGACTATGGATAACTTTATTTTTGGACATGCGATAGCTCTATATCTTGACATGTGATAACTCTATTCATTGACATATGATAGCTTTATATCTTAACGCTTGATAGCTTTGTTCCTTAATGTGTGATAGCCCTATATCTTAGCATGTGATAGCTCTATTTCTTGACATGTGATAGCTCAATATCTTGGCACGTGATAGCTCTATACCTTAACATGCGGTAGCTCTATATTTTGGTACTCAAAAGCTCTATTCCCTGACATGTGATAGCTCCATATATTGGCATTCGATAGCTCTATTCCTTGACATGCGATAGCTCTACATCTTAACATGCAATAACTCTGTACCTTGACACACGATAGCTCTATATCTTGACACGGATAGCTCTATTCCTTGACATGGGTAGCTCTATATCTTAACACTCGATAGCTCTACTCTTGGCATGTGATAGCTCTACGTCTTGACACGTGGTACCTCTATACCTTTAGATGCGATAACTTTATTTTTTGACACTCGATGGCTGTTATATCAAAAATTCTCAATAGCAAAAACAATGATTATCTTCCTAAGGAAAGTTTAATGCTCTTTATCCAT
This sequence comes from Allium fistulosum, assembly GCA_030737815.1. NCBI lineage: Eukaryota > Viridiplantae > Streptophyta > Magnoliopsida > Asparagales > Amaryllidaceae > Allium > Allium fistulosum. The sequence continues at coordinate 190,421,967 of CM060904.1, forward strand.
ATGTATTGCAAGAGTTATGATGCTTAGGTATTTAAAGAGAGAACAGGTTGAGCCCATCTCGAAGGAATAATACCACAGGCTAAAGGGAATAGCCCATAAGCAGATCCAAAGCCCAAAGCACTAATCTATAGCAAAGGAATCAACGGTCGAAGTGACCAATAAGACAATATGCGGCTCAAATGCAAGTGGTCATTTAGGCGGGAAAACAATTCATCGGTCCACACTCCTTAAGCAGCAACGCTAGATGTTTAGAACAAGCTCCAATCGATTTGTACAACAAGAAACCTCAGCAATCCAAGGAGAAGATTCTCCACCAATGGCACTATAGCATGTTGGTTATAAATAGGCGATAATCCCAAGACACGAGGGATCTTTTTTGGCGCAAAAAAGAACTTAAACAATCATGTAGTACTTTCCTACATTATAGATCTATTCAAAAACCCATTAATGGCAGAATGTCCATATTTAATCCAATAAGCCTCTCGGCTAAACAAGAGTAACCAAATAAGGAAAGGACAGTGAACGTAGGGACTTTTGGCCCGATCCACTAAAAAAAGTCTTGATGTCATTACTTTCTGCACTTTATCTTCTTCTCATTTACCATCATTACTTTATAACTCAACCTTCCATAACTTCAACTTATTTACTTCAAGTCTTGGTTGTAACAACCCACAAATCTGCACAGTTCAAGTTGACAATAAACCACATATCTCCAACCCAAATTGAATGGAAAGTAGATAGTTATGGAAAAGAAAGAAGAAGAGAAGAAGAAGAGTGAAAAAAAGAAACTAAAACAACACAGAATCTCACAATCACAGCGGAACAACATATAATATAATAGCAATGACTTTACAAAAGAGAAACTGTAACATACGTACATCCATTAGAGTACAACAACAAATCATAATCATCAGCCTGGACAGTTATAATAACCTGTCCTTACAGATGCTGATATTTAAACAACAATGCAGCGGAAAAATACACAGATACATGAATACGACCTGAAGACCTCCAGCTTGTCTACTGAAGCTCCAAAGCATCAAATCTAAATTTGTAAATATGCTCGGTCTGACCCGAGCATTGAAAGAAAAGAATGCCCGGATCAGTCTAGTATACCAGCATGGGAAAACACATCTTAACTAAATTTTAAAGTTATAAAAACCTTTTAAAACAAAGGTATCTCGTAAGACCACGCCGCACATAAACACGGACGGGTTTTTACCTTACGACAACCAAAACATTTCATATCAAAATCTTGTATATTATACTATTGTCTAGTATACAAATAATATTAATCATAGCCGAAATTGTTACCATTATTAAATTCCAGCATACTAGGCTCTACAATCAAAATGGTAGGCATGTAGTGGAGAATGGATTTCCAAAAAATGATCGGGTGAAGGGACTACCTTTCGGTAGCACATCTCTAGAGGAATGTACCGACGCCCAATTGATGGTCCTCTACCAACACAAGACAGGCCTACCTCTAACTAGATAGTACCGAATATGTCATTACCCCAGTCGTTACCGACCTATCTAAGGGTCCTCTTCGCATACACCACAATAATTCAAAACCCGACATCATAGAGGGAATAAATATATCTAAAAGAGGATGATCATATCCTAATGGTTGCAAATCACATAGACTTGCTACATCAAAATATCTCTTTCAAACATACCTTTAAAAGATAAAGCACTTTTAAAACGATTAACTCCATACCTAAATTTTGACATAAATCATTTCTATATTTGTAAACTACATTTTTAAATTTCACTTCTATTTTATAAAACTTCTATTTTTATAACTTCTCTTTATTTATAAAATTCTATTTATAAATCCATTCTTTTCTAAATCTCATTTATGTATCAAATCCATTTATAAATCCCTTTTCTTTGATAATCTAATTTATTTAGAAAGACCATTTACAAAATATTGATTTCAAATCCATTTAATATTTCATAAAACACCATTTAGAATCCATTACTTATTTGTAAAATATACTTTTATAAATCCTTTATATAAATCATTCCTCTATTTAAAAACACTTTACAAAATAGTAAATTGAAAATACCAAAAATCATACTTTTATTTATTTAAAATAAATTCCTTTCTCTTACTAATTCAAAAATTATTAAAACAAATAAACTTCCAAATCACTTTAAAAATCATTTCTAATTCACAATCATTATTTTAGTATTTCAAAATACCAAACATAAGGCCCAGTGCTACTATAGCACTAAATTAGTCAAATCGTATCGAAATCAATAATATGGCATCAAACACATCGTATATCACCATATATGTGAAAAGTAAAATCAACAGTGGTGAGGAATCCTATTGGATCCCCCCAACCTGTCCCCCTGCATCACATACATAATATAATCATAAAATATAAATCAACTGCTTCGAGGCGGGATCGTATACAAAGGGACATCCGCTCTTATGCGGGAACGTAATAGGGTCTCATCCGCTCCAATAGGCAGGAATATAACCAAACCAACAAATAAATATAGTAAATCATCCAAACAAACAACAAACGGCATAAATAAAATTATTCCCACTTATATAAAAATATAAGCAGGCCAGAGAGGTGCGTTTACTCATTGAAATTCCAGAAATTGCGAAAGTGCTCCGGTTTGAATTAAAATTGAACGGTCGTTCAATTTAACCCAAAATTCATACTTGCTCTGAATCCATCCAATCCAACTCCATAGTGTAATACTTGTTGATACAAATGCAACTTGTCGCACTCGATTTGGACCTCGTATGAATGAGATATGAATTAATGAACGTACGATATTATTTAATTATCATTAACTTTTTAATTCATAAAATTTAAACTAAGCCTTTACGTTCCCTCTTTTCCATCTCATGCTCGTACATATTCGTCCAGACTGCCTCTTCTTTTTTATTATAAATCGATCGCAATTCGCCAAAGTCCGCCGCCTCCACCTGCACGCATGCGCCAACGTGCCGTCGTTCCACCGCTCCCCTCGCTTACCACTGCCATGCCGTTCACCTAAAAATCAAATACAAACTGCCATGAACTCGGCAAGTTTTCTGCCACGTCGAGCATCGATTCGACGATTAGGCTATATGGATTGGTTCGTAGTGAGGAGCTTGACAACTTTCATGTTGAACTTTTTCCCTAATTCGACCCGATCGTCGTGTAAAATTTTGGCCATTGGATGCTAGGGTTTAATAACGGCTATGGTTCAATTTTAGCAAATGAGAGAAAGTAGGGCCCTTTTATAGAAAATTTTCATGGCACTATTCATTCGCTAAATTTCGAACTCCAAATGAAGTATGCCGCCTAGCGTTTTGTATATTACACTCCTATTCTGAACACAATGGAATATATATCGGGAGCCAATTCCATCATATATAGAAGATAGCTTTTCAAATCGAGTTATAATAAATTAAATTCTTTTATTTAATTTCAGCGCGTTTCGAACTTGCACGACTAAATGATACATCCAATCGCCACGAAATTCGACGGCATATAATAATTCGCTACTATGGATCCAATGGAGCTGGTTTCGTTGAAATCCAAAATAGTGCCCCAAAAGGCTATTTTTACACGTAATTAAAACAAGTTATTTTCAAAATTAGTTTAATCACTTTTAATTAGATTTATTCAAATATAATTTAAATCAACCTTCGAAATCTATTATATTCACATTACATTCAAGATTAGATTATTTAAACAATTTGAAATATTAAATTTAACAAACAATTAATTATCAAATAAATTGCTATATTTGAAATATAATTTATTTAACTTATAAAATTAACTTTTCAATATTTAAAATCAATTAAATATTCCAAACTTAAATGACTGAAATTTTGGGTCGTTGCATCAGTAACCTCATACCCGGGACCAATAACTCAAGTAACTTTCAGAGTTATATCTTCAAACCTCGAGGTGTTGGCGTAGACGAAATTCTACACTAACATTTTTGGTGCTAGAAAGAGGGCCCAAACCTCCGTCATTTGTTCCCTCTCGAAAAATGCAGTAACATCGTCCCTCCAACCTTGACTAACATCGAGAAACTAACTTCGGAGTTGCCCCTTGACCTTTGTATTTGGCTTATTGAAGAGGACAACAATAAGAGATTGATAACCCTCGGCTCGGAGAAAGAGAATGGCGAAGAATATGATCCTGTTTATGAACTTCATGCACTCCAGATCAGACAATTTTCAGAGTATCTTCAAGAATCTCTCTAAGATCTACTCAACTCCAAGGGACGGTCAATGCTATAGCGAACAAAATTAAGGATCTGAGTATTATGATAATGACAAAAAAAGGTTCTTCTCTCCATACTAAAAGAGCCCTCCCAATCACTTCTATTCTTCGATCATGGAAGAAGGCCCAACGAGACCAAGTCTTCACTCCCCTCAATCAGATCCTGAAGGATCTGAGTATTATGATAATGACAAATAAAGGTTCTTCTCTCCCTACTAAAAGAGCCCTCCAGATCACTTCTATTCTTCGATCATGGAAGAAGGCCCAACGAGACCAAGTCTTCACTCCCCTCAATCAGATCCTGTCTCAGATCTTTTTGAAAGCACATGGAGAACTCCGTTATCCAAACTATTCCCCATCCATCAAAGAAGATCCGAAAGGAAAGAATTACTGTGTTTACCATCAAGGAAATAGGCATGAAATAGACGAGCATCGAAGACTTTCTCAAGCCATAGAAAACTTCATATGGAAAGGAAGATTGACTGAGTTTATTAAATAGTTACTTAAATATCTCATCTTTATAAATGTCTAACTTTGTTTTTATGTTTCAAGGGAAATTCGTGTAGACTTATTCAACTGAATATATATATATATATATTCGATTGAATGAGTCTATATATATACACATGTCCTCTTCTAAAGACAAAGAATGCTATATGGATCATTATATTTAAAGAAATCTTTTATCCTACCAAAGACGCTCCTTTTGGGTTTAGCTCTTTCTTCTCTCGGGGAAATTTGTGTAGACTCATTCAACCGAATATATATACACATACACACACACATACATGTCCCCTTCTGAAGACAAATAATGCTATATGGATCATTATACTTAAAGAAATCTCTTATCTTACCAAGACGCTCCTTTTGGGTTTAGCTCTTTCTTCTCTTGGTAAGTACAATCTAGTCCTGGCACCCATAAAATTTAATCTAGTACATCCCCCCCCTTTTAGTTATTTTCAATTGTTGTCTCTACATCTAAGGGTCAAAACTCCTTCATTGATCTAACGAGGTCAATAAAGAGTTTCAGTTTTTCTTAAAAATATTAATTTCCTTAATAATTCTCGTTCTTAAGCTCAAATTAAATATGCTTTCTACCAAATAATAAAACCTGCTAACTATTCGATTTCAAAAATCTTTTACAAAGTAATCTGAAAGTACTCCTACTTCTCTTTTACCAAGTTACGATTAGCTTTCCGTATAACCAATAACTTAAAATTGATTTAGATGGCAGACACCAGCCAAAAGTGGTTGTAAATGGCAAACACCAACCAAAAGTGGTTATAGATGGTCAACACCAACCAAAAGTGGTTATAAATGGTCGACGCCACCCAAAAGTGGTTGTAGATTGGGACCCAACGATAAGTTGGTAGGTTTTGTCATAAGAGCACCCCCACAATGATGCGCGACAAAGTGTAAGGCCAATATCACCTGGTTTAAAAAACATCGAAAAGTAGAATGCATGCTGATAGTGAGTCACGGTCAGTGGAATCATACACTAGATAGATCCCCAGTCAGATTAGAATATTGGATAGATTTCCAATAATAGTGAGCCATGGCTAAGTGGTACCATGCATTGGGTAGATTCCAAATTAGATTAGAGTATTACTGTAACGACCCGCTATTTTGGACCATTCAAATCGACAATAAATCCACACATGTCTGACTTGAATAATTCAAAATATCAGATTGTTAATTTAAATTTGGCAAAACTCAGAATATACAGTAAATAAATCAATCACAGAATCATAGACACAGAGTAATACAATAATACGCAGCGGAATAGATAAAATAGTAGTTCATGAAGCTACTATATAAACATCAGAGTTAGAAAAAAATACAACAGAATATCTCAAATGTAGTGAAGTCTCCAGTACAACAGATGACTTCTCTGGACAAATCAACTAGAAGAGCTGAAAGATGAGGCGATAGTTGGATCTCCAAAGGAAGCTCCAAACTCCAAGGATGAGTCTCAAATGCTGTATCACTCGGTCTGACCCGAGCGTAAAGCAAAACACAAAACACTCGAGTCAGGATTAACATTCTTATATAAATAAATCCAACTCAAGTGAAATATCAATTGAAATACGAGTAACTTAAAGGATGTTGGTATAACCATCCTCTAAGGATCTTCAGAACTATCTACAAGGTGGAAATATACATTTTAACACCGTGGTCATTTCAATTAAATTTATACTTCAAAACCCAAATATCATTTCATTTCAAATATATCTATTTTCCAAAATAGTATATATATATATAAATGATTTGAAAAGTAAAGTATTTAATTTCCTCAAGTCTAGCAAATCGATTCAAATCAACTTCAAATTCCAAATTCAAATTTATTCAAAGCTCAATTCATCAATTTAATTCATTTTTAAACAGATCATTTAAATTTTCAATATATTTCAAAGCTTTAATATTCAACATTTTCAAAGTTAAATTTAACAGTTTCATATAGCTCTTGATTTAACTTCATTATTATTTAATCAGGGAATATTCACTTAATAAATTCAATATCATTTAACTAGCCTTAAATTACATTTTTACTAAATATTTCCTTAAACTTTATTTAAACAAGAAATATTCATTAGATTACTTATAAATCAAACTCAAGTTATAAATCATATCTTACATCTCAATTTCAATGAGTTTCAAATCGGTTTAATTAAATAAAATTCTTTATTGAATACAATTCCAACTAAATTCAAATTATCTTTCTAACCTTAACTTATTCAAATTATTACCAAAATCTATTTTGAAATAGAGATATACGTACTTAACCGTATTATATGTATTCAATCAAACTTAATTATTTTAATATTAAAATTAAATCTATTTATATATCATTACCATTTATATATAATAAATTCAAGAATCAACACTTATTAAAACCATATATTTCTTTCCAAAACCATAGAATTCATTTTTAAAATATTTATATATATGGACCAACGGTGTCTGTATATATATTTATCATATGGTTAAGTGATACGGATATTTATCATTTCAATCCGAAATTTAAATATATACGGGTAGATATCATTTCGACCCGTAATCCCAATTTCAATTCAAATGAAAATCGCTTGGGTTTATCATTTCAACCCATAACGAAATTCTCCTATTCTAAAGTCCGTTCGGGTATGTATCATTTCAACCCATAGTGAATTCTATACTAACAGGGAACTTGCAGAGTGATAACAGATAATATAAAATATAACAACAGACATATATCATCAATATAAATAACAGATACTGGTGTCAGATGTCATAGGTGAACATATACAGATAATAGTAATAACGGGCATATAAATACTAGATACTGGTGTCAGATGTCACAGGTGAACATATACAGATAATAGCATATATAACAATTTAAATAACTACAGCATCATATTTCAATTTGTCGTTTCAATTGAAATCAAATTTAATAAATAAAAGAACGTTAATCGTGAGTGATTACTCACCTTTCGAGGCAAGATAGATTTGACAAAGACATGAGTTACGAATTCAATCACGAATCCCCAAACCAAAGCTAGATTGGCACAAATTTGGACGGACAAAGCTGATAGATAAAGAAATTGACGAAATAATTTAGAATCAGTTTGACAGAAATAACAAGTGTGTGTATATATATATATCACTTCCTTGAAATAAATATTTAAAACACATATATTGAAGTAAAATATATATATATATATATAATAAAATCATTATTTTTAAATTAAAACATATATATTAAAATCAACCATGTAATTAAAATAGTACATATATATTTATTTTCAAATCAATGTTATTACAAACTTATATACATATATACTAACCAACATATGTACATATATTTCAAAACTAAATTCACTTTATTTTATGCTTTAGGATGTATGTTATTAAAACACCCTATTATAGTGAAAACAGCCGACTCGTACAACTTCTATGAATTCATACCTACATATGCAGACCCTATGTGAAACCACAACTAGGTATATAGATTAACATATATGCAGGTTACTCACCCCCATATGCAGACAGGACAACTATATGCCTAGACAAAATACTCACAACCAACACATAATATAACTAATATAATATACTAATATAAGTCTATATTTAATATAAATGTAAGTACATAGGGATATATGCAGACTGTTCATATGGTAAATCCTTTTTTTTTAAAAAGTCAAATCTATATGTACTGTGACTATACAACCTACAAAGAACTTAACAGAACACACGTCTATAGGCTAATACAGAAGCATATGTATGACTTACACCCTGTTTTGTTTTAAAATCAATTACAAAAAATCAATATAACTAAATCATTATAACATAGATGGAAACTCAGTAGATTAAATTTATATAAAAATCAAATTGTATAAATACGTATGTAACTATATAATATAATGAAAACCAAACAGTTTACCCAACTTTAACTAATTATACTATACCATCATCCTATTATAAGATATTATAATTATAGGTATATCCGAACAAATTGATGAAACAACCCTTATGAAGACAACAGACACACGTATATAATATATCCAATTTATGAATAGACATGCCTGGTTATAACATATAAAATCCTATATTCAATCTTACTCTACAGATATCAATAGAACCAATCAGGCATAACAAAATATAACATATGCAAACTTAACATATTAAAACAAAATCTATACATATTATAGTTTTAAAACTTCATCATAGTATATATAAAACAAGGTAATTAGCACGTATAAGTTTATATATATTGTACTGTGATATATGAATAAAACAACAGTTTGAAATATTTTATAAATATACAACCAAATCAAAATATAACAGTACTTAAGTGTATATAAAATAAAACAGTAAAAACATTATAAACAATGTATAAAAACATACAAATCAGTATATATAGTGATGTATGTGGATTACCAATTTAGGAAGGAAGGAGAGATGACAAGCACGGCAAAGGCTGCAAGGTTTTTGGGTGATGGGTGGATTCGAGTTGGGGTGGGCTCAGCTGCGCAAAGCGAAGGGCAGGACGAGGCGGCTGCGAGGAGGAACGAGATTTGCGTGATGTGTGTTGCTGCATGGCTTCGACCTAGATTTGTGGAGGAGGAAAGTGAAGGGATGAGGCCGAAAGTTGATGGGATGAAGCAAGTGATTCTCGGTGGGTCGTGGTCAGTGGTGTCGGAGATGAGGGGAAAGGCGGTGCTCGTGGGTGGTGGCGGCAGGTCGGTCGGGTTAATTGTGGAGGAGGTTGCCGTGCGTGGAGGTTTTAAGGTGGATGGAGCTGATGGGTTCCGGTCTCGTCAAGTTGAAGTTGAAAGGCGAAGGTGCGGCTGTGGAAGAGTGGATGCTCTCGGGGTGTTGTTAGGTGGTAGGTGGGCGGGAATATGTGGGGTTACGTGGTAGGCATGGCTGATGAGGACATGGAGGAGGTAGAAGAGATGGACTCAGGGGTAGGCATCATGGAGGCTGAAGAATTTAGGAAGAGAAGAAGCGGTCCAAGTTTTATAGATCTGATGAAATTGTAAAGGTGAATACATATCAACCGTTCAAAATATTAAATACACGTATACAAATTTGCTTGATTTTCGAAATGATAGTAACGGCTAAAAATTTAGCTGAGAATTTATCAAAGCAATTCAAGGTCAGTGAATAAATATCAAGCTAAAGAAAATGGTCCCCTCTGATTTGGCCAAATAATTAAAACAATTAATTTTTGCCACGGTGGTACGGTTTCAAAATTTAAAAGCAAGGGAATCAAAGAGTCACCATTTATGATACCGGTATGAGGGACGGTTTTATCATTTCCGTCGCTCCCCGGGATCCTAAACACATAATTGAATATACCACAGAAATCAGCACGACGAGATGATCAAAACGGTACACAGATATTGGTGGTACGATCATCCGATCAAAAGTCGATAATCGGTACTGGAAATGCTGTTATTTTGCCAGAATTAAGATAAACGGAGCAGTAGAAGTCCAAATTTGGAAAAACGAATCTCTCGGTCTGATTCAGAATTATCTGAATAAATTTTCTCCTGTTGACATATTTTGGTTTCGGAAAACTTTTAAATTCACTTTTATTAACCGGTTTGATTTGAAATGAAATTTCACAGGAAAACAAACTTCAATATTATCAAATGAAAATTTTCCAGTTGCTATATTAAAATAGACGTATTCTAAATAATAAATTTTTATTTTCAAATTTTATTATTTAAAATTTTACAAAATTTCAATTAACTACGTTATTAAAACCAATCAAAATTTATAGGTCGTTACACTCTCCCCCACTCAAAACTTTTCGTCCCCGAAAAGGAAGGAGGTAGGAGAATAGAAACAACCAGACAGAAAAGATAGATTAAAAGACAAGGATAAACAATCAATTTAACTATATAAATTTTACTTGAAATATTCATTTGAAAACTTCATTTACAATTCAATTATTTTTAATACCTTAATATTTTTCAAAACTCATTTGTAAAGTTTCTTGTTTTCTTTATAAATACCATTTATATGTTTAAATAACACCTTTATAAATATATGTAAGCTATTTGAAAAACAATTATTTACATTATTACCTATTTTTTACAAAGAAGCTATTGAAAACATTTAAATCCAAAATTCATAAATTTATTAATTTTTATCTCAAGATACTTTTCAACATTATTAATAATCAATAATCTTTTACTTTAAATATGTTTTATTTAATTAATAACTTCTAAAATTTTTATAACACTAAAATTTTCTATTAAACCATGTGGTATATAAATAAACAATATTTGAAAAGGATATAGTCAACAAGGAAAAGAAGCACGACTTGGAAAAACAGAATATAGGTGAATAAATCAAGCTGAGCAGATAAGGTAGATTCAAGGAATAGTATCGGGCATGAATAGTTAATTTAGAACCATAAGGGTTTTGATTCCAAATATCGATACAAAATTTTCTTTGTTGGAAATACTTTTATTATAAAATACCTTTATAACGAAACAAATTTTCTTTCGAAAATACTTTTATAACTCGGTGTTTCAACAAGTTTATCCTTGTTCCTGTAGACTCTGGTAGTGCGTTGATCAGGCGCAAAACTAGAATTCTCCAAGTACTTAGTAGACCTGTTTCAACACCCAGTGAAAATACTGGAAAAACTTTTAAAATTATATATGGAAAGTACAATCCAATCAAAAAACGAATCAAATCATGGATCGCAGATACACAATGGTTACGCCTGGGTCCCCCAGGAAACATCCGTACCTTTTAAGCATTCACTGCCTTGCGAATTTCGCCATGCAACAAAACGGTGGACCGCAGGATACATAAAAATGGTTACGCCTGGATCCCCCAGGAAACATCCATACCCCGTAAGCAATCTCTGCCTTGCGGATTACGCCACTAACACGACCATAGATCGCAGATACACAATGGTTACGCCTGGATCCCCCAGGAAACATCCGTACCTTTTAAGCAATCACTGCCTTACGAATTACGCTATGCAGTCGAGTTCGTAAGACCATGGGTAACACCATGGAATTCGAAGGACACTCGAGTATCATATCCGGAAAACCAAAATCAGAGAGAATAATATCGATAGAATGAATCCAAGATGTGGCCACAAATCAGATATCAAGCAGAAGGCACTTTCCATATCTTTACTTCGAAAATATGTATCATATGGTACCTTTTCAAATCACTTTCAAATATCGTACTTATATAAAATCCATTATATATAAGATTTAATTTTCAAATCAAATACTTTCCAAAATCAATAGTATATCAAATCATACTTATATAGACTTCAATTATATAAGATTTCACTTTCAAATTGAGTACCTTTCAAATCTATAGTTTTCGAATCAATTTCATACTCATACAAATCAATTTTATATAAGTTCGACAACTCCCAAATCAAGTATTTAGTAACACAAGGTTCTCAAATTTCAATTTGTTTCAATATCAGTTCACTTCTAAAATCAGATACAATTTCACCAAATTATTTCTTCTCCAATTAAATATCTTTAGTTTTAAAGTTTCCAAAATAATAGATTTAGAAAATAAATCCAAATTCCCAAATCAATATAATTTAAGTCAACCAATTCATTTCCAAAATCAAATGTTTTCAAAATCATCTTATACTTACGTAAGGTCCATCTTATATAAGGTTCAAATTCTTCAAAATAAATTTCGCTGTATGAAGAGCCATATGGGATTGAATATCTTTGCTTTTATGGGTTATATATCTTTGTAATTTAAATTGGAAATTTTCTTTTAGTAAGCAAAGATATTCTAACTCGACAGCTTCAATTTCAGCGTCAAATTATATCAATGATATTAGGATATAAGATGTACATACGTCATCATTTCACAAAATTACATTTGATCGCTCGCTCGATCACACAAGTTCGCTTTCGAACTAGTATTGTCCATTCGACTTCCCTAATGCGGATTTTGATATGGTTTCTCGACTAGAAGCCATCAGTCTCCTTGCATAGCCATATACTATGATAGAGAATTCTAGAATCGAGCCAAAAATCCATATCAAATATTCGCCATCGAGAATCGAATGGAAAAATCCTAACACGAAATGGTGTAATCCACCTCGAACTTGTGTACTCAAACTTGGATCAAATTAATTATGCGAATAAAACAACCTACGTACAACTTATATATTTATTCCAACTTGTTAAATATATAGTTTCATAAAGATGTTACTAAATTAAAACATTTAAACTAAATTTTATTCAAAATATATTAAAGACCAAATTCTTTTCAAAACATTTCAAATCTAAATTTTCATATTAGAAAATTTAAATTTTGCCTTATTCATATACTTAACAAAATAGTTCAACTTATTTAAATCATATTACTTCATACTTAAACATTCAAAACAAATTTATATACTTTATCAAATAATTCATACTTTCAAAAATTTTAGCTTTGAAAAGTTAACCTTGATTTGGAAGTGCTCGAACCTTCGAAATAGTTGAAGAAATCATTTTCAAATCAAGAGTTGGAAATCAACCAATCAGTAAATCAATTTCAAAAGATAGGGTTATACCAAATCCGAAACTCAAGGACTGAACACCGGCTTACTTCAAATCATTTTAAATATACATACATATATATAGATATATCTTTCGAATATCAAATCACTCGCGTAGCAATGCTACTAAAGTCGCCTCTCCCCCACTATGAAACTCGAAAATCAATGTCGATGATGCGTGCACTCATCACCGAAATTATTTTCCAGCGACATAAGTGAGTTCTGGACTTCTATTTTCTCAAACTTCTTTTGAAATTTCTTTGAAATCATTCGAAACTCATTAAAATCATTGGAAACATTTCTTATTCGGAAAATACTTTTAAATCATATTATTATTATATATTTCAAAATCTTAAAACCAATTTCAAAATACCGGAGTTCCATTCTCGAATCTAAATTTTAAAATCCTTTAGTTATAAATCATTTTTTTTATAAATCAATTTCTTATATAACTTCAAAACTTCATATCCTTTCAAAAATTCAAATTCTTATTTTTAAAAGGTATATAATCTTTATTGAAAACATTTCACTTTTATATATAGAATATAGTCATACTTATCAAAATAATAATTTCGATATATAAAACACTTTCTAAAAATACAAACAAGCCCGATTTTTCAAAAGGTGATTCAAGAAATGGATTTCAAACAAAGATAGAGATTCAATTTAGAGGAACTTTAATCAAATAAAATTCTGATTCGAAGATAGGATCGAACGAAGACGAGATAATTAAATTTCAAAATAGAATATGGATATACTTATATAAACCGCGGGCGACCTTAACCGGGTCAACCGTGACTTCAAGAATAAAATCGATGTGGAAATCAAAGGCAAATCGACTTTCGATCGCCAGAGATAGAATTCGGCATAACAAGAGATGGCAACAGCAGAACCGAGGGGTATATAAATCTCCGGTGAATCAATGCCAATTGTAAAGGAGTTTCACCCCTTTACAAAACATTCAAAGATCGGCGGGATCGCCTATTCTTATAGAGATTATTCGAAGTGGAGTTATGGGATACTCCAGAATTAAAAGAATACCAATAGAGAGACAAGAATGAATTTTGGAACCGTAGGGAACGTTCCAAAGTTCAAAGGAAATCGAGTCAAAAGGAAGAGATTAAACTCAAACGAAAGTGATTCTGTAAATAAATTTACAATATATGCTAAGTTTCGCCTAGAACCTGGCTCTGATACCAACTGTAACGACCCGCTATTTTGGACCATTCAAATCGACAATAAATCCACACATGTCTGACTTGAATAATTCAAAATATCAGATTGTTAATTTAAATTTGGCAAAACTCAGAATATACAGTAAATAAATCAATCACAGAATCATAGACACAGAGTAATACAATAATACGCAGCGGAATAGATAAAATAGTAGTTCATGAAGCTACTATATAAACATCAGAGTTAGAAAAAAATACAACAGAATATCTCAAATGTAGTGAAGTCTCCAGTACAACAGATGACTTCTCTGGACAAATCAACTAGAAGAGCTGAAAGATGAGGCGATAGTTGGATCTCCAAAGGAAGCTCCAAACTCCAAGGATGAGTCTCAAATGCTGTATCACTCGGTCTGACCCGAGCGTAAAGCAAAACACAAAACACTCGAGTCAGGATTAACATTCTTATATAAATAAATCCAACTCAAGTGAAATATCAATTGAAATACGAGTAACTTAAAGGATGTTGGTATAACCATCCTCTAAGGATCTTCAGAACTATCTACAAGGTGGAAATATACATTTTAACACCGTGGTCATTTCAATTAAATTTATACTTCAAAACCCAAATATCATTTCATTTCAAATATATCTATTTTCCAAAATAGTATATATATATATAAATGATTTGAAAAGTAAAGTATTTAATTTCCTCAAGTCTAGCAAATCGATTCAAATCAACTTCAAATTCCAAATTCAAATTTATTCAAAGCTCAATTCATCAATTTAATTCATTTTTAAACAGATCATTTAAATTTTCAATATATTTCAAAGCTTTAATATTCAACATTTTCAAAGTTAAATTTAACAGTTTCATATAGCTCTTGATTTAACTTCATTATTATTTAATCAGGGAATATTCACTTAATAAATTCAATATCATTTAACTAGCCTTAAATTACATTTTTACTAAATATTTCCTTAAACTTTATTTAAACAAGAAATATTCATTAGATTACTTATAAATCAAACTCAAGTTATAAATCATATCTTACATCTCAATTTCAATGAGTTTCAAATCGGTTTAATTAAATAAAATTCTTTATTGAATACAATTCCAACTAAATTCAAATTATCTTTCTAACCTTAACTTATTCAAATTATTACCAAAATCTATTTTGAAATAGAGATATACGTACTTAACCGTATTATATGTATTCAATCAAACTTAATTATTTTAATATTAAAATTAAATCTATTTATATATCATTACCATTTATATATAATAAATTCAAGAATCAACACTTATTAAAACCATATATTTCTTTCCAAAACCATAGAATTCATTTTTAAAATATTTATATATATGGACCAACGGTGTCTGTATATATATTTATCATATGGTTAAGTGATACGGATATTTATCATTTCAATCCGAAATTTAAATATATACGGGTAGATATCATTTCGACCCGTAATCCCAATTTCAATTCAAATGAAAATCGCTTGGGTTTATCATTTCAACCCATAACGAAATTCTCCTATTCTAAAGTCCGTTCGGGTATGTATCATTTCAACCCATAGTGAATTCTATACTAACAGGGAACTTGCAGAGTGATAACAGATAATATAAAATATAACAACAGACATATATCATCAATATAAATAACAGATACTGGTGTCAGATGTCATAGGTGAACATATACAGATAATAGTAATAACGGGCATATAAATACTAGATACTGGTGTCAGATGTCACAGGTGAACATATACAGATAATAGCATATATAACAATTTAAATAACTACAGCATCATATTTCAATTTGTCGTTTCAATTGAAATCAAATTTAATAAATAAAAGAACGTTAATCGTGAGTGATTACTCACCTTTCGAGGCAAGATAGATTTGACAAAGACATGAGTTACGAATTCAATCACGAATCCCCAAACCAAAGCTAGATTGGCACAAATTTGGACGGACAAAGCTGATAGATAAAGAAATTGACGAAATAATTTAGAATCAGTTTGACAGAAATAACAAGTGTGTGTATATATATATATCACTTCCTTGAAATAAATATTTAAAACACATATATTGAAGTAAAATATATATATATATATATAATAAAATCATTATTTTTAAATTAAAACATATATATTAAAATCAACCATGTAATTAAAATAGTACATATATATTTATTTTCAAATCAATGTTATTACAAACTTATATACATATATACTAACCAACATATGTACATATATTTCAAAACTAAATTCACTTTATTTTATGCTTTAGGATGTATGTTATTAAAACACCCTATTATAGTGAAAACAGCCGACTCGTACAACTTCTATGAATTCATACCTACATATGCAGACCCTATGTGAAACCACAACTAGGTATATAGATTAACATATATGCAGGTTACTCACCCCCATATGCAGACAGGACAACTATATGCCTAGACAAAATACTCACAACCAACACATAATATAACTAATATAATATACTAATATAAGTCTATATTTAATATAAATGTAAGTACATAGGGATATATGCAGACTGTTCATATGGTAAATCCTTTTTTTTTAAAAAGTCAAATCTATATGTACTGTGACTATACAACCTACAAAGAACTTAACAGAACACACGTCTATAGGCTAATACAGAAGCATATGTATGACTTACACCCTGTTTTGTTTTAAAATCAATTACAAAAAATCAATATAACTA
The DNA here is from genome assembly GCA_030737815.1 of Allium fistulosum. Taxonomy (NCBI): domain Eukaryota; kingdom Viridiplantae; phylum Streptophyta; class Magnoliopsida; order Asparagales; family Amaryllidaceae; genus Allium; species Allium fistulosum. The sequence goes on from CM060904.1 coordinate 190,439,154, forward strand.
AATCATTATAACATAGATGGAAACTCAGTAGATTAAATTTATATAAAAATCAAATTGTATAAATACGTATGTAACTATATAATATAATGAAAACCAAACAGTTTACCCAACTTTAACTAATTATACTATACCATCATCCTATTATAAGATATTATAATTATAGGTATATCCGAACAAATTGATGAAACAACCCTTATGAAGACAACAGACACACGTATATAATATATCCAATTTATGAATAGACATGCCTGGTTATAACATATAAAATCCTATATTCAATCTTACTCTACAGATATCAATAGAACCAATCAGGCATAACAAAATATAACATATGCAAACTTAACATATTAAAACAAAATCTATACATATTATAGTTTTAAAACTTCATCATAGTATATATAAAACAAGGTAATTAGCACGTATAAGTTTATATATATTGTACTGTGATATATGAATAAAACAACAGTTTGAAATATTTTATAAATATACAACCAAATCAAAATATAACAGTACTTAAGTGTATATAAAATAAAACAGTAAAAAACATTATAAACAATGTATAAAAACATACAAATCAGTATATATAGTGATGTATGTGGATTACCAATTTAGGAAGGAAGGAGAGATGACAAGCACGGCAAAGGCTGCAAGGTTTTTGGGTGATGGGTGGATTCGAGTTGGGGTGGGCTCAGCTGCGCAAAGCGAAGGGCAGGACGAGGCGGCTGCGAGGAGGAACGAGATTTGCGTGATGTGTGTTGCTGCATGGCTTCGACCTAGATTTGTGGAGGAGGAAAGTGAAGGGATGAGGCCGAAAGTTGATGGGATGAAGCAAGTGATTCTCGGTGGGTCGTGGTCAGTGGTGTCGGAGATGAGGGGAAAGGCGGTGCTCGTGGGTGGTGGCGGCAGGTCGGTCGGGTTAATTGTGGAGGAGGTTGCCGTGCGTGGAGGTTTTAAGGTGGATGGAGCTGATGGGTTCCGGTCTCGTCAAGTTGAAGTTGAAAGGCGAAGGTGCGGCTGTGGAAGAGTGGATGCTCTCGGGGTGTTGTTAGGTGGTAGGTGGGCGGGAATATGTGGGGTTACGTGGTAGGCATGGCTGATGAGGACATGGAGGAGGTAGAAGAGATGGACTCAGGGGTAGGCATCATGGAGGCTGAAGAATTTAGGAAGAGAAGAAGCGGTCCAAGTTTTATAGATCTGATGAAATTGTAAAGGTGAATACATATCAACCGTTCAAAATATTAAATACACGTATACAAATTTGCTTGATTTTCGAAATGATAGTAACGGCTAAAAATTTAGCTGAGAATTTATCAAAGCAATTCAAGGTCAGTGAATAAATATCAAGCTAAAGAAAATGGTCCCCTCTGATTTGGCCAAATAATTAAAACAATTAATTTTTGCCACGGTGGTACGGTTTCAAAATTTAAAAGCAAGGGAATCAAAGAGTCACCATTTATGATACCGGTATGAGGGACGGTTTTATCATTTCCGTCGCTCCCCGGGATCCTAAACACATAATTGAATATACCACAGAAATCAGCACGACGAGATGATCAAAACGGTACACAGATATTGGTGGTACGATCATCCGATCAAAAGTCGATAATCGGTACTGGAAATGCTGTTATTTTGCCAGAATTAAGATAAACGGAGCAGTAGAAGTCCAAATTTGGAAAAACGAATCTCTCGGTCTGATTCAGAATTATCTGAATAAATTTTCTCCTGTTGACATATTTTGGTTTCGGAAAACTTTTAAATTCACTTTTATTAACCGGTTTGATTTGAAATGAAATTTCACAGGAAAACAAACTTCAATATTATCAAATGAAAATTTTCCAGTTGCTATATTAAAATAGACGTATTCTAAATAATAAATTTTTATTTTCAAATTTTATTATTTAAAATTTTACAAAATTTCAATTAACTACGTTATTAAAACCAATCAAAATTTATAGGTCGTTACAATTACGTAGATTCCCAATAATAGTCAGCCATTGTCTAGTAGTACTATGCATTAGATAGATTTCCAATTAGATTTGATTGTTGGGTAAATTCCCTGTTAGATTAGAATGGTGGGTAGATTCACAATTAGATTAGACTGTTGGGTAGATTCTCAATTAGATTAGAGTGTTAGGTAGATTCCCAATGGTAGTGAGCTATGGACGAGAAGTCCTATACATTAGGTAGATTCCTATTTATATGAGGAATTGGGTAGGTTCCCAATAGTAGTGAGCCACGATCAAGAAGTATCATGCATAAGATTAAATTCAAATAGAATTCCTAATAAGACTAAGAAGAGAGTTCCTAAGTAAGAATGAGCATTGGGTAAGGATCCCAATCCAAGCCGTAAGGATGGCATCAAGCTACTAAGGATGGGCATCAAAAACCCTGGTATGACGAGATGCCAAAGGGCAAGAAGATTCCCGAGATAGAAATAGAAAGGACAAGCAAAACGACTCGAGTTGAAAAAACTAGTTAACCAAAAAGACAAAAAGAGGCCTCAATGTTACAAACAGATTAAGTGATTACTAGTACATCTAGAATACAATATACAAGAAGGAAATAAGAAGGGGAAACGTCTCATAAGCCTTCATACATGTTTTTGACTTTAGTTTTGACCTTCTTAACGGCCTTCTCCAAGCGAGATTTGAAATGCTCCTCCATCTAGTCGTATGTTTTAGATACCCATTCCTTCTTGAACTACTTGAACGAGATTCTTCGACCATCCTTAGTACCTATAAGAATGCCTAATGTATTAAGTACTACGGCTAAGGGAGAACTCCTCTCAGGTTGAGGACGAGGTCCAAAAGGGACAACAGTGGTTCTATAAGAAGAAGAAAATCCTATACCAACACGAGCTCTACCTTTACCCCTTCCATGAGCTGGAGAAGCCGCAACCATAACCTCGTTAGTTCGCTTATTTTCAATTTCAATTTCTTGTAATCTGATTGCCAAAGCTATCAGTGAGCTTCGTCCAATTGTTGTCGAAGAATAGACGTGGACTCCTATAAACTAGAAACGGCAGATTCTGAAGCTTGACCAGTAACCGGCACTGCCTCCAGAATAGCGGACATCTTCTTGGATAACTCTTCAAGAATTTGCTTTAAGGATCCATTGTCTTTCAAGATAGCATGAATATTGGTATCAAGATCAAGGCTACACTTCGTTAGTTCAGCTATTTTACCATTGAGACTATATTGCAAGGAGGCGCAATCTCTCTCTAGTTCTAAGCAGTTAGGACATGATTGCCCCTAAAAGAAATTTGAATTAAAACCAAAAAAGGTAGATCATCGTAAAGGTAAATCTATGTCATTCTGTTAAAGCTTAGTACAGATAAAAAAAAAGAGGACACAAAATCTATGGTTCCCTAAGATGAGCAAATTTCTCCTTAGTAGCCAAAGTAATCCTAAGGCCTCTACTCCTAGTATCAGCAAGGGACCCCGAGGGTCTAGCCATATTGGAGAAATAAATGTCCTTCCCTAAACCACCCTTTAGTACAGAAAGTTCTGAAAGAGAAGAATCTATAAGGGATAGATTATGGTTAGCTTCCGAAACATATTGGGGAACGTAATCCGAAACATTTTCACTTTTAGGAGTGTACCCTTCAGCAATAGCTAAGGGAGACGGAGTTACACTTCGGTAACCAAGTATAACCTCCAGAGTTATAGTTAGGCTTGGATCATAGAATCTCCTGAGGAAAGGTAGCCTTTTATTCTTCAACTAAGGGTCTCTCGGATGAAGTTTAGAGAGTCGGGAAAACTCTTGAATGACCTCATCTCGATCATCTAACGCAAGCTTTAATTTACCCTTAAGACCCAAGACTTGGTTAGTTAATCTTATACCTCTAATCCTAAGGAATTTAATTGATTTGGCACAAGTTTCGTCGTGTGTTTCCTACACCTCCTTGATCTTATTGAATAAATTTACATTCCTTAGTCTACTAGATGTTAGTTAGGATTTAAGGGTACCTATGGTTGCTAACAACTTCGAGTTTATGGTTTGACTCCTCTTCCATAATACTTCATAGTGGGAAGTGAAACCCAACTTTCTCAGTTTAAAAATAGGTAAAGGAATAAGTACTTCAGAATAGATGTGACGAAGTCAATAAGGAAAATAGTTCACCAAAAATTCAAACATCAACAAAGGTATCATCAAAGCCAACAACCACAACAGACAAACACACAAAAGGGAAATGTACCAAAAATATTACAAATCGAAAAGTCAACCATATCAGCAGCAGATTTATGAGAATTAGAATGGTGATTTACCTCATCTTTATCAACATTATCTTCCACTGGAACTGAGGGTCCAACACCTGCCAAGGCCCGTGCTTTCTCGTACCTCTAGGAGAAGCTATCTTCAATCCTTTTACTATAAGGGTTGAATCCCATAAAAAGAATCACACCCTTATTCCGGTTATGCTCGTAAGCTTCATAAAGAATTTTAAAGGCTTCAGCGACAGCCACCTTTTCAGCCTCTTCTTTAGTAACTAGGTTCGAGACCCTTTTCTTAGCTTTCGCTAATTCCTCTTCGACCTTTTGATGCTTGCCCTTTTGATCTTCTAATGCCTTCTCTAATTCTGCTATTCTGGTCTCGGAAACTTTCACCTCCTTTGGCCTTTTCTCCCTCTCATCCAATGCCTCCTTCTCAGCCTTCTCTTTATATTCAGCAAACTGCTTCTCAATGGACTCAGACTTTTCTTTGTACTAATCCAGTTGTCTCCCAACAGCATTAGCCTTTACCAATTCTCCCTTCAGAATGGGGAACTAAGAAGTCAGCTAGGAACTAAAAAAGGTCACTATGAAACTAGTGAGATAAATATTTAGCAAAAAAGAAGAGGTCTTTACCCTAAGGTGGCCCTCCATCCCCATGCTCATCATCCTCCCAAAGCTATCGATATCGTTAGCTAACTCCACTCAGAAGTTCCCTACAACCTTGGGTAGGTGATCATCAATAGCATAATGGGTTACATCAATCACCTGATCCACCTGATCCTTTGCAGAAGAAGCTAAAATAAAAGCGTTTGTGTAGAATACAATAGCCTATGATTTTTGTTTGATGATAGTAAACACATATATATATATATATATTCGTTTAAATGTATTTGTTATTGTATTATTTTATTTTCCCACATAATTAAATAAATATTTGTTGAATAAAATAAATAACTCGAAATTAATATATAAACAAATATTTTATTCAAACATGTATTTTATTGCAAATTCAAATAGTACAAATTTGAGCTCTCACTACATTTACACATTTTCAATACAATTTCAATTACAACACAATTTTCACTTTACAATTTTCACCTCACTACATATATTCACTCATCACTCGTATTTAATCTTCAACTTTGCTCCAGCCTATATCCAGCATCTGAACTATCTGCAAAATAAACACCGATGCAGTAAAATTGAAAAAGAAATATTTTGCAGTACACAATGAAGTGTGTATTTGAAAATATTATTTGCCTCGGTTATTTGGGTTGTTCGTCATCATTTTCTTTTAATTCATCTTACACGAACAACTTGTGACATGCACAATGTTTCACTGTACATGCCACAAGGTCATGCACACCGATATACGCTTTCTCATTAAAATTGCAGGGACAAGTAAGCACAAGATCAAACCCAAGCTGAGGCTAGATTCAACACAGGTGCAATCCAAAATACAAAACAAAATTTAGATCAGAAAGCAACAAAGTTTCAGGCATTGTCAGGTGCAAATGAAAACAACATGTACACACATGAATGCTCAAGATGACAAGCCAGTGGAACAAGTTCACCACCAGTTCAAAACATGCAGAAGACGAGCAGTGGTGAACACAAAGTGAACCCAGACCAAAACACAACAGTGCAGACTTCAAATGAAACCAGTTACAACATGTACAAATGGAACAAGAACATAATAACAACCAGACCAGACACAGCGGTTCAACATGCTCACATATACAAAGTGGTGAATGCAACATTTCAACCAAGACATGTAGGCACTGGATCAATGAAATGGAGATCAAACCCAACTTCAAGTGCAACAAGACCACCAAACATGAAGACCAACAGACTCAAGTGGAACAAACTAAAACTACAACATGACAGCAAGCATGCACATGGCACTGGGGCATTTAACTCAAAGCAACTAGTGCATACATTTATATACATATGCAATAGAGAATAAAAAATCCTGAATGCAAAGTTGAAATGCAACAAGACTTCAAATGGCACAAGAACTAGACCAGTCAACAACATTTCAGACAAGCTCAAAAGTTCAATGGAACCAGAATACAACAACATAGTTGTGAACACACAACAGAGCATACATATGTACAAAGTAAACAAGTATATGGAACTCAAAGCAAATCACAATGCAGCAAAAACTCGAGCAAGGCAACATAGGGTGTCACACCAACATAAATACAGCAATGTACAAAGCAACATTCATACCAAACAGCCATGACTCGAACAAAACTTAAGTGCACCAGACTCAACAAACACAAGTTTAGTTCAGTCAACGTGAAGTGCACAAGAGAACATGGAAAATCAATGAAAACAGTGAAGCAATATACATGTTTCAAAAAGAAATGATCAAACAGTTGCAATTCGAACAGTTCATATGTTTCAAAAACAGTGAAGCAATTTACATGTGTATAACAGTGAAGCAGTTTACATGTTTACAGTAAAAACAGTTGCAATTCGAACAAAGACAAGGTCATACTTCAACAAAGAATTGAAAATTGCCAAACGAAAAATACATCATTGAATTGTTCAAAGAAAATTGAAAATTGCAATGGAACCAGAGAAAAGAACGGAACTGACCCAATCAAATTCGAATTCATCAAAGTTATCTTCGATCAAATGAACAAGTCAAAATCATCATCATCGTTCAAGCAAAAATCGAATGGCCGAGCAAAATATTTGAAGACTTCAAACCAAAAATATACGAACGAATTAATAGGGTTTCTATCCCTATAAATTCAACCCAATTCATCACTGGCACATCATCCAGTTCAAGCATATCAACAAGAGACAATAAAGTAAATCGCATACCATTTTTCTTATCATTTGAGCTCGACACGATTGGATCAGCCGTGAGCGAACTAAGCCAAGAATCAATTGACGATGCTAATCAAAGTGAAATAATCACTGCAATCGATCAATTGAATCGGTGACTTCAATTTATCACTAAACCCTAATTCCAGAACTAAGAGAAACAAGCGGCTGCAAAATAAAAGAGAAAAGGGAACGGACTTCTTCATGTTATCACACTATAATTTTTGTTGGGCCAGCTTTATATAATTTTATATTGGACTTGAAAATAATAGGGTTTTGTTTTGTTAGTTTTTATTTTTGTTTGTAATTTCTTTTTAAAATTGTGTAATCTTCTAGTTGTGTAACTAGAAATAAACTATGGGGCGTAGTTTGAGAATTCGCAACTCAGTGGTTGAGTTATGGTAAGATTTTGAGCTTAGAATTATGTTAATCGAGTTAGCGGGTATCGTGAGTTTACGTATTTTTTAAGCGACTGATTACTTAATTTATAGTAGAAACCTTGGGGGCAGCACGTAGGCATGTTTTTGCTGAAGCTGGGTAAATCTGTGTGTGATCTCTATTGCATTACTTTCTGTTTTTATTTCCGCATTAATTTTTATTAGCACACCCTATTCACCCCCCCCCCCTCTAGGGTGAAAACAATCTAACAGTTCGGAGCAAGCACAGATTTAATAAAATAAAAGAGAAACAAGTTCGGAGCAAGCACGGATTGAAAATGATCCGACTTCAATTTATCACCAAACCCTAATTCCAGAACGAAGGGAAACAAGCGGCCGTAAAATAAAAGAGAAAAGGGAACGGACTTCTTCATGTTATCACTTTATAATTTTTGTTGGGCCGACTCTATTTAATTTTATATTGGGCTTGAGAATAATAGGGTTTTGTTTTGTTTGTTTTAATTTTTTATTTGTAATATCTTTTTAAAATTGTGTAATCTTCTAGTTGTGTAACTAGGTATAAACTACGAGGCGTAGTTTGAGAACTCGCACCTCAATGGCTGAATTGTGCTAGGGTTTTGAGATTAGAGTTAGGTTAATCGAGTTAGCGGTATCGTGAGTTTACATGTTTTGTAAGTGACTGATTATTTAATTTCTAGTAGAAACCTTGGGGGCAGAACATAGGCAAGTTTTCGCCGAAGCTGGGTAAATCTGTGTGTGATCTCTATTACATTGCTTTCTGTTTTTATTTCCACATTAATTTTTATTAGTACACCCTATTCACCCCCCCCCCTCTAGGGTGAAAATGATCCTACAAGTGGTATCAGAGCTAGGAACAAATATCATTTTTTCTTAAAAAAATTGATTTTTTCTTTCAGTGGCTTCTTTTACTAATGCTTTTGCTAAAGGTCAGCCATAGCTAGACCACCCATGTTCAGTAGTGAATATGCATATTGGAAAACTAGAATGAAAATTTTTCTGAAAACCGTAGATGCATGGAATATTGTTGAAACGGGACATAGGACACCAACAATAATGTTATATAATCAAGAATTAGAAAAACCTATGGATCAATGGACAGACCTTGAAAATAAACTGCAAAATGCTAATGCTAAAGCTATGAATTCTATTATTTGTTCATTAGATCAAATTGAATTTAATCGTGTCTCACATTATCTAACTGCACAGGAAATCTGGCACAAGCTTGAAGTGACTCATAAAGGAACCTCCCAGGTTAAAGAATCCCGCCTTGCCATGCTTAGTAGCGAGTACGAGAACTTCACAATGGCAAAGGATGAAAGTGTCAAAGAAATGTATGGATGACTTTCTAATCTTATATACAAATCAAAATCTCTTGGAGGACTATACACAGAACTAGAAATAGTCTGAAAAATCCTCAGAATTCTTCCACGAAATTTTGAAGCAAAAGTGACTGCCATTCAAGAATCAAAGGATCTAAAACAAATTAAACTTGAAGAACTCATCGGAAATCTCACCACTTATGAGCTAGAAATCAAATTCAAGGAAGAACGTGAAGGAGGTGATACACGAAAGAAATCAATAGCTCTCAAAGCAACAACTGAAAGTGAAGATGATGATGATGATGATGATGATGAAGGAGCAGCAGAATTGGCACTGATAATAAAGGGATTCAAAAGGTGGAACTACAAATATAGAAATCCTGCCCTAAATCAACAACTGAAGAGCAAAATTGTCAAAGTTTTAGACAACTCAGAAGAGCAGAAAATCATTTCACAAATGCAATAAACCTAGTCATATCAAGCCCAATTGTCCTCAAAATCAACTTGGCAAAGGAAAGAAACCGAAAAGGAGAAGTTTTGCAGCAACTTTGAATAAAAGTGATGAAGATGATATAAGCACTGGCAGTGAGAGTGAAAGAGCAAATTTGTGTCTTTTAGGAGAAACAAGTGATAACAATGATAACGAGCCAAGCGAGGTATCAAAACTTACTCACTCGCAATTACTTATATATTTTCATGAAGTAAATGGCTGTTTTGAAAGACTTAGGGAGAAGTACGCTAAAATTGAATCACAAAGAGATAGTTTAATAGAACTAAATAAGCAGCTTGATCAATTGGTTCAAAACTATAGAAATAAGAGCCCTAAGTGTTATAAGCGTCCATCATTAGAAGAGGAAATAAAAAAATCAGAAACAAAAATTAAATCGCTTAAAAATGAAATTCTGATTTTGAAAGAAAGTGAAAATACTAGGAGAGAAAATATTATTAAAAAGTGCACTTTGTTATTGAATGAAAATGAATCTCTCAAGTCACAAGTCCAACAATTGTCTACAACCTTAGGAAAATTCTCCAAAGGAGAAAGATCACTAAATATGCTATTAAGGAAACAAACTGTTAATACTATTAGACAAGAACTTGGGTATACTCAATCTGAGAAGGGTAGAAGTGAAACTAATCATGTCAATTCCAAGTGCACGATTTGTGGAAATGTTGGACACAATCAAAACTATTGCTGGTATAGACCCAAATACGTGAAAACCATATCAATTTTGGCTCCTAAAAGCACGAATATAAAATCTCTTAAAGTCAAACAAAAATGGGTGCCAAAGGGAACAAACATAGACTGTCTTGGTTTTACACAAACTCGTTTTTCAAAATTGTTTGTCACTAACAATCATGGACCTATAAAAACAAATAGGTCACAAAAATCTTTCCTTGTGTAGGAGTGTTGGCAGACTAAGGAACAGCAAGATCGGTACTTGGATTCTAGCTGTTCTAGGCACATAACGGGCGACAAATTAAAGTTCCTTAGCCTAGAGAAATACAAAGGTGGCATAGTCACAATAGGCAACAATGATGTATTATAGTTGAAAATCTGCACCATAATTTGATTTCAATCAACCAGTAAGAGGAAGGGTGATCAACTGGGAAATTTTAATAACCATTTTTTTCAGGCCAAGAACAAAGTAAGTACCTCTAGAGTCCTTGAACTAGTTCATATGGATTTGTTTGGACCTAACGATATTGAAGTTTATGTGGTAAGAGATATTGTCTTGTATTGGTTGATGATTACTCTAGATGCACATGGGTATACTTCTTTATCTTACTGCTTCTAGACTAGACATTATGTTCTCTATTTGTTTATGTGCACGGTTTCAGTAAAACCCAAAGGAATCTCATCTAAGAGCTGTAAAAAGCATTATAAGGTATCTGTTGCACACCTCACGATTTGGTCTATGGTTTCCAACTAATGATAACCTTGAGTTAAAGGGGTTTTCAGATGCAGATTATGCTGGTAGTCTAGTTGATAGAAAAAGTAGTGATGGAACGTGTTTTATGTTGGGACATTCATTATTTGCATCACATTTCCAAAGAAAATATCTGCATAAATTTCATTTCAACTGCTTTTCAATTGGCAGACATTTTTACAAAACCCCTTTCAGAAAATGTTTTATGTCGACTTCGTCTCAGTTTGGGCATTTTAGAAATTTGATTTTATATTTTGTATTTGATCTTAAATGCCTATGTTAACTAATCTGGTTCCCTATTGATTATCGAAAAGATAAATAGTGACCAAAAAAAAGGTGATGAGTGTTGATATTAATCATACATTATGACTTGAGATAGTATATTTAGTAAATTTCTTTAAAAATTTAAACAAAATTTGTATAACTTTGGTTTGTAAAAATTCCATGACCATCTCTATTCCTATCATATTTCTACGACAATCACTCATCAAAATCCAATATAGTATGTCAAAATGTGGTATTTAAACAGGAAATTATTCATTTTTTTCTTAATTAATTAGCAATAAAATCATCCAAAAGTACTCACTCTCATTTAAAAGTCCTCACGGTTATGCATGGATGAACTACTTGGAATCTTTGATTATGCGCTTTCATGCTCATTTAAAAGTTCTCATGGTTATGCATGTATGAAACACATATTAAAATTAATTATTAAATAGGCGAGTTGATTCTAACCCCATTTAAAAGTCCTCACGGTTATGCGTGGTTAGAAGATGCTTGAAATTCATTTTTTTTTAAATTAAGGAATACTACTAATCTCATATAAAAGTCCTAACGGTTATGCATGGTTAGTAAGTATTTAACAATTTTCTGTCATAAATATACCACAAATGAACACGACTATATGGGTTTCTATGCCGACATCACCCCTATCACTTTAAAGTGGAATATGCGCCTAACATAGTATTTATGATTTTTGTTTGGTTTTTTTTTGAAATTTAATATTTATACTCGATTAGGTATTAATGTTGTATTAATGTCTATCATGTTATCACTCTTATCTAACACTGTTACTCTTTTGCTGATAACAAAAGGGTGAGAGAAGTTAAGATATTGGGAAATAAGTTCAAATTTTTTATTTGCATATTGCCATCTAAGTTCATTGCATTGTATTTTATTTGCATATTTTTTATTTATTTTCATGCATATGTAAAGGGGGAGCTTTGTTGTAGGGGGAGAATTCAAATAGGGGGAGATAATAGAATTCACCAAGAACAAATACATTTAATAGAGTCAAAATCTTAATATATGTTTGTTATCATTAAAAGGGGGAGATTGTAGAATACAATAGCCTATGATTTTTGTTTGATGATAATAAACATATATATATATATTTGTTTAAACGTATTTGCTATTGTACTATTTTATTTTTCCACATAATTAAATAAATATTTGTTGAATAAAATAAATAACTCGGAATTCATATTTAAACAAATATTTTATTCAAACGGATATTTTATTACAAATTAAAATAGTACAAATTTGAGCTCTAACTACGTTTACACATTTCCAATACAATTTCAATTACAATACAATTTTCATTTTACAATATTCACCTCACTACATATATTCACTCAACACTTGTATTTAATCTTCAACTCTGCTCCAGCCTATAACCAGCATCTAAACTATCTGCAAAATAAATACTGACGCAGTAAAATTGAAAAAGAAATATTTTGCATTACACAATGAAGCGTGTGTTTGAAAATATTATTTGCCTAAGTTATTTGGATTGTTCGTCATCAGTTTCTTGTAATTCATCTTAGACGAACAACTTGTGACATGCACAGTGTATCATTGTACATGCCACAAGGTCGTGCACACCGATATATGCTTGCTCATTAAAATTGCAAGGAAAGGTGAGCACAATGTCAAACCCAAGCCGAGGCTGGATTCAACACAGGTGCAATCCAAAATACAAAACAAAATTCAGTTCAGAAAGCAACAAAGTTTCAGGCATGGTCAGGTGCAAATGAAAACAACATGTACACAAATGAATGCTCAAAATGACAAGCCAGTGGAATAAGTCCACCACCAGTTCAATACATGCAAAAGACAAGCAGTGGTGAACACAAAATGAGCCCAGACCAGAACAGAACAGTGCAGACTTCAAATGCAACCAGTTACAACATGTACAAATGGAACAAGAACATAATAACAACTAAACCAGACACAGCAGTTCAACATGCTCACATGTAAAAAGTGGTGAATGCAACATTTCAACCCAGACATGTAGGCATTGGAGCAATGAAATGGAGATCAAACCAAACTTCAAGTGCAACAAGACCACCAGACATGAAGACCAACAGACTCAAGTGGAACAGACTATAGCTACAACATGACAGAAAGCATGCACATGGCACTAGGGCATTTTAACTCGAAGAAACTAGCACATACATTTATATACATACGCAACAGAGAATACAAAATCCTGAATGCAAAGTTGAAATGCAACAAGACTTCAAATGGCACAAGAACTAGACCAGTCAACAACATTTCAGACAAGCTCACAAGTTCAATGGAACCAGACTGCAACAACACAGTTGTGAACACACAACAGAGCATACATATGTACAAAGTAAACAAGTATATGGAACTCGAAGCAAATCACAACGCAGCAAAAACTCGAGCAAGGCAACATAGGGTGTCACACCAACACAAATACAGCAATGTACAAAGCAACATTCACACCAAACAGCCATGACTCGAACAAAACTGAAGTGCACCAGACTCAACAAACACAAGTTTAGTTCATTCAACATGAACTGCACAAGAGAACATGGAAACTCAATGAAAATAGTGAAGCAATTTACATGTTTCAAAAAGAAATGATCAAACAGTTGCAATTCGAACAGTTTAAATGTTTCAAAAACAGTGAAGCAGTTTACATGTGTATAACAGTGAAGCAGTTTACATGTTTACAGTAAAAACAGCTGCAATTCGAACAAAGACAAGGTCATACTTCAGCAAAGAATTGAAAATTACCAAACGAAAAATACATCATTGAACTGTTCAAAGAAAATCGAAAATTGCAGTGGAACCAGAGAAAAGAACGGAACTGACCCAATCAAATTCGAATTCATCAGAGTTATCTTCGATCAATGAACAAGTCAAAATCATCACTATCGTTCAAGCAAAAATCGAATGGCCGAGCAAAATATTTAAAGACTTCAAACCAAAAATATACGAACGAATTAATAGGGTTTCTATCCCTATAAATTCAACCCAATTCATCACTGGCACATCATCGAGTTCAAGCATATCAACAAGAGAAAATAAAGTAAATCGCATACCATTTTTCTTATCATTCGAGCTCGACATGATTGGAGCAGCCGTGAGCGAACTAAGCCAAGAATCGATTGACGATGCCAATCAAAGTGAAATAATCACTGCAATCGATCAATTGAATCGGTGACTTTTATCACTAAACCCTAATTCCAGAACGAAGAGAAACACGTGGCCGCAAAATAAAAGAGAAAAGGGAACGGACTTCTTCATGTTATCACACTATAATTTTTGTTGGGCCGGCTCTATTTAATTTTATATTGGACTTGAGAATAATAGGGTTTTGTTTTGTTAGTTTTAATTTTTTTTATTTGTAATTTATTTTTAAAATTGTGTAGTCTTCTAGTTGTGTAACTAGGAATAAACTACGGGGCGTAGTTTGAGAATTCGCAACTCAGTGGTTGAGTTGTGGCAGGATTTTGAGCTTAGAGTTACGTTAATCAAGTTCGCGGGTATCGCGAGTTTACATATTTTTTAAGCGACCGATTACTTAATTTCTAGTAGAAACCTTGGGGACAGCACGTAGGCAGGTTTTTGCCGAAGCTGGGTAAATCTGTGTGTGATCTCTATTGCATTACTTTCTATTTTTATTTCCGCATTAATTTTTATTAGCACACTATTCACCCCCCCCCCCCTCTAGGGTGAAAACGATCCAACAGTTCGGAGCAAGCATGGATTTAGGAATGTACTTTTTAAGCCTCGTGGTTAAGGATGGATCCTTCAAAGGTGGCTTCGGTCGAGTAGAAGTGGAAGTAGAGGATGGCTTGTTTAAGAGCAACTCTCTTATTGCAAGCATTTCGTCAGAAGCCATTGCCACATGAGAAAGAGAAAGCAGGTTAGAGAAACAAACTTATATTTCATGATAGTTATATCCTAGAACACATGCTACAAGATATTAGCTCGGAAGCAACATCCTTTCTTTCGGTCTCAGTGCTTTTAGGAACAGGATGAGTCGATTCCTCAAGATTACATAAATCAATCACATCTAGGGGTATGGCTTCAATTGAAGGGGGATAATATCCAAGAAATCTAGCCAAGGATGATAGCAGCCAACAAGCCTTGAGATTGGCCCCGAAAAGAACAACATGCCTAAGCCTTTCCCCCTTCGGAATTTTCATGACTTCCTTATACCTAGCATCGAAAAGATCCTTAAGGATTGGGGCCTTGTTCCTTCTTAGTTTAGCTAAGGAGATAAAAGAGAAAAATATATTAGGGAACAATGTGACCAAAGCTTAGAAGCAAGAACGTTCTAAATAGGAAAATTTCAAAAAATTACAAGTCTCTAGCAGTTTAGTAACAACTCGAAGATCATTGGCCTTCACGAAAAACCAATGAGTGGTTGTTACCTTACTGATTGGCTTGATCAGGGGCATCTTTTTTCAAAAACCAAGGAAATACAGTGGAACTGCAAAACTACCAGATGTCCTATGAAGAATATATAGGTAATGGATCTCGAAAGTAGTCATGTTACGATACCCTTTCTTCCAGTACAAGATTGCTAAAGCTGACAAGGTGTTATACGAGACCACCCCAAGTTGAATTGGGTTGATTCCATAGAACTCCAGATTACTAACAAATAAAGGAGCAAGAGGGAATGATATCCCATTTTTCAAATGCTCTAAGGTCTAGATAAAGAACCCTTCAGGAGGTTCACTCCGGTCATCTTCTAAACTTGAAGCCTTGATTTCAACTCCTTCAATCCCATAACTCTCCATCCAATTCTCCAGCTCTCCTTGATTAGTTATAGGTTTGTCCATCGAAAGATCTAAGAAGGGACCAATGTTAAACTAGTTACTCGATAGAAATTCTAAAACTCCTACCGAAAAGGTTTGAAGTCTTATGGTCCAAAATGAAGTTGGGCCTTGAACTAGATTCTACAGCCCAAACTCAAAGTTCCGAGCTCTTTCAAAGAACCATCTTATCAATAAAGCGATTATCAACCTAAGTAGGTGAAAGGTTCAGTCTAAGAACAAAATCATAGTTTAGCTGATAACAAGCATCATGGATTAACTAATTGGATAATACCCCAAATCAAGATTGATCGTTTATATCACAATGGTAATAAAAATTAAAATTTTCCTATATTCGAAAAAGGGAAATGCTCACAAATATTGATAGCGGCAAAAGATACTGATAAAATCATAAGAATAATAGAAAAACTTGTTGTTTCATTCGAAGGTTTGCAGTAATCGTTAGAAGTTTCCAAGCTCTTAATGGCTGAGGCCGCTGTTGGCAATATGAGTAAGAAAGAATGGAAAAAGAAAGTTTTAATCAAACCCCAGAGCCAATGGTGGAGATTATCTAGTCATCAAAATCCTAACCGTATAGTAAACGTGGCAGTGTCAGAATGCAAATCATCATGGGAGAAAGTAAAAGGACACACTTTTCCAGAGAAACCAATAGAATCATGACAGTTGGCAAAGGCATTTAATATAAAAGCGGGAACAATCCTTTAAAAATCAAATCTCGACTTTCCTTTAGATCTCACAAGACTAGTATCTTCTAGACCTCACGGTCTCAAGTATGGTTTCACATGACACTTAGTCTAGATGACTTCAAGTGTCAAGCATGATTTTCGAAAGTTTAAACCTCACGGTCTAAAATCAGATTTTGTCTTTCGACACCAAAACAGTTTCATTTGTCACTTAGTCTAAATGGCTTCAAGTATCAAGCATGGCTTTCAAAATGTTTAGACCTCACAGTCTCAAGTTAGATTTTGTCTTTCGGCATCGAAACAGTTTCGCTTGACACTTAATTTAAATGCCTTCAAGCATCAAACATGATTTCCAAATATTTAGACCTTAGGGTCTTAAGTTAGATTTTACCTTTCGGTGCCGAAATGGTTTCAAAAATTTCGATCTCACGGTCTCAAGTTAGATTTTGCCTTTCGTCACCGAAACAGTTTCGTTTTTTACTTAGTCTAGATGGCTACAAATGTCAAGTATGATTTTCAAAAGTTTAGACCTCACGGTCTTAAATTAGATTTTGCCTTTCGGCATTAAAATAGTTTCACTTCTCACTTAGTCTAGATGGCTTCAATTGTCAAGCGTGATTTTTGAAAGTTTAGAACTCACGGTCTCAAACTAGATTTTGTCTTTCGGCACCAAAACAGTTTCGCTTGTCACTTAGTCTACATGATTTCAAGTGTCAAGCATGATTTTTGAAAGTTTAAACCTCACGGTCTTAAGTTAAATTTTGCCTTTCGGCACCACCGAAACAGTTTCGTTTGTCACTTAGCCTAGATGGCTTCAAGTGTCAAGCATGATTTTCAAAACTTTAGACCTCACGGTCCAAAGTTAGATTTTGCCTTCCGGCCCGAAATAGTTTCGCTTGTCACTTAGTCTAGATTGCTTCAAGTGTCAAGCATGATTTTCGAAAGTTTAGACCTCACGGTCCAAAGTTAAATTTTGCCTTCCGGTACTGAAATAGTTTCGCTTGTCACTTAGTCTAAATGGCTTCAAGTGTCAGATATGATTTTCGAAAGTTTAGACCTCACGGTCTTAAGTGAAATTTTACCTTTCGACACTGAAACAATTTTTCTTGTCACTTAGTCTAGACGGCTTCAAGTGTCAAGCAAGATTTTCAAAAGTTTAGACCTCATTGTCTCAAATTAGATTTTGCCTTCAGCACCGAAATAGTTTCGCTTGTCACTTAGTCTAGATGGCTTCAAGTGCCAAGCATGATTTTCAAAAGTTCAGACCTCACGGTCTCAAGTTAGATTTTGTCTTTCGGCACCAAAACGGTTTTGCTTACCACTTAGTTCAGGTGACTTCAAGTGGAAAGCACGATTTTCGAAAGTTTTGACCTTCTGGTCCTGATTTAGATTTCGCCTTTCGGCGCTCAAACATTTTTCACTTATCATCTAGCCTAAATGGTTTCACATAACCAGTATGATTTTGAAAGTTTTTGACCTCTCGGTCCAAGGTAAATCTCCACCTTTCAGTTTTCGAAACCTGTAGATACTCATCATTTGACTCAGTACTCCATTCAAAACTAAGTGTCATAACTTCTTCCAAACATATAGTGTAGACTGACCTTAGAAGATAATCAAGAAAAATAAACCAAACCTACACATTTCAAAGTTCACTCCATATTTCACATATGTAGTAAATTTGAGGGGCGTGTATTATACCAAAACTTCTCAATAGAAAAACAATGACTATCTTTCTAAGGAAAGTCCAACACTCTATATCCATATCTATTGCAAGAGTTATGATGCTCATGTATTTAAAGAATGAACGGGTTGAGCCTGCCTCGAAAGAATAATACCACAGGCCAAAGGGAATAGCCCATAATCAGATCCAAAGCCCGAAGCACCAACCTATAGTAAAAGGAATCAACGGTTGCAGCGACCAATAAGAAAATATGCGGCTCAGATGCAAGAGGCCATTTAGGTGGGAAGACAATTCAACAATATGCACTCCTTAAGAAGAAACACTGGATGTCCAGAACAAGCTTCAATCGTAGTCGTACAACAAGCAACCTCAGCAATCTAAGGAGAAGATTCTCCACTGATGGCACTACAACATGCTGGCTATAAATAGACGACAATCCTAAGAAACAAGGGGTCTTTTTGGGCTAAAAAAGAACTTACACAATCATATAGTACTTTCCTATATTAGAGATCTATTCAAAAACTCATTAACAGCGAAAACATCCAGATTCAATGTAATAAGCCTCTCGGCTAAACAAGAGTAACTAAATAAGGAAAGGACAGTGGACGTAGGGACTTTTCGGTCCAAACCACTATAAAAGTCTCGGTGTTATTTACTTTCTGCACTTTATCTTCTTTGCGTTTACCATCACGACTTTATAGCTCAACATTTCATAACTCCAACTTATTTATTTCAAGTCTCGGTAACCTCATACCCGAGACCCATAACTCAATTAACTTTCATAGTTATATCATCGAACTTTGGGGTGTTGGTGTAAATGAAATTTTACACTAACCATAGCTATATTCCTTGACATGCGATAGCTCGATATCCTAACACTCGATAACTATATATTCCTTGACATTGAAAGTCTATATGGATCGTACGACTTATATATATA
This sequence comes from Allium fistulosum, assembly GCA_030737815.1. NCBI lineage: Eukaryota > Viridiplantae > Streptophyta > Magnoliopsida > Asparagales > Amaryllidaceae > Allium > Allium fistulosum. The sequence continues at coordinate 190,458,272 of CM060904.1, forward strand.
TATATATATATGACAAGTAAACTAGCTATGCACAAAATAATATGATACTAATAGTAATAATAAAAATAAAATGATCACACCAAAGTTTTTATACTGGTTCGGACCTCCCGTCCTACTTCTAGTCCCGAAGCTCCTCTTTGGATTTTCACTAACCAATAGCCCTCACTTCGACCGGAGGAATAGGCTTGATACAAAAGTGATTTCTTGACAAACTTGTGCTCTTTTTCAACAGTGATCTTGACTGTAAATACAAGACTTTCTATGGTCTCCTTTGAGTGAGTGGGAGTATAATACTTTTGAATTCGTAGGAAATTTTTGATAACCAAAATGAAATTTTGGTTGCAGCAGATTGAGAATACAATTAGCAATGAAATATGTAAGATTAAAGAATGTAGATAGACAAGTAAGATATTGGAATTCTAGTTTTGGATGTACATGTAGTATCAAATAGTTATTATTGAAGAGTGATGACTATTTGAATAAGTTTCTTTGATCTGAAAAGTTGTATCCTCAAAGAGAAGATGTGTTTGTTGATTTTGGAGAGAAGTAACCTTTCAAAAGAGTGACAGTTGTTATTTCAAAAACTGTTCGTCCATATGACAGACGTCTGTGGATAATCCAAAGACGTCTGTGGTTTTAGGAAACAATTTTCCCGAAATCAGTGACAGACGTTTGTGGATTTATCACAGACGTCTGTGAGTCTGTGCATTTCGATTCCAGAGATTGTGTGCATGTGTGAGCTGTATCAAGGAGATCTTACAATATTTCTATGACCCAATTAATCAAATCACTATTGTTACAAACATTGATGTAAAATAAGAGTCTTTCGATCTTCATATCTTTTGATTCCTTGATCATTGATTCGAAGGACTGGATATCTTCTTTGTAAAGTGCACCTTAAAATTGGAATATACAATATATATTTGATTGTGTAGTTGTTATTATTAAAACTTAAAGTTTAGAAGTTCTAACATTCTCCCCCTTTTGATGATGACAACTATACAATCTTTTTTAAAATTACTCCCCTTATATGTATGCATGATATTCTTCTCCCTCTTTGTCATTAATAATATAATATGTGTATAACAGCAATATATAGACAAAACAAACACACGGAACTAGAAACATAGATGTGTAAGCTACATCGATACATAGGAAATTGAAATAAGAACAATGTTTAACATAGCAAACTAAAGAAAAGAAAATCATTAAGCAATTGAAAGTAAGCTTATGGATAACAATGGAAGAAATGAGAATCCACCATAATTATCATAGTATTCCCAATAAGACGCTGGATCGGGGTCATAAGGAGCAGGCCATTGAGTATTATCATGAAAGTCTTCATTTTCTTGTATTGATAATCCATCAAATGGCATGTAATGTTGGTGAGAGGGTGCTTCTATTGGTGTCACATCATCATCATGTTATCTTCTTCTTGAATATGTTCAGTCTCAATTTGTTTTTTATGTCTGTCTCGAGATGAACCTTCTGGATGAATATGAGGTTGATAAACAGGGGTATGTCCACGAGATGGTGGTGTAGGAGATGATGACGATGAAGATGAAGAACGAGAATGTCCGCGAACCTTTCTTATTATTTTTCCTAGTCCAGAAACTACCTTTTCCAACGTCTTTTCTACCTTAGTCATACGAGTAGATAGAGGTCGTTCCAAGTCAGTTATTCGTTTTTCCAACTTCTTTTGATTTGAAGTTATAATCCCTTGATTTTATAATGAAATATCTCTTCCAGATTCATTATGACTAAGTGAGGTTGAGCTACTAAAACCTCGGAGTCCGAGTGGTATTCTTGCGGAGAGGGAAATCACGGAGGTCAAGTAGAAGGTTGGGGTTGATGTTGCCTTTGCAAATGTTGTTGTGTCCATTGTTGGAAAGGCATAATATTTGGAGGTTGGGCAGGAAGCTGCATTAAGGATAAACATCGGGGTTCGTATTGTGTGGGATATGACGAAACATTCATATCCTTAAGAATCCTCGTAATGTAAGCAGTATATGGAACGCTTCGGCGATGTTGCACCCAAATTTTTTTAATTTGGTCATGAACAAATTTGGCCCAATTTACAGGAAAACGAGCGAATATTACATATAAAGCTCGATGATCGGTAGGGTAGACTTGTTCATGACTACCTAGTCTAGGAATGATTGCGTTGATTAAAATACGTTCAACTATCCTAGCACGACGACGAAGACTACTTGCTTTCCATTGACGCATGTTATCTTCCCAAGTTTGATGGGTAACTTCATCCCGTGGTAGTATGGAGTGGTCAGAAATTTCATCTAAATCAATTCCTTCTCTAGAGCAATCTAAGATTCTACCAAGTGTAAAAATATCAATTTTTATGACTTTTCCATACACACTCGACCAAAGCCAACCCTCTTCGTTTTCAGGAGACCAAATGTCTTTACTACAAAGATTTACGAAAAATAGATAAATGGCTAGTGGATCAATAATTACCTCATTATCATTGAAGTTAACAAGGTGTCTGCATTCGGAGTTTTCGAACAATCAAGAGATATCATAGACATCAAATTTGAATAGTCGATAGAAAGGTCCAGAGTGGATTCTCTTCTTTACCAATTCCTCAAACCTATTAATTGCAATGGGATTGTTCCTCAACCAAGCTTTGATTTGAGTTTCACTTACACTATTGATAGAGGAAGAACTTTGACCTTGTTTGGCTTTTTTTGGTAAGGGTTTAGGAGCCATTAGAGTTGAATTTGGGTCTAAAAGAGGGATTAGATTTTAGAAATTTTGTGGCTAAGTTTAGAAAAGCTAAAGTGAAAATGAATTGGGGCAAAAATTGAATATACATGTGGTGCAGATCTGTAACCCCAAACAAGTGACGGACGTCTGTGGGTTTTCCACAGGCGACTGTGGGTACAGAGTTAATATTTTGCCGTATATTTTTACAGACGTCTGTGAAAAATCCATAGACGTATGTGGCTCATCAGATTAGAAAAACTGATTTGTTTGATGCAGAAAATGAAAGTTTATTTGATTTAAAGATAACACAACAAATATAAGTGCATTTATTATATAAGAAAAAAAATCATGACATATTAAATTTCATCGGATGAGGTGGACTTCTTGGCTTCTTGTAAGTCCCATGAATTTGGTTCATGTTTCTCCTTGTCCGATGAAGGTTTTAAAGGAGACCATTTAGGTGGAGAAGGAGTCTTATATCCGTTGTTATAGTTGGATGGTCCTTCCCCCCAGAGTCGTGTAGGAGTTAATTTTCTAGGTCTGATAGGAGTTTTTATGATACGATGAGACTTCTTATGTAGACACTTCTCAGTGGGGGTGTGTCCACATATTATAAGGATAGAAAGTTTAGGTGATGTCCTTTTCGTCGTTGCTCGTAGTACATCTCCCTAGTTGCCCCTAACATTTCATGTTGGTTATGGTAGATATCATCAAGTTTGGTATGAATCAATGATGAATCTAAATTATAGTCTCTCTTTGATCTTTTGCCATCTAGAGTATATCCAGGATGAAATTTTGGAGATATTGAAGATGGAGTTGTCGTTTTTGGAGAGGTGGTTGTGTTTGTAGAGGAGAATGTTTTAAAATCAATCGTAGAATAAGTTGAATCGTGGTCAGATGACATTTTGAAGATGGAATATTAATAGCAAATAACACAAGTATTTGTAAATAAGAGAAAGTGTAAGTTAGAAAGAAATAGAAGGAGAGCCCTTTTTGTAGATAAAGGTTACTATTATTAGAAAATAATGAGAGGTATTGAAGATAATACAAAATAGAATATTGTTTTATATGAATGGGTGAAATTTTAGAAGAAAAAAAATATCAAAAATTTCTTAAGTCGTTAAGACAGGTATGTAGTTAAATTAGTTTGTTAGCTCATTGTACGAACATATTCCTAATTCTCGACGTAATTTAATGAATGATGTTTCACATAATGGTTTCGTGAAAATATCCGCAATTTGATTATCGGTATTTACAAATTCAAGTGAAATTATTCCCTTCTCAACGTTATCTCATAAAAAATGATGTCTAATATCAATATGTTTAGTTCGGGAATGATTAATCGGATTTTTAGAAAGATTTATTGCACTACTATTATCACAATATATTGGTGATTTTTCAATTATTTTTTCAAAATCTCAAAGTGTTTGTTATAACTTGTGCGCAAGCTAAGGCGGCAGAAATGTATTCAGCTTCACATGTCGAAAGAGATACACGGTTTTTTTTACTAAACCATGAAACCAAAGCTTGGCCAACAAAATGACACGTTCCACTTGTACTTTTTCTATCTGACTTACATCCGCCAAAATCCGCATCACTATAAGAGACAAGTTCAAATGAACATCCCATAGGATAAAAAAAGCCCATAATCTTTCATGTTAGTTAAATAACATAAAATCCGTTTTACCGCTCGATCATGTGATTCTTTTGGTTGTGCTTGAAATCTTGCACACAAACAAACACTCATCATTATATCGGGTCGGCTAGCCATTAAGTATAATAAAGACCCTATCATACTACGGTATTGTTTTTGATCATAATCCTTTCCATTTTCATCTTTGTCTAAATGTGAAGTTGTGCTCATTGGTGTTGGTTTACTGGAAGTATTTTCCATTCCAAACAGTTTTATTAAATCTTTACAATATTTTTCTTGATTTATTAAAATTCTGTTTTCTAATTTTTTTATTTGTAATCCTAAGAAAAAATTTAGTTCACCCATATGGGTCATTTCAAATTCATTTTTCATAATTTCAGAAAATCATTACACAAATTTTCATTAGTTGATCCAAATATAATATCATCGACATATATTTGTACAACTAATATATCATTGTTTTTATGTTTGATAAGTAAAGTAGAATCAATTTTTCCTATTTAAAAACCTAAATTTTGTAAATGACTTTTTAATCTATCGTACCAAGCATGAGGTGCTTGTTTCAAACCGTATAACGCCTTTTTAAGTTTAAATACATGATTGAGATATTTTTCATGAGCAAATAATGGTGGTTGTTCAACATACACTTTTCTTTGATAAATCCATTTAAAAAAGCGCTTTTTTCGTCCATTTGAAAAAGCTTAAAATTATGATAACATGCAAATGCAAGAAGAGTTCGTATTGCTTCAAGGCAAGCTACTCGAGCAAATGTCTCCTCATAATCGATTCCTTCTTCTTGATTATAACCTTGAGCAACTAATCTGGTGTGACGACCCGAAATTTTTGATATTTGAAATTGAAATATTTAATTGATTTTAAATATTTGAAAATTTAGTTTTAACTTGAATTTCAAATATCACTATTTATTTGGCCATTAAATTTTTGAATTTATTAATTGGGAGTTGGGTAAAATTTTGAATCTTCAGTTTTAAGCTTGTTAAAAATAATTTGAAGGCTTGTAAAATTTGTATTGATAATACCAACAATAATAAAGGTTTTAAATTTGAAATTAAAAGTGTTTTGTTCAGTTTTGATTTTATATCGTTTAAATTGATATTTAAAAATAGCCTTCCGGGGCACAGTCTCAAAATTCGACGAAACCAGTTCCATTGGATCCATAATAGTGTATTATTATCGGATTTTAGATTTTGTAGTGTTTGAAGTTGTTGTGTGATCGTACGGTAAGTAAACACGCTTGAATTTGAATCGAAAATTTAATATAATAACTGAGTCCAAAAAGCTATCTTCTCCATACGATCGAATTAGGTCTCGAAACCTTTTCCATTGCGTTCGGAATAGGGGTATAACATTATAAACGCCTAGCGGCATGCCTCGATAGGATGTCAAGATTTTGAGCTGCGGATTCAAGACGGTTTAAATTTAAATCAAAATATAATATATGTTGTTTAACCAGTCAAATTCCCTTCACGTCAACTTTTTTCCACAGCAGGGATTTTCTTCCACTAGCCTACTTTCTTTCACCATCATAACTTTTTGCCTTCTCTGTAGCAGGCATTCAACACGCAGGCTTTCACATCTCCTTTATCCTTCATCACGCAATTCCCCTTCTTCACCTTTTTATAATACGAGTAGTTCGAATCGACTTTCAAAAAAGAAAAAAAATTGGCCGTTGGCTTTCTCTCTCATCCCTCATGTCCTCAATTCAAAAACCCATCTTCAAATCGATTCGAACGAAATCATTCGTTTTAAAAAAAAGGAAGAATTCGCGTATTCCCCTTCACCTCTAGCTCCTCCCAATTCAAATTACAAATTGAAACTCCTTTTGAAAACTGATTCGATTCGTTCGAAAAAAGTGGGGGACGCGATCAAACTCGATTTCGAATGGAAGCAGAGTCTCGAGGTTGGTAGCTCGGGCATGGAGATAGCGGCACTTGCGATAGCAAGTGGCGTTCGTCAACGAGGCGGCGCGTTCTAGTGAGGATAGTCGAGCTTCGTGTAGTCGAGTAGGGGAGCCTAGGTTCATGGTGCGACAGGAAGGTATATAAATTAACAATCTATTTTCAAAAATTAAATCTAATATATATATATATATAGTTAACAGAGAAAAAGGCATCTGTATACATATATATAGAATTTTAAATCAAGATTTATTTATTTTACAAATGAATATGTATAAAAAAATTACAGTAAAGAAAAATCCTGTTTTGTTTATCTACAAAAAATAAAATATAAATATATTATGTACATTTGTATATATATATACAGTAATGAAAGTATATATATAGAAAAAACAAAACAAAACAGTAAGGTTTAAAACAAAAATTTTTTTAGTAGTGAGAGAAAAATATGCAGATTTTTATATATGCACAAAACAGAAAAAGAAAAATATATTTACGGTAAGGCATAAAGTAATTTTGGTAAATATATATAAATATATATATATATATATATATATCCATATACATAAGATTTAGAAATGGAAATTTTAAATGGTAATATAGATCATTTTTATAAGTATATATATATATATATGAAGTTTCAAAAATAAATAAATATACATATTTTAATTTACTAGATTTATTTTTAAAGATAATGTATTTTGGTGATTTATCCGTTCAATTAATTTATTTTAGTTACTAAAAGATTTATTAAAAAGGGAAGTAGTTAAAATAAAATCCTTAGTTAAGCAATTTATTTAAAAGAGATAAATTCTTCGATTTGTACGAATATTAATAAAACCCTATAATTTTATACAAGGTCGAAAAATCGTGAAACCGAGTCAAGACTGAAGTGGAGTGCAAACAAAAATCAAAGGTGAGATTTTCTCACTCATTTGGATAGCCTTAATTAAATTTAAATGTTAAATTTAAATCATTGGATGTTGATTGATAAATTATGATTTATCTGTTGGATGATATTATATATATAGTAGTATATATATTAGAGTGATTGATTTCCCACATTATATAGCGGATGAGACCCTATGCGCCGCATAATAGCGGATGATATTATATAAACCCATATACCGCGATATTCCACCTCGAAGTGGAATTGGTATTGTGCTAACATCTGTGGATGCAGGGAAACAGGTTGGAGGGATCCAACTGGATTCCTCAAAATATTTAAATTGTTTAATATTCTGTGATATGATTTATTTGATAATCTGTGATAGATTACATTGGTAATTGGAAATGTTGAATGTTGTGTTTGATTGAATATATTTGGGTATACTAAGTTATCAAAAATATATAGATTGGATTTTTGATGAGAAAATAAAAGAGAGAATTTTAAGTAAATAATTATAGAGAATTTAAATAAATTAAAGAATGAATTGGGAAAGGATAAAAGTGATTTTTAAATTCTGTTAAATAAATTCCGAGTATGGGAAAGGAGATTTTGAATAAAAAGGGAAATATAAAAATTTTAAACCTAAGTGATATTATTTAAGGGAATAGAAGAATTTATTTTTAAAAAATTCAAGGTTTGAATTTATTTAAAGGGATAAAGAAGGATTTTGGAAAACCTGAAATTGGTATTTTCAGTTTAAAAGATTTTAAATCATAATAAAGAAAGAAAAGCTGAAGTTAATGGATTTTGAGATAAATGGAGTAAGTAAAGGAATTTATTTCAAGGTGAAGTAAATTGGAAATCAATTTGAAAATTGATTTAAGCGTTTGGAAATTGAAATTTTTATAGGAAGATGGGGCTAAGAAATTTATAAACTGGGTTTATAAAGGTGAAGTAATATATCAGTGGATATTTGGAAGAATAAATTCACCGTGGGAATTTATTAAAGGAATGGGTAAATTAGTTTTAAAAATAAATAGTGATTTATTTTTAAAGATGTGAGAGAAAGGTGGTTTTTGAAACCGTTTTCAAAAGGGTTGAAAATGGAAATATATCTTGCGAAGATATTTGTGAGGTAAATAAATAATTTGGAAAATTATTTATTGTTTGATGAATGTTTGTGAATGTTAATTGATAGTTAAATCACCGACTATCAATATTTGCCAATGCGCTGATCGTTTCGAAGAGACCGGGATCGGGATTTATTTCACGAAAACCACTTCGATCCGGTTTGTACGTTTTCGTGGGGAAAACGAGTTTGGAGTCGAAGATCGAGCAGTGAAGTGCAAGGGCTAATCGCTACTAATCCTGAGCGTGATTCCAAAATGGATGTAGTAGGAGTAGTGCCTTCGGTTCCGTTCAAACCCGGAACGGACTTGTATGGATGAATGCTTTCGGAACATCGTCAGGTGGACGGTGGTCATTCTAAGAGATGTGTTCTAAAAAGGTAACGCTTAGCCTCAAGCCTCATCAACCGGGAATGACTGAAAATCAGGGGTTATGCAGCAAGGCTAAGTGGGTAGCGCCCATTAGGGTGAGGTCATCCCTGTCTAGATATTCCTTTTTGTTCGGCTTAGTGGTGCGGTTGCTGATCCCAACCGTGGGGTGATCTTACTCGGACTATCGAGTAAGGGGTAGTCTGGTCTTGTGTTGCAGGGTATTTAGGGTGGATCCTCGGTACGCTGATCTAGACCAGGTACTATGATAGGTGGTACCCCAGTGCCTAGTCATTAGTTGGAAATCCATTCTCCATACGCGCCTTTTACGGTTTTTGTTTGTAGAACCCACCTTTTGGCTAGTATGCTGGAATTTAATCTTGTTACAAAGCTATTTGAATAAGTATTTGTATATAGACACTATTATAATATCAGACGGATTTGATAACAAAGTGTTTTGGCTATCGTAAGGTAAAAACTCGACATGCTTATTTGTGGCGCAGTCTTACGAGATGCTTTTGATTTCAAAGGGTTTTGAAACTTTAATAATCCAATTGAGTGTGTTTTCTCACGCTGTTTTTCCAGACTGACTCGGGTGTTATTTTATTATAATGCTCGGGTCAGACCGAGTATTACAGATACAGGATAGGATGTTGTGGAGCTTAGGAGACGAGCTGGATGGCGAGACGTAGCACCCGTATTTGTTGTATTCCGCTGTGTATCATAAGTGGTATATTCATCTTGTGAGGAAAAGTTATTATAACTGTCCTGAATTGTGATGTGATTATATTGTACTCTGATGTTGTATTCTGATGATGTATGTATAAACAGATATAGTTTCTTTCTGTAAAGATCAGTTATTATCTATTATATTTTATTCCGCTGCGATGTGAGATTCTGATATTGTTTTCTATTTTCTTCTTCTACCCCCTTCTTTTTTAATCTTGATGGTTCGATTTTTCGGGTATGATAAATCAAGTCGTTTCATTTGGTATCAGAGCTGAAGGTTAAGGGAGAACCTTGGCTCTGGTGGGGATTACTCATTAGAAATAGAGTTCGTAGTACTCTAAAATGAGTTTGAGTGTATTAATAGATATGAGCGCGTATTTGTTAGTGGATATAAAATGGTTTTATATTGTGTCGATTTGTTTATTGAGTAGTTTATCGATTCTGGTCAATACGAGTAATTAACGTTATTGATAGGGATCTCTAAACACTTGAATAGAACAATTCGACACAGTATTGTTTTAAAATAGGGTAAATGAAATAATTTTACCCAAATTATTTTTGTGTAAAAAAGAAATAATTTTTCGAAAATTATTATAGTTATATATGGATGCTTGGTTGTTAAGGAGTGATAATATTAAGTTATTATCACTATTGTGAGAAAATTTAATAAGAAATTGAAATCATAACTAAAAGCTAAGAAATAAATTCATATATAAAATGGGATTTATGAATGTGCATTATAAATGTGATTTATAATTGAAATGAGGTAAAATCCAGAGTAATGTTGAATATAGAATGAAAAAATTTAAAATTTGAAATTTTGAAAAAGGTTTAAATTCTTTTGGGTTGAAAATGGTTTTCAAAGGTTTTGAAGGAATAATAGTGATATTATTTTGGAAATATTTTGAATTGGATTTGAAATCTGGAGAGATTTGAAATTAAAAATATTTGATTCGTTTTTAAAGAGATAAAAGCATTGAACTCTTTCGGTCGCTAGAAAATAACTTCGGTGATGACTGCAGCATCATCAATGTTCATTTTCGAGTTTCCAGAAGAGAAATTGCTGCCAAATTGTTTTAAATTGGAATGGTTTTGAAAATGGGGTTTGGTTTTGACATTCAAAGAATGGTTGATTTGGATATGTATATTTTTCAAATCTGATTTTGAATGTTTAAACTCTAGAAGCTTATTTAAAATATTATGGTAATATAAATGGGATTGTTTGAGTTAAAAATGAATTGAATGTAAGCAATTAAGTTGTAAACTATTTAAATTAAATGAAAATAGTATGTGGGTTGATTGAAACAATTGAAATAGTATATGAATGGGTTGTCAACAGTTAAAATTAATATTGGAACATTGGAAATTGCTAATGAAAGACTGTTTAGTATGCATTGTTTATCTAATGCATGTTTCAGCTATTTTAAATAAGTAAAATACAAGTGAATTGTATGCATCTAGCACTTACATGTTTTAATTGAGTAAGTACAGGTATAGGGAAGCCGTGTGGATGGATTTGGTTGCGCTAATTGCTAAAATAATAAGCCTCTTGCTTAAAAACGTTAAATAAAGGTACGCCTATGCAATAAAAAAGATAGGAAATATGAACTGTTGTTTGTTTTTTTATTTTCCGACCGTGTGGGTCGATGTATATATATTTATATCTCTTGTCAAATTGCAAAAGCTCCTCCGTACAAAGGAGACTCTGCCAAAATTTTCGGAAAATTTTGGGGGTTAGAAAATTTTTAAAATTTTCACTAACGACAAATGATTTAAAATTGGTAAGCAAAGAGAATTGAAACTGAATATTGAAATCTAATTTAAAATTGTGTATGTAAAGTAAGGTGAAATCGAAGAAATTGTTCGAAGAAACTAAAGGAAGAAGAAGTTTGCAAATAAACTTTTATTTGAGATTTTAAATAAATTAGTAAGTGAAACTAATAAAAGGAAATGGTTAATTAAATATGGGTTGAGATAAGATGAATAAAATTCAATATTCAAAGTTTGAAGACAAATCGAATTCAAGTAGAATTGAAAATGGAAATCTGAATGGAAATTGGGAAAAAGTATTAAAGTTTGAAAATAATTAATAAATTGAAGCAAATTGATTTTATATGGAATTGGAACTCAATTTGAATATAAACTTCAGTAGTGAAGTAGTAAAAATAAATATAAGAAATATTTATAATGAACTTAAGAAATAAAGAATGAAATTCTTAAGTAAATTGGTATTGGGAATATACTAAGTAATTTTGGAATGGAGAAATATACTAAGTGAATAACAATCAAAATGAATGTGAATAAAAAAGAGAATTGATATAGTTGATAATCAATTGAAATTAATACGTAGGATGTATGTATATTATTTTATTCGCATAGTGATTTGATCCGGATTCGAGCATAGAATTTCGAGGTAGTTATACCGATCCGAGTTAGGATTTTTCACTCGATTTTCGACGGCGAACCCTGGATATGGATTTTGATTGATTCTGGAAATTCTCTATCATAGTTTGTGTGATAACCCGGATTTTTGGACATCAGGTAATTGGATAATTATCTGATTTATCTATTTAAAAATACTGATTTATAGATTGAATAAATAAATCCGATAAATATTTATATCTGGATAAATATTTATTTGATAATCTCCTAATTTAATTACTTAAAATTTACAAATTATTCTTTTAAAAACAAATAATGAATTTTTTTTTTATAATAGATTTTTTTTTAGAATTATTATTTACAAATTGAATTTGTGTTTGTTTAAATATATATATTTGAATTGGGTTTTAAATTGGAATTTGAATTTATAATTTGAAATTTAAAAGATTGATATCTTAAAATATTTGGATTTAAAAGTATATATGTATGATTTTATTAGAATGTAATTTGTTTTATATTATTTTCTTTAAAAAGGGTTTTATCTATATAAATTAAGAAAAGTATTTATTAATTAGGAAATTAAATATGAAAGCTTTATAAATCATTTAAAAATTTATGCATCATTACAAGTGTTAATAAATTAGAGTATGATGGTAACATGTGTAATGTAATTAAATGATGAAATGGACAAATGTTAAGTAATGTAACAAGTGTCACATTTTTCATTTTTATTTTCTTTAATTTTAAGTAAATTAAAATAAAATCTATATTAACATACATCTTCTTCTTCATTCCTTTTTTCCTCTATCTCATTTTCAAAAGCTAGAAACATAAGCTAGTAAATATACAAACCTGAAATTTGTATCAACTTCCACTCCTTCAACTTAAAATTAAAACAAAGAATCAAATCCTTTTCAAATTCTCATATCTATAAACATTTTTCAAAAACCTGGGTTATCAAGCAAGAAATCTTCTCAAATTTTAAAAGCTACATCAATTCAGTTTTTAAAAGAGCTTGATCCTTCCAACAACAAGTATTTTCCAGTTAAAAGAAATCAAGACAGCAACTTTAACAAAGTCAAGCTCATTTCTGTTTCAAGGGTTTCATGTAACAAGCTTTCCAGTTTTCCAAATTCAAACACTTCCAGGCTATTCTCTGATATTTCAAAATGCAGGTGAGTAAACTATATTCTTTAAAACTAAATTGGTTATACTATAGTACATGTGATTAATGCTGGAAATAATGTGGTGAAAAATGGTTGTATGGACGTATATATGATTGCATGTATATGATATGAAATTGTTGGAGAATGAATGCCTGTACATATGTATATACTCCTCTGTTCTAAAGTTTATAGACTAAAAACAGAATCAAAATTAAAATCTCTTCCATCATTCTCTTATAGGCTTTGATGTTTAAATAAAATACGTTTGAATAAACCAGATCTTAATTGTAAAAATATTTTTAAGAACAATTAGTTTAAGTTTTCTGGGAAATTAAAAATATACAGTAAAATCCTTTTTAATCAGAAAATTCGATGAATACAAATTCATGTTTGGATTTCATAATCTAATTCGTATAGGAAAATCATGAATTTTGATATTGGTATCATGATTTTTAAGCTTAGGATTGGTAAGAAATTGCGAGTTGGTCAGAATTGGGTTTTACTTCAATTACCGACGATCGCGATGTCCAGTAGCTTCGAAGTGGTGGACGGAGGAAGGTCGTAGGTTGGTGGTTAAGGGAAAAATGGTAGCTGGGTTTCTCGTGGGCCATGTTGGCTGGACGACAAGAATTTAGGGTTTAAGATCCTAATGGGTTCGATGTTGTAGTCGAGGCAACTGCGTCAACGTGGGCGAACCGGAGGTGACCGATGGTGGGGGAATCGAAGCGTGAAGGTGTGACGTATCTCTAGACGCGATCGCGTAGTGTACGGTGGTCGATGGTGGTGTGGCGAGGAGGTTCTTGGATGACTGTTTTGTTCCAGGTGGTAGTTGATATGCTCGAATTCGATTTTCGAGTTTGTTAAAGGCTTTGGTGGTCGGAATCGAATGGGTAGATAATCATCGACTCGGCGGCAGTAGCATGGGTGATCGGAGCATCACCGTTGATGTGTGCATGTGCACAGGTTTTTGGTGGTGTCAGTGAAGTTGTGTTCGTGGAGAAGGTGAAGCATACTCGGGTGTGACTCGGGAAAACGAAGGAGATACTCGGGTTAGTCTCGTGTTGACTCGCGTGTGTTTACTGTTTTCTGGTTTTAAACTTAAATTTAAACTAAAGTTAAAAAAAAAGGAGTGGTGAGTTTCTCGGGTTAGGACTCGAGAGTTTGACAGGTTGAACCCGAAGCAGGGGGTTAAACAGTTTTTAAATTTTATAAAAGCAAGTTTAAATTTAAATTAATCTAGTTTTAAACTATATTATGATAAATGTTTTAAATTATTTGATTGAAGGAAGTTAAAATTTGTTTAACTTAAATTTGTTAAGTTAAATGCTTAGGTTATTTTTAAAATTTTGATTAAATAATTTATTTAAGTAATTATAAAAGATAAATGTTTAAATAATGTTAATGATAATTAAGTAATTAATAAAGATAATGATTTATCTTAAAGTTAATTAAGAATTTGATTTATTTAAAGATTAATTAAATTAATTAAGTAATTAATAAGAGTAATTAATTAATTTAATTGATTTATGATTAAGGAGTGATTAATGTATAATTAAGGGTTAATTACTTAATGTACTTAAATAATAATTAATTAATGTGATTAATTAATTTAGGCAATAAATTTGAGGGTAATTAATTAAAGTGAATTAATTAAAGGTTAATTAATTTATGATTGAAAGATAATTACTTAATGGAAATGATTAAGGATTAATTAATAATTAAGGAGTAATTAATTAGGTAATTAAAGATTGATTAATATTTGTAAGGTAATCAAGGAATGATTAATTAATTAAATGGTTTGTAGTAAATTAATGATTGATTAAACAGGGAATTGGTGATTAATTCTTAAGTAACTAATTTAATTTGAATTAATTAAATAAATTTTAATATGGATTAATAATTCATGTTGGTGGATTATATTAAATGCCTTGAATTGATTGATATCTCTGATATGGAAAGTTTTGTGATATGATATGTTCGAGTTGAACAGTAAAAATGTGGTTATCTATTGATGATGAAATACTAGGTAAAAGTGATATCCTGCATTTAAAGTTTGAATTGTATTACATTTAAATAACTTGGATTAGAGATGACATTGAATTCGAAGAGACCGGGGTCGGGTATCAGTAAATATCCGAAACCACTTCGATTTGAAATAAGTTCTATAATTCTTTATAGATTGATATGTGAAATCAAATAGTCTGGTTTGGGATAATATGGACCATTTAAACTAAGTTGGATACTTAGATATTGTTTGGTGAAAATAAGTATTGACTATATAAGTTGTTTACTTATAGTAAGTACGAGTTACCCGGGTTTAAATAAGTTCTATGAATTGAAAATATCTGTTAGATGAGTTTACTCACGCTGGTTTCCAGCCTGACCCGGGTGTTACTTTGATGTAATGCTCGGGTCAGACCGAGTATTACAGATTTCCAGGTAAGGACGTTCTGGAGCTCAGGAGGCGAGCTGGATGGCAGGAACGTATGGAGTTTACCGCTGTGTATTTGAGAGCTTATTGATAGTAGTCTGGGACAGGTTGATAACTGTCTAGTCTATTTGTGTATATATTGTAACTCTGATGAATTGTATGTAAAGTAACCATTACATCTTTCTTTTATAAAATGCTATTATTTGTTATTATATTTAATTCGCTGCGAATGTGAGATGTTGTGTTCTCTATTCTTCTTTCTTCTTTCTGTTTCTTTCTTCTATCTCTTTCTTTTTCTTCTAACTATCTGGAATTTTCGGGTTCGAAAATTCCGGGTCGTTACAGTTTGTGACTATGCAAGGAGGATGACGGTTTCTGATCAAGAATCCAGATCTGAGTCCGCACTAGGAAGTCAGGTGGACGATACTAGTTCGAAAGTGAAATTGTGTGATCGAGTGAGCGATCGGATTTGGTTTTGCGTACGGATGATATATGTGCATCGTACGGGCTTAAGTAAAGAAAATATTGAAAATTTGTAAAGGAAGTGTATAAATTGATCTTGGATTCTATTATTGGATATTATTGCTAAGTAGGACACAGGTGTTTAAAAAGCTAAAAAGGAAATTGGGATTTTTGATTTCAGAAGATAAATTGAAATTTGCTCGGCAAAGGTACGTGTTTAAATTTCTGTATGAAATTTGATGATTTTTTTGTCTAGCCACTTGGCTTTTTGTTTTCTTTTGGAAATCTGGGGGCCCGTAGAGGCATTTTGTAGTTGTACCGAACTAGCCGCGCAAAGGAGATGCTGGCAAAAAATTTCGAAAATTTAGGGAGTTAGAAAAATTTTGAGAAATTTTTGATAATTCAAAATTTGGTTTCAAATTTAAATTTGAATTGATAAGTGAGTAATATTGTTTGGTAAGTTGGAAAGTTAGAAAGAGGGTTAGTGTGTCTTAATAAAAAAAATTATTTTGGAAAGTTGTTTGAAACTATTTGGATTTGAGAAAATAGTTAACGGGGATTGAATCATTCTTCCTAACTAATAATTTCGGGGACGAAATTCTTTTAAGGGGAAGGAATGTGACGACCCGGAATTTTTGATATTTGAAATTGAAATATTTAATTGATTTTAAATATTTGAAAAGTTAGTTTTAACTTGAATTTCAAATATAATTATTTATTTGGCCATTAAATTTTTGAATTTATTAATTGGGAGTTGGGTAAAATATTGAATCTTAAGTTTTAAGCTTGTTAAAAATAATTTGAAGGCTTGTAAAATTTGTATTGATAATACCGAGAATAATAAAGGTTTTAAATTTGAAATTAAAAGTGTTTTGTTCAGTTTTGATTTTATATCGTTTAAATTGATTTAAAAATAGCCTTCCGGGGCACAGTCTCGGAATTCGACGAAACCAGATCCATTGGATCCGTAATAGTGTATTATTATCGGATTTCAGATTTTGTAGTGTTTGGAGTTGTTGTGTGATCGTACGGTAAGTAAACACGCTGGAATTTGAATCGAAAATTTAATATAATAACTGAGTCCAAAAAGCTATCTTCTCCATACGATCAAATTAGGTCTCGAAACCTTTTCTATTGCGTTCGAAATAGGGGTATAACATTATAAACGCCTAGCGGCACGCCTCGATAGGATGTCAAGATTTTGAGCTGCGGATTCAAGACGGTTTAAATTTAAATCTAAATATAATATATGTTGTTTAACCAGTCAAATTCCCTTCACGTCAACTTTTTTCCACAGCAGAGATTTCCTTCCACCAGCCTACTTTCTTTCACCATCATTACTTTTTGCCTTCTCTGTAGTAGGCATTCAACACACAGGCTTTCACATCTCCTTTATCCTTCATCAAGCAATTCCCCTTCTTCACCTTTTTATAATACGAGCAGTTCGAATCAACTTTCAAAAAAGGAAAAAAAAAATGGCCGCTGGCTTATCTCTCATCCCTCATGTCCTCAATTCAAAAACCCATCTTCAAATCGATTCGAACGAAATCGTTCGTTTAAAAAAAAAGAGGAAGAATTCACGTATTCCCCTTCACCTCTAGCTCCTCCCAATTCAAATTAAAAATCGAAACTCCTTTTGAAAACTAATTCGATTCGTTCGAAAAAAATATATAGGACGCGATCGAACTCGATTTCGAATGGAAGCAGAGTCACGAGTTGGTAGCTCGGGCATGGAGATAGCGGCGCTCGCGATAGCAGGTGGCGTTCGTCAACGAGGCGGCGCGTTCTAGTGAGGATAGTCGAGCTTTGTCCAGTTGAGTAGGGGAGCCTGGGTTCGTGGTGCGACAGGAAGGTATATAAATTATCAATCTATTTTCGAAAATTAAAATCTAATATATATATATATATAGTTAATAGAGAAAAAGGCATCTATATACATATATATAGAATTTTAAATCTAGATTTGTTTATTTTACAAATGTATATGTATAAAAAAAATTACAGTAAAGAAAAATCCTGTTTTGTTTATCTACAAAAAAGAAAATATAAATATATTATGTACATTTGTATATATATATATATATACAGTAAGGAAAGTATATATATAGAAAAAATAAAACAAAACAGTAAGGTTTAAAACAGAATTTTTTTAGTAGTGAGAGAAAAATATGCAGATTTTTAAATATGTAGAAAACAGAAAAAGAAAAATATATTTACGGTAAGGCATAAAGTAATTTTGGTAAATATATATATATATATATATATATATCCACATACATAAGATTTAGAAATGGAAATTTTAAATGGTAATATAGATCATTTTTATAAGTATATATATATGTAGTTTAAAAAATAAATAAATATACATACTTTAATTTACAAGATTTATTTTTAAAGATTATGTATTTTGGTGATTTATCCGTTTAATTAATTTATTTTAGTTACTAAAAGATTTATTAAAAAGGGAAGTAGTTAAAATAAAATCCTTAGTTAAGAAATTTATTTAAAAGAGATAAATTCTTCGATTTGTTCGAATATTAATAAAACCCTATAATTTTATACAAGGTTGAAAAATCGTGAAACCGAGTCAAGACTGAAGTGGAGTGCAAACAAAAATCAAAGGTGAGATTTTCTCACTCATTTGGATAGCCTTAATTAAATTTAAATGTTAAATTTAAATCATTGGATGTTGATTGATAAATTATGATTTATCTGTTGGATGATATTATATATATAGTAGTATATATATTGGAGTGATTGATTTCCCGCATTATATAGCGGATGAGACCCTATGCGCCGCATAATAGCGAATGATATTATATAAACCCATATACCGCGATATTCCACCTCGAAGTGGAATTGGTATTGTGCTAACATCTGTGGATGCAAGGAAACAAGTTGGAGGGATCCAACTGGATTCCTCAAAAAATTTAAATTGTTTAATATTCTGTGATATGATTTATTTGATAATCTGTGATAGATTACATTGGTAATTGGAAATGTTGAATGATGTGTTTGATTGAATATATTTGGGTATACTGAGTTATCAAAAATATATAGATTGGATTTTTAATGAGAAAATAAAAGAGAGAATTTTAAGTAAATAATTATAGAGAATTTAAATAAATTAAAGAATGAATTGGGAAAGGATAAAAGTGATTTTTAAATTCTGTTAAATAAATTCCGAGTATGGGAAAGGAGATTTTGAATAAAAAGGGAAATATTAAATTTTTAAACCTAAGTGATATTATTTAAGGGAATAAAAGAATTTATTTAAAAAAAAATTCAAGGTTTGAATTTATTTAAAGGGATAAAGAAGGATTTTGGAAAACCTGAAATTGGTATTTTCAGTTTAAAAGATTTTAAATCATAATAAAGAAAGAAAAGCTGAAGTTAATGGATTTTGAGATAAATGGAGTAAGTAAAGGAATTTATTTCAAAGTGAAGTAAATTGGAAATCAATTTGAAAATTGATTTAAGCGTTTGGAAATTGAAATTTTTAAAGGAAGATGGGGCTAAGAAATTTATAAACTGGGTTTATAAAGGTGAAGTAATATATCAGTGGATATTTGAAAGAATAAATTCACTGTGGGAATTTATTAAAGGAATGGGTAAATTAGTTTTAAAAATAAATAGTGATTTATTTTTAAAGATGTGAGAGAAAGGTGGTTTTTGAAACCGTTTTCAAAAGGGTTGAAAATGGAAATATATCTTGCGAAGATATTTGTGAGGTAAATAAATAATTTGGAAAATTATTTATTGTTTGATGAATGTTTGTGAATGTTAATTGATAGTTAAATCACCGACTATCAATATTTGCCAATGCGCTGATCGTTTCGAAGAGACCGGGATCGGGATTTATTTCACGAAAACCACTTCGATCGGGTTTGTACGTTTTCGTGGGGAAAACGAGTTTGGAGTCGAAGATGGAGCAGTGAAGTGCAAGGGCTAATCGCTACTAATCCTGAGGGTGATTCCAAAATGGATGTAGTAGGAGTAGTGCCTTCGGTTCCATTCGAACCCGGAACGGACTTGTATGGATGAATGCTTTCGAAACATCGTCAGGTGGACGGTGGGCATTCTAAGAGATGTGTTCTAAAAAGGTAACGCTTAGCCTCAAGCCTCATCAACCGGGAATGACTAAAAATCAGGGGTTATGCAGCAAGGCTAAGTGGGTAGCGCCCATTAGGGTGAGGTCATCCCTGTCTAGATATTCCTTTTTATTCAGCTTAGTAGTGCGGTTGCTGATCCCAACCGTGGGGTGATCTTACTCGGACTATCCGGTAAGGGGTAGTCCGATCTTGTGTTGCAAGGGATTTAGGGTGGATCCTCGGTTCGCTGATCTAGACCAGGTACTATGACAGGTGGTACCCCAGTGCCTAGTCATTAGTTGGAAATCCATTCTCCCTACGCGCCTTTTACGGTTTTTGTTTGTAGAACCCACCTTGTGGCTAGTATGCTAGAATTTAATCTTGTTACAAAGCTATTTGAATAAGTATTTGTATATAGACACTATTATAATATCAGACGGATTTGATAAGAAAGTGTTTTGGCTATCGTAAGGTAAAAACTCGACATGCTTATTTGTGGCGCAGTCTTACGAGATGCTTTTGATTTCAAAGGGTTTTGAAACTTTAATAATCCAATTGAGTGTGTTTTCTCACGCTGTTTTTCCAGACTGACTCGGGTGTTATTTTATTATAATGCTCGGGTCAGACCGAGTATTACAGATACAGGATAGGATGTTGTGGAGCTTAGGAGACGAGCTGGATGGCGAGACGTAGCACCCGTATTTGTTGTATTCCGCTGTGTATCATAAGTGGTATATTCATCTTGTGAGGAAAAGTTATTATAACTGTCCTGAATTGTGATGTGATTATATTGTACTCTGATGTTGTATTCTGATGATGTATGTATAAACAGATATAGTTTCTTTCTGTAAAGATCAGTTATTATCTATTATATTTTATTCCGCTGCGATGTGAGATTCTGATATTGTTTTCTATTTTCTTCTTCTACCCCCTTCTTTTTTAATCTTGATGGTTCGATTTTTCGGGTATGATAAATCAAGTCGTTTCATTTGGTATCAGAGCTGAAGGTTAAGGGAGAACCTTGGCTCTGGTGGGGATTACTCATTAGAAATAGAGTTCGTAGTACTCTAAAATGAGTTTGAGTGTATTAATAGATATGAGCGTGTATTTGTTAGTGGATATAAAATGGTTTTATATTGTGTCGATTTGTTTATTGAGTAGTTTATCGATTCTGGTCAATACGAGTAATTAACGTTATTGATAGGGATCTCTAAACACTTGAATAGAACAATTCGACACAGTATTGTTTTAAAATAGGGTAAATGAAATAATTTTACCCAAATTATTTTTGTGTATAAAAGAAATAATTTTTCGAAAATTATTATAGTTATATATGGATGCTTGGTTGTTAAGGAGTGATAATATTAAGTTATTATCACTATTGTGAGAAAATTTAATAAGAAATTGAAATCATAACTAAAAGCTAAGAAATAAATTCATATATAAAATGGGATTTATGAATGTGCATTATAAATGTGATTTATAATTGAAATGAGGTAAAATCCAGAGTAATGTTGAATATAGAATGAAAGAATTTAAAATTTGAAATTTTGAAAAAGGTTTAAATTCTTTTGGGTTGAAAATGGTTTTCAAAGGTTTTGAAGGAATAATAGTGATATTATTTTGGAAATATTTTGAATTGGATTTGAAATCTGGAGAGATTTGAAATTAAAAATATTTGATTCGTTTTTAAAGAGATAAAAGCATTGAACTCTTTCGGTCGCTAGAAAATAACTTCGGTGATGACTGCAGCATCATCAATGTTCATTTTCGAGTTTCCAGAAGAGAAATTGCTGCCAAATTGTTTTAAATTGGAATGGTTTTGAAAATGGGGTTTGGTTTTGACATTCAAAGAATGGTTGATTTGGATATGTATATTTTTCAAATCTGATTTTGAATGTTTAAACTCTAGAAGCTTATTTAAAATATTATGGTAATATAAATGGGATTGTTTGAGTTAAAAATGAATTGAATGTAAGCAATTAAGTTGTAAACTATTTAAATTAAATGAAAATAGTATGTGGGTTGATTGAAACAATTGAAATAGTATATGAATGGGTTGTCAACAGTTAAAATTAATATTGGAACATTGGAAATTGCTAATGAAAGACTGTTTAGTATGCATTGTTTATCTAATGCATGTTTCAGCTATTTTAAATAAGTAAAATACAAGTGAATTGTATGCATCTAGCACTTACATGTTTTAATTGAGTAAGTACAGGTATAGGGAAGCCGTGTGGATGGATTTGGTTGCGCTAATTGCTAAAATAATAAGCCTCTTGCTTAAAAACGTTAAATAAAGGTACGCCTATGCAATAAAAAAGATAGGAAATATGAACTGTTGTTTGTTTTTTTATTTTCCGACCGTGTGGGTCGATGTATATATATTTATATCTCTTGTCAAATTGCAAAAGCTCCTCCGTACAAAGGAGACTCTGCCAAAATTTTCGGAAAATTTTGGGGGTTAGAAAATTTTTAAAATTTTCACTAACGACAAATGATTTAAAATTGGTAAGCAAAGAGAATTGAAACTGAATATTGAAATCTAATTTAAAATTGTGTATGTAAAGTAAGGTGAAATCGAAGAAATTGTTCGAAGAAACTAAAGGAAGAAGAAGTTTGCAAATAAACTTTTATTTGAGATTTTAAATAAATTAGTAAGTGAAACTAATAAAAGGAAATGGTTAATTAAATATGGGTTGAGATAAGATGAATAAAATTCAATATTCAAAGTTTGAAGACAAATCGAATTCAAGTAGAATTGAAAATGGAAATCTGAATGGAAATTGGGAAAAAGTATTAAAGTTTGAAAATAATTAATAAATTGAAGCAAATTGATTTTATATGGAATTGGAACTCAATTTGAATATAAAGTTCAGTAGTGAAGTAGTAAAAATAAATATAAGAAATATTTATAATGAACTTAAGAAATAAAGAATGAAATTCTTAAGTAAATTGGTATTGGGAATATACTAAGTAATTTTGGAATGGAGAAATATACTAAGTGAATAACAATCAAAATGAATGTGAATAAAAAAGAGAATTGATATAGCTGATAATCAATTGAAATTAATACGTAGGATGTATGTATATTATTTTATTCGCATAGTGATTTGATCCGGATTCGAGCATAGAATTTCGAGGTAGTTATACCGATCCGAGTTAGGATTTTTCACTCGATTTTCGACGGCGAACCCTGGATATGGATTTTGATTGATTCTGGAAATTCTCTATCATAGTTTGTGACTATGCAAGGAGGATGACGGTTTCTGATCAAGAATCCAGATCTGAGTCCGCACTAGGAAGTCAGGTGGACGATACTAGTTCGAAAGTGAAATTGTGTGATCGAGTGAGCGATCGGATTTGGTTTTGCGTACGGATGATATATGTGCATCGTACGGGCTTAAGTAAAGAAAATATTGAAAATTTGTAAAGGAAGTGTATAAATTGATCTTGGATTCTATTATTGGATATTATTGCTAAGTAGGACACAGGTGTTTAAAAAGCTAAAAAGGAAATTGGGATTTTTGATTTCAGAAGATAAATTGAAATTTGCTCGGCAAAGGTACGTGTTTAAATTTCTGTATGAAATTTGATGATTTTTTTGTCTAGCCACTTGGCTTTTTGTTTTCTTTTGGAAATCTGGGGGGCCGTAGAGGCATTTTGTAGTTGTACCGAACTAGCCGCGCAAAGGAGATGCTGGCAAAAAATTTCGAAAATTTAGGGAGTTAGAAAAATTTTGAGAAATTTTTGATAATTCAAAATTTGGTTTCAAATTTAAATTTGAATTGATAAGTGAGTAATATTGTTTGGTAAGTTGGAAAGTTAGAAAGAGGGTTAGTGTGTCTTAATAAAAAAAATTATTTTGGAAAGTTGTTTGAAACTATTTGGATTTGAGAAAATAGTTAACGGGGATTGAATCATTCTTCCTAACTAATAATATCGGGGACGAAATTCTTTTAAGGGGGAAGGAATGTGACGACCCGGAATTTTTGATATTTGAAATTGAAATATTTAATTGATTTTAAATATTTGAAAAGTTAGTTTTAACTTGAATTTCAAATATAATTATTTATTTGGCCATTAAATTTTTGAATTTATTAATTGGGAGTTGGGTAAAATATTGAATCTTAAGTTTTAAGCTTGTTAAAAATAATTTGAAGGCTTGTAAAATTTGTATTGATAATACCGAGAATAATAAAGGTTTTAAATTTGAAATTAAAAGTGTTTTGTTCAGTTTTGATTTTATATCGTTTAAATTGATTTAAAAATAGCCTTCTGGGGCACAGTCTCGGAATTCGACGAAACCAGATCCATTGGATCCGTAATAGTGTATTATTATCGGATTTCAGATTTTGTAGTGTTTGGAGTTGTTGTGTGATCGTACGGTAAGTAAACACGCTGGAATTTGAATCGAAAATTTAATATAATAACTGAGTCCAAAAAGCTATCTTCTCCATACGATCAAATTAGGTCTCGAAACCTTTTCTATTGCGTTCGAAATAGGGGTATAACATTACAAACGCCTAGCGGCACGCCTCGATAGGATGTCAAGATTTTGAGCTGCGGATTCAAGACGGTTTAAATTTAAATCTAAATATAATATATGTTGTTTAACCAGTCAAATTCCCTTCACGTCAACTTTTTTCCACAGCAGAGATTTCCTTCCACCAGCCTACTTTCTTTCACCATCATTACTTTTTGCCTTCTCTGTAGTAGGCATTCAACACACAGGCTTTCACATCTCCTTTATCCTTCATCAAGCAATTCCCCTTCTTCACCTTTTTATAATACGAGCAGTTCGAATCAACTTTCAAAAAAGGAAAAAAAAATGGCCGCTGGCTTATCTCTCATCCCTCATGTCCTCAATTCAAAAACCCATCTTCAAATCGATTCGAACGAAATCGTTCGTTTAAAAAAAAAGAGGAAGAATTCACGTATTCCCCTTCACCTCTAGCTCCTCCCAATTCAAATTAAAAATCGAAACTCCTTTTGAAAACTAATTCGATTCGTTCGAAAAAAAAATATAGGACGCGATCGAACTCGATTTCGAATGGAAGCAGAGTCACGAGTTGGTAGCTCGGGCATGGAGATAGCGGCGCTCGCGATAGCAGGTGGCGTTCGTCAACGAGGCGGCGCGTTCTAGTGAGGATAGTCGAGCTTTGTCCAGTTGAGTAGGGGAGCCTGGGTTCGTGGTGCGACAGGAAGGTATATAAATTATCAATCTATTTTCGAAAATTAAAATCTAATATATATATATATATATATAGTTAATAGAGAAAAAGGCATCTATATACATATATATAGAATTTTAAATCCAGATTTGTTTATTTTACAAATGTATATGTATAAAAAAAATTATAGTAAAGAAAAATCCTGTTTTGTTTATCTACAAAAAAGAAAATATAAATATATTATGTACATTTGTATATATATATATATACAGTAAGGAAAGTATATATATAGAAAAAATAAAACAAAACAGTAAGGTTTAAAACAGAATTTTTTTAGTAGTGAGAGAAAAATATGCAGATTTTTAAATATGTAGAAAACAGAAAAAGAAAAATATATTTACGGTAAGGCATAAAGTAATTTTGGTAAATATATATATATATATATATATCCACATACATAAGATTTAGAAATGGAAATTTTAAATGGTAATATAGATCATTTTTATAAGTATATATATATGTAGTTTAAAAAATAAATAAATATACATACTTTAATTTACTAGATTTATTTTTAAAGATTATGTATTTTGGTGATTTATCCGTTCAATTAATTTATTTTAGTTACTAAAAGATTTATTAAAAAGGGAAGTAGTTAAAATAAAATCCTTAGTTAAGAAATTTATTTAAAAGAGATAAATTCTTCGATTTGTTCGAATATTAACAAAACCCTATAATTTTATACAAGGTTGAAAAATCGTGAAACCGAGTCAAGACTGAAGTGGAGTGCAAACAAAAATCAAAGGTGAGATTTTCTCACTCATTTGGATAGCCTTAATTAAATTTAAATGTTAAATTTAAATCATTGGATGTTGATTGATAAATTATGATTTATCTGTTGGATGATATTATATATATAGTAGTATATATATTGGAGTGATTGATTTCCCGCATTATATAGCGGATGAGACCCTATGCGCCGCATAATAGCGAATGATATTATATAAACCCATATACCGCGATATTCCACCTCGAAGTGGAATTGGTATTGTGCTAACATCTGTGGATGCAAGGAAACAAGTTGGAGGGATCCAACTGGATTCCTCAAAAAAATTAAATTGTTTAATATTCTGTGATATGATTTATTTGATAATCTGTGATAGATTACATTGGTAATTGGAAATGTTGAATGATGTGTTTGATTGAATATATTTGGGTATACTGAGTTATCAAAAATATATAGATTGGATTTTTAATGAGAAAATAAAAGAGAGAATTTTAAGTAAATAATTATAGAGAATTTAAATAAATTAAAGAATGAATTGGGAAAGGATAAAAGTGATTTTTAAATTCTGTTAAATAAATTCTGAGTATGGGAAAGGAGATTTTGAATAAAAAGGGAAATATTAAATTTTTAAACCTAAGTGATATTATTTAAGGGAATAAAAGAATTTATTTAAAAAAAAATTCAAGGTTTGAATTTATTTAAAGGGATAAAGAAGGATTTTGGAAAACCTGAAATTGGTATTTTCAGTTTAAAAGATTTTAAATCATAATAAAGAAAGAAAAGCTGAAGTTAATGGATTTTGAGATAAATGGAGTAAGTAAAGGAATTTATTTCAAAGTGAAGTAAATTGGAAATCAATTTGAAAATTGATTTAAGCGTTTGGAAATTGAAATTTTTAAAGGAAGATGGGGCTAAGAAATTTATAAACTGGGTTTATAAAGGTGAAGTAATATATCAGTGGATATTTGAAAGAATAAATTCACTGTGGGAATTTATTAAAGGAATGGGTAAATTAGTTTTAAAAATAAATAGTGATTTATTTTTAAAGATGTGAGAGAAAGGAGGTTTTTGAAACCGTTTTCAAAAGGGTTGAAAATGGAAATATATCTTGCGAAGATATTTGTGAGGTAAATAAATAATTTGGAAAATTATTTATTGTTTGATGAATGTTTGTGAATGTTAATTGATAGTTAAATCACCGACTATCAATATTTGCCAATGCGCTGATCGTTTCGAAGAGACCGGGATCGGGATTTATTTCACGAAAACCACTTCGATCGGGTTTGTACGTTTTCGTGGGGAAAACGAGTTTGGAGTCGAAGATGGAGCAGTGAAGTGCAAGGGCTAATCGCTACTAATCCTGAGGGTGATTCCAAAATGGATGTAGTAGGAGTAGTGCCTTCGGTTCCATTCGAACCCGGAACGGACTTGTATGGATGAATGCTTTCGAAACATCGTCAGGTGGACGGTGGGCATTCTAAGAGATGTGTTCTAAAAAGGTAACGCTTAGCCTCAAGCCTCATCAACCGGGAATGACTAAAAATCAGGGGTTATGCAGCAAGGCTAAGTGGGTAGCGCCCATTAGGGTGAGGTCATCCCTGTCAAGATATTCCTTTTTATTCAGCTTAGTAGTGCGGTTGCTGATCCCAACCGTGGGGTGATCTTACTCGGACTATCCGGTAAGGGGTAGTCCGATCTTGTGTTGCAAGGGATTTAGGGTGGATCCTCGGTTCGCTGATCTAGACCAGGTACTATGACAGGTGGTACCCCAGTGCCTAGTCATTAGTTGAAAATCCATTCTCCCTACGCGCCTTTTACGGTTTTTGTTTGTAGAACCCACCTTGTGGCTAGTATGCTAGAATTTAATCATGTAACAAAGCTATTTGAATAAGTATTTGTATATAGAAACTATTATAATATCAGACGGATTTGATAAGAAAGTGTTTTGGCTATCGTAAGGTAAAAACCCAACATGTTTATTTGTGGCGCGGTCTTACGAGATGCTTTTGATTTCAAAGGGTTTCGAAACTTTAATAATCCAATTGAGTGTGTTTTCTCACGCTGGTTTTCCAGACTGACTCGGGTGTTATTTTATTATAATGCTCGGGTCAGACCGAGTATTACAAATACAGGATAGGATGTTGTGGAGCTCAGGAGACGAGCTGGATGGCAAGACGTATCACCCGTATTTGTTGTATTCCAATGTGTATCATAAGTGGTATAGTCTTCTTGTGAGGACAAGTTATTATAACTGTCCTGAATTGTGATGTGATTATATTGTACTCTAATGTTGTATTCTGATGATGTATGTATAAACAGATATAGTTTCTTTCTATAAAGATCGGTTATTATCTATTATATTTTATTCCGCTGCGATGTGAGATTCTGATGTTGTTTTCTATTTTCTTCTTCTACCCCCTTCTTCTTTAATATTGATGGTTCGATTTTTCGGGTATGAAAAATCGGGTCGTTTCATCTTGCTTTATTTTGAACAATATTTTCATTTTCATCGGTTTTATTTCTAAATACCCATTTTGTTCCTATTACGGATTGATCATTTGGTCTGGGTACTAGTTCCCATACATCATTTCGTTCAAATTGATTTAATTTTTCTTGCATAGCAATAATCCATGAATTATCTTTAGAAGCTTCTTTATAATTTTTTCATTCAAAATTTGAAATAAATGCAAAATGACTCATTTTATTTAATTGATTTCTAGTTACTCTAGAATTTAAGTCTCCAATTATATTGTTAACATGATGATTTTTTTAATATACAAGGTGGATATCGTAAAACATTTTCATTATTATTTTCAATATTATCATTATTATTATCGTTCGTAGGTTGATTGTTAGAATTATTGAGTAAAAGTTCATCATCATTTTTATCTTGAGTTTTATTAAAATTTTCATCAAATGAAACATGTAAGCTTTCTTCAATAATACATGATCGTTTATTAAAAATTCTATATGCTTTACTACGATCGGAATATCCAACAAAAATTCCTTCGTCTGTTAGGATTAAATTTTCCAAGATTATCTTTTGTATTAAGAATAAAACATTTTGAACCAAAAGTGCGAAAATATGAAACTTTAGGTTTTTTTTCGTAAAAACTTTTGTAGCACATATTTTTATTCATAGGACGAAGCGTGACACGATTTAATACATAACAAGCAGTGGCAACGGCTTCAGCCCAAAAATGTTTGGGTAGTCCACTACTATTTAGAAAAGTTCATGCACATTCTTGTAAGGTTTGGTTTTTTCTTTCAACTACACCATTTTGTTGAGGTGTTCGTGGGAATGAAAAGTTATGGTCTATTCCTTTTTTATTATAAAAGTTTGAAAATAGTTCATTTTCGAACTCTTCTCCATGGTCACTTCTTATGTTTTTAATCTTCAAATTCATTTGATTTTTAATTCGTTTCTCAAAAATTTTAAACATTTCAAATGTCACTTTAATGTTTTAAAAATAATGTCCAAGTATATCGAGAGAAATCATCAACAATTACAAATACATATTTGTTGTGATTTATAGAGCGTACTTGAGTAGGACCAAATAAATCCAAGTGAAGTAATTCGAGAGGATTTTTTGTTGAAATTTCATTTTTAAATTTAAAAGAAGATTTCTTTAATTTTCCTATTTGACAAACGTCACAAATATTTTTAACTTTATAGTTAATTTTTGGTAATCCTCTAACTAATTCATATTTAGCTAATTTGTTTATATTTTTAAAATTTATATGGAAAAAATTTTTGTGCCATAACCATGGATCTTCATGATTTGCAGCTAAACACATATTTAAATCATTTTTAATGTTCATATGTAAAATGTAGATATTTTGATTTCTAATTCCTTCAAAAATTAGATTTTTATTTTGGTCAAAAATGTTACATTTATTCTTTTCGAAATCAATTTTAAAACCTTTGTCGCATAATTGACTAATACTCAACAAATTATGTTTTAAATTTTCTACTAATAAAACATTTAAAATAATAGGAGAATTAGATATATCGATATTTATGCTTCTCTAATGCCGAAGACAAATCCTTTTGAGTTATCTCCAAATGTCATAGTGTCGCCATCAATGTATGTTATATTTGACAATATATGAGCATTCCTAGTCATGTGCTTGGAACAGCCACTATCGAGTACCCATTTACGTTTATTCTTTAACTTGTTTTTGGATACCTGTAAAAATATAAAGAAATTAAATTGGTACCCTTATTTTTGATTTGGGTCCTATGTGTTAGTAGAAAAATGTAATCATACCCAAGAAGATTTGGTTCCTTTTGAAATATAGTTATCATTATGTATTACACTTTTCATATACTCATTTATATATTTTTGTTTTATTAACTTATTGTTTGTCTTAGGAACCCATATTTTTATTACTTTAGGCTTGGAATGTAAATTTTTACCTTTGGGTTGTAATTTTTTAAACTTGGTATTCATTATACTATGATTCCTAGATGTTTTATTATCAAATCCTAAGCCATTTCGATTTTTAAAAGGTTTGATATTTTTATCAATTTGTCAAAAAAAAATTCCTTTATTAAATTTTGTAACATTATTTGGTTATTTTATCCAATTTACTTTTAAGATCACATATTTCAACATTTTGTCTATCAATAATTTTATCTTTTTCTGATTCAAGAATTTCCAATTCTTGTAAAAGAATATTGTTATTAGATAATAAGTTTTTGTTATCTTCCTGAACAATATTTAATTCTTCTTCTAAAATTGTTTTTTCATCTTTTAATAATCCAATCTCTAAGTCTGCTCTATTTAATTTTCCTATATGTTCTTTTTTAACTTCTTAGACTTTCTATATTTATCATCTAATTCAATACTAATTTCCATTAATTCATCATAAGTAAGTTCAGATTGTACCTCATCAATGTTTGCCATAAAACACACATTTGCTCGTTTCGAGTCACTCTCACTGTCACTTTCTGAAGAAGATGACGAATCGGAATCATCCCATGTTACTTGAAATGCTCCTCTCTTTTTCTTAAATTTTTCAAATTTGTTTTTCTTCTTATCATTATTGAGTTGAGGACAATCTTTCTTCATGTGGTCAAATTTGTCACATTCGTAACATTTGATTGAAGTTTTGATTGGAGGAATTCGATTTGCCATTATTCTAAAATCTTGTCATCTTTTTGAATTTCTAAAATTTATTGTAGTTCTTGGCGATGAAAACAATATCATCCTCGTCTAATTTTGAGTCTTCATTTGTTGCTTAAAATGTTATATTTTTCTTTTCATGATTTTGTTCCTTTCTAGCCTACAAATTTGCTTCATATGACATTAGATTACCGACTAACTCATCCACTTTGAGTTGAGAAAAACATTAGCTTTTTCAATAGCTAAAACCATTATTTCCCATTCATTAGTTAAAGAGTTTAAAATCCGTGTGACTAAATCAAATCAGTGAATTTAACTCCAAGTGTCATGATCGTGTTGAATAGTTTGAAATCTTGCATACATATCAATAATCGACTCATTTGTTTTCATTTTAAAAGATGAAAATTGATTTTGTAAAATTGATATCTTTGTTAGTTTTACTTTTGATATTCCTTCATGTGTGACTTGTAGTGTTCGTCATATATCATAGGCAGTTGTGCATAACACGACACGTGAAAATTCATTTTTATCAGAACAAAATAAAACATTCATGCCTTTTGCATTATTTGAAGCTAAGGTTTTTTGTGCATCAGTCCAAGTGCTAACATCAGTGTCAGGTGCTATATATTTATTTTGAATTGCCGACCATATTTCAAGACCATTTGCTTCCATAAAAATTCGCATATGTGTTGACCAATATGCATAATTAGATCCAGTGAACAAAGGAGGACATGCAGTTGATTGCCCTTCTTGAAATGTGCTTGCCATATTAAAAATTTTCAAACTCGTGTTACGGTAATTTTAAATAACCTCGCTCTGATACCAATTGAAATTCTATATGGATCGTACGACTTATATATATATAACAAGTAAACTAGCTATGCACAAAATAATATGATACTAATAGTAAAAATAAAAATAAAAAGATCACACCAGAGTTTTTATACTGGTTCGGACCTCCCGTCCTACTTCCAGTCCCGAAGCTCCTCTTTGGATTTTCACTTAACCAATAGCCCTCGCTTCGCCCGAAGGAATAGACTTGATACAAAAGTGATTTCTTGACAAACTTGTGTTCTTTTTCAACACTGATCTTGACTGTAAATACAAGACTTCCTATGATCTCCTTTAAGTGAGTGTGAGTGTAATACTTTTGAATTCGTAGGAAATTTTTGATAACCAAATTGAAAATTTGGTTACAGCAGATTGAAAATACAATTAGCAATGAAATATGTAAGATTAATGAATGTAGATAGACAAAGATTCGGTGAATTGGAATTCTAGTTTTGGATGTATATATAGTATCAAATAGTTGTTATTAAAGAGTGGTGACTATTTGAATAAGTTTCTTTGATCTAAAAAGTTTTATCCTCAAAGAGAAGATGTGTTTGTTGATTTTGGAGAGAAGTAACCTTTCAAAAGAGTGACAGTTATGTTAAAAACTGTTCGTCCATATGACAAACGTTTGTGGATAATCCACAGATGTGTGGTTTCAAGAAACAATTTTCCCGAAATCAGTGACAGACGTCTGTGGATTTATCACATACGTCTGTGAGTCTGTGCATTTTGATTCCAGAGATTGTGTGCATGTGTGAGCTGTATCAAGGAGATCTTACAATATTTCTATGACTCAATTAATCAAATCACTATTATTATAAACATTGATGTAAAATAAGAGTCTTCCGATCTTCATATCTTTTGATTCCTTGATCATTGATTCGAAGGACTGGATATCTTCTTTGTAAAATGCACTTGAAAATTGGAATATAGAATATATATATTTGATTGTATAGTTGTTATCATTAAAACTTGAAGTTTGGAGGTTCCAACAGACATGTGATAGCTCGATATCTTAACACTCGATAGCTCTCTATTCTTTCCTTATAATAGTTTTGCTTTTATCATGTTTCTTCTTTGTACCTCGATCTCTTTGCGTCTTTGTTTTGACTTTGAAACTTTTGGTGTAACGCTTGCCCCCTATAAGAAGTTTGTTTATGTTTTAAGTTAAGTAAACTTTAGTTTTAGCCCCGCCTCTTCTTCTTTTTGAATAATCATTCTTTGTTGCCCCATTTTTCATCATTGATAGCTTTATATCTAGACTTGCAACAACTCTTCTTTTATGCTTACGATAGCTCTTAATCTCAAGCCATGATATAGACTTATGGTAGCTTTTAAATTTGAAAATTTTTTAAGGTGTAACACGACTTCACTGCAAAACACTTTATTGAAAATGTTTTTGAACTACCACAGCTTTTCGTTTTCTCTAATAAATATTCATACATGAATATATTATCCCTTTTATTTTTATTGCAAATGTTTTTGCTACCCTTTATTGAATACATATTTGGAAGACGAAAGTTCTCCACTAATTTTTTCGAGTATACCTTTGACTTTATAATTAACCAATAGAAGACACTTAGTCAATTTCAATAATTGGTCCAAATAGCACATATATAACCGCTTGGTGGTCCGAAGATCATGAGTAATCCACCGTTCATTGTATGAAGAGCGTCATGTACACTAGTCTCAATGGATGTATTGATACCTCATTCTCAGCACATCTTCACTTGACATGATTTACTGCTCATAGTTGTGAACACATTTGTAACTACAATCAATTAAATACTTTTTCTGATGATTTTCTACTTGAATATATTTAATGTATTTAAAACATTACTTATAGTTAGTTGTGGCAATTAGACTTGTCGGGTCTTACTTGGACCGACCCAGCGGATCTTGGTTCTAAACAAGTTAGCTTTCATTGATACGTTCTCAAAACCTAGATCTGATTTGACCTAGTGTTTGATTCGGGTTAGGTCGGGTCAATTCTAATCTGATTGTGTAATAACACTTAAAATACACTTATTTTTATGTTTTTTGGTTGGGTCTTTCGTATCAGGTTAGTTCGGATCGGATTTGATCAGGCCATGTTGATTCGAATTGGATCGGATTCGGATTGAATCGGTTCGATTTGGGTATGCGGATCTCGACCCTAAATGTCAGCCCTACTTATTTTCCAATAAAACAATATACACCATAGAAAATAAAACTAAAAACTTACTTTATTTCGAACATAATTTGTTATATAGTTACGATATATGTAAGCAAATTACATAATTACCCTAACGCACATGCTAAGCTCTATAAAAATAAGGATGTAGAAAAATAAACAATGAACGCTGTCTATTCATAATTCTTAGTGTTATTTGGTAGAGCCTTTTCGATCGGCAATGCATATTTTGAGTATCGTCTCTCTGAGATTGACCAAGTCATGACTGCATGGCTCTACGGCACAAAAGTGTACAGTCGAATTTAGAGCAAGTGATTATCTTTTGAACCTACAAATAGAGAAGCAAACTCACTGGAATGGAATCTCGATTTTACTCTCACTATTTTCTCGTATAAAAACCACGGTCCAAGACATCATACTCGATCCTATTTACAGACTTGAACCAATTTTGTGCGTCTGCATTCTCAAGCAATACCGTTGCATAGATCAAAAACATATACTTGTACTCTGCTCAAATCAGACAAAACATGACAAGCAATGTGAACTTGGACATGGTTAATGGACGAACTACTACAAAATGTGTTGTAAATTACTTTAATCATATACCATATAGTGGGTTATATATTAATTGAATGATATGCACGGTACACTAGTGATTAGCTACTACAAGCAGGAGATAATTCGTGGAGGGTACCGTGCCATCAACCGAAGTGAAGAAAATTCAATCAAGTTCTACCATGTAGGAGTATAATACTTTCATAAAATGGATTTACAATGCTTTAATGCAAGAGAAAGTTGAAATCTGAAAGGATAACTCTACATGAGCATAGAGTTAACGTTATTCAAATTAATCAAGTTATATACTAGAATAGCAAACATAATAATAAGTGGGGGAATACCAATTCATATACTATATTTTCTTTTATGCTCCAGTTCTTATATGAGTTCAAATAATAAAATCTAGAAGGAGCAATGATTTAATTATAAATTATCGTGACTTACATGTATCACATGACCTCCTTCATCCCCATTCCCAGCTTCCTACTAATAAGATTATAAACAAGCATAATTTATTTCAAAAGAAAAACAATAATACAAAAGTGGAAAAGAATAAAATATTATGATGCTGTCTGTGTTGCTAATGAGTGAATTATGAAAGTATCTTGTTGAATTAAGTTTGGGGTAATGAGTGGAACTCATGAGTCTCCCAATGAGCCAAATACTGCTGCCAGATGGGAGTCGAAATATACAGTGGTTGTCTTCGCTTCTTTTTAAGGCTGGTCAGAAGATCACGGAAGCGTTCCCGACACTTTGTTGCCCATGCTTTCTTTACCATCCATTCGTGTTTCCGCTTCCATGTAAACTGGTTCTGCATTGAATTTATATTATATATATATTAAAAAAATCTTCCAATAGTCAGCATTTGAAAGTGAGTTGGTGGTTGTAAGCATCACTTGAAGTATCTATATGTACGTTAAAATCAAACATCTATCCATCTCAATTTATTTTGTCATTCAGTTTATATACAAGTAATATGCAGACTCCAATATCCTAAAAGCTCGCCATGAATCAAATTTGGAAAACATAAAATATGTCGTCGACGTAATTACATTATTAATTGGTTTTCCTTTTCCATCAACAATAATAATCATTTCCTTAAAAAAGAAAAACAATAATAACCAATAACATTAACCAAAACACACCCACACGTACCTATTATATATAGTATAATTGGGTCCCTATGATTAGTTTTCCTTTTTCACATAATTTTAGAACTAAAATAATCCTCTATTTTTTGTTCACTCTACTTTTAAGACACCAAATACGAATCCCAAAAACCTCATTTTCTCATATATATTTTAAATTCATCTTTTTATAATTTTAGAATCCTTGTAACCTCTTTTTTTCAATATAATTTTAGAATCTCGTAGTTCTATGTTTTTATGTTATAAATCCGATTAAAAAATAACATATTTTCAAATAATTTTGATAACATTGATGACAAATACTAGTCATACATTAAAAATTACATAAAATACACCGTTATATTTCAAAGAAAATCTATTATTAAATTACCCTTCTTCTTAATTGCATGTTTAATTAGGGGTGCTACGGTTGCGGTAACCGTCGTTATTATCACCAACCGTAACCGTAACCGTTGTTGACGGTTATAAATTCTTATAACCGTTACCGCAACCGCCTATGGCGGTTAACCGTCGTATTTTCAATTTTGAAGCATATCGTACATATATTTTCAATTATATGCATTGTGATGATAAATTGATATAGCTCTGACTGTTTTTTGCAAATTTATTTGTTTGTTTTTAAATGTATGCACATGTTATTAGTTCATTAAGACACATATTATTAATGTACATGCTATTTCTTTAACTTAAATTACTAATTTTTATACTTTAATGTTAAATATTACACAAAACAATCATGTACGGTTGGTATGGTTAACCGCGGTTTTCAAAATTTTCAACCGTTACCGTTATAGATGGTAACCGCATGAACGGTTGGTACGGTTGAACGGTTGAGCGATTCAACCGTAACAGCCTTATGTTTAATCTCTTTCCTATAACTCACTAGATTGCAGTCTTTAAATTAATGAAATTTGATTAAATCAATACACTTTAACGAAGAAGTTAATGAAATTTTGATCATGTAGCCTAAAATATCAGTTAGGACAACTTATACCTATAACTGCACTAATTTCAATGTATTTGGCTTTATTAAAAATTAGAGTTGATTTTTGTTAAAATTGTGAAGTTTCTAAATAATTATAATAAAGAAACTACAATCATAGTGCTAAAAATCAAACTTGATTTTGACTCAATTTATTATTAAGAAAGTTCTAGTTTTTGTGTGAATGAGTGTTAAGTTTAAAGAAGGGAAGATAATGAAGATGAGAGAAAGGGTACTTTTGTAAAGATAATGGTGTATGTTAAGTAATTTTTAATGTATACTAGCACTAGCTTGTTATATTTTTTTGGTTTGTTAAGAAATTGTTGGTATATGAATATAATTTGACGGCATTGATAGGAATAAACAATTAAAACAAATAAATTATCATAACATAAATAATAACAAACATCAATATCATAGAATAAAACTTTGGGACAGTTTGGCTAAAGTCCCTATTAAGTTTCAAAATACACCAAACATCCTTACCAAAAAAGTATGTAAATTAGGTCCCTAGAATTAAGTTATGTATGCAATTATTCAGTAAATAATCGCAAACATTTATGCAATTATCCAAAATTGCAGACATTTCCGCAATTATTCACTGAAAAATTGTGAAAATTTCCGCAATGAGAAAAAATTGTGGAATAATTGCACACATTTATGCAATTATATCCAAAAATTGCATAAATATCCGCAATTATTCAGTGAATAATTGCGGACATTTATGCAATTTTTGGATACAATTGAATAAATGTATGCAATTATTCAGCAACTTAATTCTAGAGACCTAATTTACAATCATTTTTTGGGGAGAAGTTTTAGTATATTAAGTTTGATTTTAAGGACCTGAGCCTAATATTCACTAAAACTTACGCAATGTGTATATCTACTCTGTTTGACAATAAAATTCTATTTTAAGTTTTTTCCTTTTTTTTAGTTCACTCCATTTTGAAGAAGATGCAGATTCAAACCATTGATCTAATTTTCTCTAATATGTAAATTATCATGTGGACTCGCATAGTTTAATCAGATTCAACTATTAATAAATTATCATAACATAAATAATAACATCCACACCATGGATCTCGTTTTTTTCTCAAATATGTAAATGTAAATTTGACCATTTGAATTTGTCCCATGAGCTTTAGTTTTCATATATAGCCCTTAAATATACAAAACAAAAGGTTAAATTAAAAAATATCAATACCATAAAATAAAGATCAAGCAACGTGTAATGTATGTTTGGTTTGAAAATTATAGTTTTATTTCAACTTTTTTTGTTAATTCACTTTATTTTTAAAGAAGATATAGATCCAACCACTAAACTCATTTCCTCTACTACATGAGATATAAAATGGACTCAGATTATTTAGATTCAACGACCGATCCTAACTAATGGAAAATAAAAGTTATATATGACAGGAAAGAGGGTGATAATTTTAATTTTAAACTCATGGAAAATAAAAGCAACTCAACCACATTTTTCTTGATATATAAATGTAAAGTTGACTTGCTAAGTTTATCCCATGAGCTTTAATTTTCACTCACTTCTTAAATACATAAAACATAAAGTTGAACAAACCAGTCTAATGTAATATTTTAAATGAAGTTGAATCTAACATCTTCAATATTTTTCTCATAAACTTAAAAAAATAAAATAAAAATAAAAATTGAAGCTTCCTTTCTTAGTAGATAATAAGGTCATCATACAATTAAATAAAGAGTCATAAATTCATTTTTTTCTCAAAAGATTAGTTTCTTCATCTTTCTCTTCTTATTTTCTCTTAATCTGC
Source organism: Allium fistulosum (assembly GCA_030737815.1). Lineage (NCBI taxonomy): Eukaryota > Viridiplantae > Streptophyta > Magnoliopsida > Asparagales > Amaryllidaceae > Allium > Allium fistulosum. Next base: position 190,496,787 of record CM060904.1, read on the forward strand.
ATAAGTTAATTTTTTTTTCCCTCTAAGAGTGTTGCTTTATTTAAGCAGAGTACTCAAGATGTCTCGAGTGTTCAAACTCATGATCTTTAGAAATCTCAGCTTAGAACGTCATATCACTTGTCACTTGAACCAATGGTCCTTTACTTTCATACGTTAATTTTAAGTTTAACTACATGTGAATTTCACATCAGAACATATTTTTAGGAATTGCTAAAGTAAACTCAATACTTTCATAATATTAGAGTAGCCTTAAAATTTAACCACATGCATAATAGCACTCAAAGGCCTACAAATCGGCTATCATCGTATATATAATAGCACAAATGAGATCCTCCAACATCATTGTTTTTTTTAATCTATTACAAATCAATAATTTGTCAAATTTACATTATGGATGCTTTGTGATTGCTAACCAAACTAATTGAGTAATATAGTTTTTATATCGACCAATGTTATTATATCTATAATGATAGTGCAGTTGGATCCCTCTAAACATATATATTTTTGCCTCTTGATTTTAGAATTAAAATGCTCCTCTACCCATGATTCGCTCGTTTTGTAATATCACCCAAGTTCAAATCTCAACAATCTCCTTTTTCTCTAATATATTTTATAGCCATGGCACTCTCTTTGGCTCACTTTATTCCAAAGCAAGTCCAGGCTTCGAATCTTTTAACCTCTTTTTTTTCCTTAATTTATATTAGAATCTCGTAGTTCTATGTTTTTAAGTTATAAATACTAGTAAAAAATAACATAATTTCAAATACTTTTGATGATATTGATAAGAATAAAATTTTAAAACAAAGTATTATAACATTAACAAAAACAATTATAAATACTATAAAATAAAATTAAGCAACGTATATAGCTACTCGGTTTGATAATTATAGTTTTTTTAAAAAAAATTGTTAATCACCCAATCTTTAAAGAAGATTAAGATTCACCCACTGATCTCATTTTTTCTGTAAGACATAAGCTATAAAGTGAACTAACATAGTATTCAGATTCAATCACTAATACAAACTTTTTTTTATAGTTATTTTAAATAAGCAAGCATGATCTATGTTCAAATTTTATTAGGTCTATTTTTTGAAATTTTAAACTCTACTCATAAACATAACATATTTTCAAACATTTATGATAAAAGACTAATAAGAAGGAAAGAAAATCAAACTAATAAATAAATTATAACATGAATAATAAACACGAATTGATACCAAAATATAATAATTAAGAATTCTATATAACTATTCAGTTAGAGAGCTATAATTTTCATTTTAAACTCATTTCATAAGCCATTCTACTTCAACGAAGGTATAGGTTTCACCACTGATCACATTATTTTCAAAAATATAAATGTAATGTGGACTATCTGAGTTTGTCCCAGGAGTTTTTGTTTTCATTTATAGCCCTTAAATGTATAAAACAAAAGGTTAAACAAACAAATATTAATACCATAAAATAAAGATCAATGCAATGTGTATATCTATTCGAATTGAGAATTATAGATTTATTTCAACATTTTTTGTCAATTCGCTCTATTTTTAAAGAAGATACCGATTCAACTACTAATCCCATTTTCTCTAAGTGGTCTCACTTAGTTTATTTGGATTCAACTACTCATACGATCTTCTATGTAGTTATAAGTAAGCATATGTTTAAATTTTAGCGATCCTCTTTTTAAAAAATTTAAACTTTACTGATAAAAATAACATAGTTCGAAGCACGTACAGTAAGACTTATAAGTTAGAAGGAAAAAAATCAAATTAATAAATAAATCATAACATAAATAATAAAGAAATATTAATATCAAGATACAATAATCAAGAATTCTATATATCTATTCGATTTGAAAGCTATAATTTTTATTTTAAACTCATTTCAAAAATTCATTCTACAAGTAACCATTGATCGCATTGTTTTTCCAAATATATAGATGTAAAGTTGACTCGCTAAGCTTGTCCCCTGAGCTTCGATTTTCACTTGTGGCCCTTAAATACATAAAGTTACACAAATTAATCTAACACTATATTTTAGGTGAAGTTGAATCAAGCCTCTTTAATATATATTTTCTCATAATTTTCACAAGATATATCTAAGTTCCTTTTTTTTGGATAATAAGATTACAATACAAATAAATAAAGAGTCATTAAAATTCAGTTTTTCTCAATGGATTAGTTTCCTCTTGGTCTTTCTCTTCTTATTTTCTCTTAACTTTTATGAGTTAATTTTAAATTTATTTACACATGAATTTCACTTCAGAACATATGTAAAGTATTTGTGTTCAGTTTAGAAATTGCTAAAGTAAAATCGCTACTCTCATAATACTAGAGTGGCCTTTAAATCTATCCACATGCATGGTAGCACTCAAAGGCCTACAGGTAGGCTATCATCATATAAAATAAGCATAAATGGGATCCTCCAATTGCATTATTATTTTTATATTATCAACTATAAATTAATAATTTGTGAAATTAACATTATGGACGCTTTGTGGCTAACATGATTTCTGGGGTTTTTATTTTTATTTTTATTTTTATTTTTATTATTATTATTATTCTTATTTTGCATATATAATTTTCCATGTTCGATAGTAAATATAAACTAGAATTTATGCAAGAAAATTGCACCATTGACAAAATTTCATATGAGGAAACGCGTTAACTTCGGAAAATCATCAGAAGCACAACTTCAATGCACACAATAATGACGGATGAACTAATATGTCATTTATCCTCCAAAAGACGACAAACATTTCTAAAGGAGAGATATTTAATTTACATGTACTAAAAACTAAAGCTCTCTAGCTTGAGTTTAATAGAAGTAAAGTTAGAAGTTAGCTTTTGTTTATAACATGGTGTTTCAAATGCTTAATGTAAGGAATAGCATTATTTGTTGAAAATCTAGTCAATTATATGATGTGGTGCTTAAAAGACATTGTTTTTTTTTCCTTTTTATGCTTTATTCATTTTTTTGCCGTTTTCATATCTCATTCCTAGAAACAGAGATGTAACTTAATGTTTTTATAGACAAAATTAAACTACAAAACTAAAGTATGTCAATTGTATAATTTATCACATCTAAACATATAAATATTCCACGTTCATTTCATGCAACTATCTAAGTTTAACCAAAAATAGTAAGTACCCTACGGTCCCTACCAATGCATTAGCTTGCGATCGTACAGGTATGTGTGGTTCACACATGCTATTTGAGTATTTATTGCACATAGGTGAGCATTGCAAGGAAAAGACTAAAAATTGATTTTTGGATTTGATGGAACTCAAAGTAAGAGAATGAAGCGAGGGTCTAGTTAAGTTATTGTAGAGAGATTTTAGTTTGTTTGACTAGTATAATGTTTGGATATTGAAATTTGTATTGGCTGCTTCTATGCTGGTTTTGTTTAATTTAAACAAGAAGAAGCATAAACTCAAGAAAGAGGAACACGACAATGGAAAAAGAGGTCGTCGAATGTCAATGTATTTTAAAAGAAATGTCCTTACAGCGCAAACTTTTGGTGACTTCAAAAATCTTGAACACTAGATTACTGTGTCCTATTAGGAAGCTATTTTGACATATGTGAGCAATGCAAGGAAAATTTGAGCAAATCAAGTTTTGGAGTTAATGGAACTCAAGGTAAGAGAATGAGAAAGAGTATAGTTCACTGTGGACGATTTTGCTTTATTTGAGTTGTATGATGTCAGGATATTAATATTTGTATTGGCTGCTTCTTTGCTTGTTTGTTTAGTTCGCGAAAGAGGAATGCAAAATCAAGAAAGATAGATACAATAAAAAAAGAAACAGGATATCAATGTATTCAATAGAAATGTCTTGCAACAATATTTTAATTAGACAGCGCCTTAACCGCTAGATGATTAAGCCTTGTAGATAAAATCCCTATGGGATATTTATACCCTTCAGCAGTTAACAAACTAAATATGATAGAAGAAATTGGTCCAATAAAAAATTATCTTGGGATGTGTACGATCTTTTGAGTTTTGGTCATCATCAAGAGACTTATTCATGCACATTCAGTAAGAATAGTATATTTTCCTCTGTACTACATCTTACCATTTATCTATCCAGGCTATTTGGTTACAAAATTTTCTTACAGACAAATGATGGTGAGATAAAATAAAATGAAACATCCCGGTGTTGAAAAATTAATTATAATCAAATAAAAAGATAAAGTAAAGTATTTATGATCGAATACTGACCTTGAAGTCCTGAAACATCAGCTCTTTGGTATGGAATGGAATATCTAAAAAATTGCGCCAGAAACCATCAAACCTGGATTTAATACTTTCCATACATGCCGATCCACATAGGTAGGATTCCATGAACTTGTATCTTCTGTATAAACAATATATATTTATATGTTTGGAAAAATTGTAATCATGTTGTAATCATAATATAATATAAATATAATGAAACCATTTACTTTCTATCCTTAATCAAGTGTATGTGTATCTTTGCAGTGTCATATGTCTGATTGTCAATATGCAAACTTCCAGCACCATCAGAAGAATTTTCTGTTACATCTGACATAAGCAATTGAAAAATAAGACAACAAAATTTCAAATATCATTCTTTTAAAACATAAATGACTTAATTTTGCATCTAAGTGATTCCATCAAGTTGAAACTGCCAAAACATACGGTTTGGGTTGACAAGAAATCAAGAAGAGCAAATGAATTTTCGGCTAACAAGGAAAACCAATGAGATCTTATTTAACCTTGGCAATAAGTAATGGATTAACGATGAACTGTGACATATATTATCCGTTTAATTTTATTTTTAAACTAGACCATGTTATTGCTACTTTTCGGCAATTACATGCACAAGGCATGTTGAATTTCTTTTGTACATTGTGTGAATTTTGAAAGCATAAAGAAGTGCACTGAGGCTCTAAAGTCTCCCATCTTGGGAAATTTAGAAAGAAAACAATACACACACATACATATACGTATATGTATGTGTAAAGGAAGGTTCAACAACACCCCTATTTTTTAGCACCCCTTTCGCACCCCTGTCATACCTTGAGTTACATCATTTCAAATGCTATGAAATTTGGTAATTATCTTCATCTCATACTCAAGATCATCTCAACAAATTTAAACTTATTTAAATATACATAGCATACTGCATACCATATTTGATGTTTAAATTTATCATATTTGATGTTTAAATTTAACGGTTAAAATAAATGTTTAAACAATGAATAATTGACTTATGATTTTGAAAAGCCTACAAATATCGAAATAGTATCCTGTTTTGTAGAGATGATCTTCAATATGTGTTGAAATTTTACAAATATTGTAGCATTTGAAATAATGTAGCTCAAGATATAATATAGATGTTAAAGACTTGCTATAAATAGGAATGTTATTGAACCTTCCTCATGTATATGTGTGTTTATGTATACGTATATATGGATTTCTAAGCCACTATATTGGGCCCACTGAGCATCCAGTGTTTTTTATTTAGGTTGAAGAGATGAATCATGCATGACCACCACACACGCGCGTCTTCCGATAGACTCGACCTGAGCCGATGTGATGTAGCATCTTATAATTTTGGTACAAAAATGAGGTCGGTGTTTTTTTTGAAAACGTTTTGGTTTTAAACGGTAAAAATCAAATCTTGTTTTTTCTCTAGGCCATTTCCCACATCACAGAAACTTTTATTGTTTTCCCGATGAAAAATGTCTCGTATATTTTCATAAATGAATAGACGGATGCAACAGACACTGCATATCTCTTCTTCCTCCTCTAAAATTTCCAATAAAATTCACTCCAAACTCGAACTATCAAAATATTACAGAAATAAAGTGTAAAGATTGATTTTCTTCGGTGCAAACAATCAAAATATAAACGGGTTGTCTTATCTTAAGGACAATGTGACTGACTGTCTACCTTGCATCATTCAGATAAAGCCACGAAACATCTTAAAGAAAGCAACATAGTCCGCAACTCAGACATTATTCAAAGTGTTGTTCCAAACAATTTAAGACGTTCCAATCAGCATGTGTACCATCGATGAATTTTTTGGGTCAGCTGCCTCTAACGTAAACAAGTCATTTCGCTTCAAAGAACTTTATTTCAAACGATGAAGGCAAAAGATGCAGTTCTTCTTAACAGTGAAGGATGCCATTTAAGTTCTAAATACTCACAAGCCCGTTCTGATCGACGAATCCACTGATAAGCAAAAGAAAAAACTGCAATCCTGGACTGACAATGATAATCTATGCAAAAACTTTATTCCCAATGGCATACGTTAACCTATACGATTATTGCAACGCAGACGAATCGGCAAAGAAATTATGGAAAGCACAAGTATGATATTGAGGAAGCTGGAGCAAATAACTAGGTGCTAAGTCGTTGCCTGTAATACTAGATGACTAACCACAACTATATGGAGCCACAGTCACATGAGCATTAGAAAATTGCACATGAGGATATCTCCAAATATACAAATCTTGATGAACAATATCAAATTGTTGTTTTGATAGATAAATTGATCTTTATTTTTTTGATAGTAAGAGTAGTACTTTATTCAAACGGAACTCATATTGATATCTCAAGGATTTGAATCCATGACCTTTAAAACCTATGTCTAAAGCGTCATACCACTAAGTAATTGAGCTAGTAGTCTTTGACTAGATAAATTAAGTTTGATCACTCGCCTCTGTATCGAAAAGGAAGCTCGAAAGCAAGACCAGAAAGATAAAGTGTGTATTGTCTAAAACATCAACACTAAGAACTCCGATGTTGTTTTGAAACCAAAACTGAAAATTTTCAAAAATCAAAACTGCAAGTAGAACCCGAAGCGCAACGATAATCAGAATTGGAACCATCCAAGGAACTAAAATGGACAGCAACAACCACCATCAAAGAATAATTCTGGATAGTTTATTTGTTATAACTGCAACAACCTAGTTCATATGACACGCAAGTGTCGAAACAGGCCATGCACTGCTTCGTATGCTAATCTGATTGAAGTGCCTTTAACGGCTATGATTTTTGAGATCAACCTTATTGGTGGATATGAAGGGTGGTGGGTAGATACTGATGCTTCTCGCCATGTCCGTTATGATCGTACTATATTCAAAACATACAATATTGTTAAGCATAAGAATGTGTGGTTGGAAAATTCTCCCACCACTATTATTGTTGATTCTAGAAAGACGGTAATTTTTGAAAGACATGATGCATACTCCAGAGACAAGAAATAAGTTAATTGATTCGGGCTTTTTGCTTAAAAAAGTTGTGTTTACTCAAACTATTAAGGTTGTTTTGTACACCGTCATTAAGAATGGTATATTTGTAGCCCGGGATTTTGCTACTGATAGTATGTTTAAGTTGAATGTTAAATTAAATAAATTTTCTAATTATGTTCATATGTTGTTTGATTTTAATGTTTGACATGGAAGATTTTGTTATGTTAATAAGCACATTATAAAACTATACGAGTAACTTAGGTTTAATTCTTAAAATTTCTCACTAAATGATTTAAAAAATATGATTTTTGTAGCCAAACAAAAATAACTAAAACCTCTCTGATGGATTTAGTTCACTCAAATATATATGTGAACTTGACGGGGTATTGACTAGTAAATATTATTTTATTACATTCATTGACAATTGTTCAAATTTCACTCATGTATATCTCATTAAAATTAAAAGCGGTGCAACGGATATGTTTAAGTTATTTATGACTAAAATTATGAATCGATTAGATTTAATAAAAAAATTAAGAGATTTCGAAGTGATGGGAGAACTAAATATGAATCTAGCTTGTTTATTGAAATTTATAACTTACATGGTATAATTCATGAAAGAACTGCACCTTATTAACCCGAAATGAATGATAAAGCTGAAAGAAAATTAAGACTTTTATTGAGTCTATTGTGACTATTTTATTGAATTCTGGTGTTGTTTCACATTGGTGGGGAGAAAGTTTATTAACTTTTTGTTATGCGTTGACTACAATTTCTAAGTCTAAGAGCAAAATTTCACCATTTGAGATGTTAAAAAATCACAAACTTAATCTATCTTATTATAGAACATGACGTTGCTTGGCATATGTTCATATTCCTAATCCTAAAAGAGCTAAATTAGCAAGTAGAGATTATGAATTTGTTTTTATTGGTTATGCAATTAATAGCGAAGCATATAGATTTTATGTTTTGAATACTCACATTATTATTGAATCAAATGATGTTGATTCTTATGAACACAATTTTCTATTTAAATTGAGGAATAGTGAAGGCACGTCAACTAGTAATATTGTTTAAAGTAGGAGTAATGGAAATATTAAGGATATAAAAACTGAACCTAGAGAAGGGATATAGAGTAACTAAAGATTACGCTCCAGATTTTTTTGCTTATACTCAGAGGATGATCCTACTAACCCTCAAGAAGCTTTATTCTTTATAGATGTCGGCCTTTGACAAGAAGTAATTTGTAACAACCCGTATTTTTTTACTATTTTAAATTATTAAATTTAATATAATTATTGAATATAAATTGTTAGAAATAAAATTTAATGATTTATTAATGTAGGTTATTGAATATGAACTTGAATAAAATTTTGAAATAAACAATTTCGAAGATTCTGATAATAATAGATATTGAAATGAAATTCTATGTACTGAATGTGATTACAATCCATAGCTGGAATTTAATAACGAATGTTGAATTAATTAGATGAGAATAAAATAATTAATTGATAACCAAAATTCATTTGAAATCTGATATTGGGATTTATTGAAATTCTACTATTGGAATTCATCGAAATGGGATTATTGGAATACTTTAAAAAAAGAAGTGGAACTAAATGTAGTAGTGTGTTATTTGAATTCGTTTTATAAGTTGAACTCTATAAGTTGAATAACTTATATTTCAATTATAGTGATTTATTGGATAATTAAATTGTTTGAATTTATATTGGAATTATTTAAATAATTGAATTCTGGATTTAATGTAAATGAAAATGATTTTAAAAGCTGGTTTAAATTTTATTTAAATATGAATGAAGATTGTTAACTTTTAAAATTGGATTTAAAAGTGAATAAATTGAATTTGGAAATTTCTCGTTTTAATTAACGAGTAAAAATAGTCATTTTGGTCACTGTCTCGGAATCCGACGAAACCAGTTTCATCGGATCCGTAACAGTGAATTTCTCGTTTTAATTAACGAGTAAAAATAGTCATTTTGGTCACTGTCTCGGAATCCGACGAAACCAGTTTCATCGGATCCGTAACAGTGAATTGTTAAAGGATTCCAAGTTTCATAGCGATCGGACTTATCGTTTGGCCGTGCGAGCTTGAAATGCGTAGAAATGAATTTAAGAAATTTAATTAAAATAAATTGGTTTTAAAAAGCTATCTTCTGAAAATGATGGAATTGGCTACCGAAACTAGTTCCATTGTGTTCGAAATGGAGGTATAACATATAGAACGTCAGGCGGCACGCTTCGATAGGAGTTCGGAAAATTCTGACGTGAATAGTGTCGTTTGAATTCCTATATAAGGATCCATCCCTTCGTTATTCGTGCAAACCCTACATCTTTACCGCCGCCGTTCAAAACAAATTAAAGGCCGAAATTCGTCCATCCTTCTCTCCTCGTTATCTTCTAGTCCACTCAACGATATCACTCGACATCAACTAAGAAAAGGAAGATCTCATCGAGCTCTACGATCTGAACGGTCGGATCGATGAATTTCGCAACAAGATGGCCATAATCCAACCGCGTTTGTGCGTAAGTTTTTGGGTTATTGTTCGCGGATGGTTGCGGCGGAGGTTATGGATTCACTGGCGAAGGTGGAGCAAGCTGTGGCGCAGCTGGTGGTGGCGTTGGATCTGGCGCGGCGGCTACGTGGGGTGGCGCGCGTGGAAGGAATGATCGCGTGCGTTTGGGTTTTGCACAAACTGGAACGAAGTGGCTGAGAGAGAGAAAGCGGTTTAGGCTTGTTATTTATTATTTTGTTAATTTAAATGTTAATTATTATCGTTAATGCTAATTAAATCATAACTTCTCCGTACGAGGTCTGATTCGAGTGAAACGAGTAGCAATGGATTCGTATCGACGAAGCCTACGGCGTGCAATCGAATAGGAATTTATTTGAAGCTGAAATATTTTCAGTTTCAAATAAAGGTGAGTGTTTTATAACGCTCACGACGTACTAAAATATTTTTATTTTAGTTAAATTGAATTTATGAAGTGGTTTATTTTATTGACTGTTGATTGGTAATTTAACTGACGTTTAAATTGACACATGAATTGAACTGATATAAATTTAAATTGACAATTCAAATTTGAAATTGAAATTAAATTGCCCGTTAGGCAACCGATGTTGATAACCAGTAAATTGTTGTGATATTTGACTGATTTGGATGTTGATTGTGATGGCTACTATTGGTTGATAGTTTGAATGATTTGGATGTTTATTTATTTTGATATATTCCTGTTATCACTCTGTAAATTATTAAATGTATATAAAATTGTTATTTGAATTATTTCGAATAAATTAAGAAATAGGTTAAAATGATATATACCTATGACATTTATTTTGGATTGAAATGATATATATCCATCCCTGAAATTAAATTGAAATAATTGATCACTTGGTCATAGGATAGAAAATTATATACGGACACCGAATTGGTTAAATTAGATGATTTTAAAAAATTTGGTTGAAATTATTTAAATGATTTTAACTAAAAGAAATAAAATTGAATTTATGGAAATTGAATTATTTCTGAACTTGAGCTCAGAGAGTTGAAATTGAAATTTGTTAACAAGAATTGTTTAAAGAATCGAATTTGAAATTTGAAGGTAGAATTGAAATATGATTTGAATTATGGAAATCAAATTGTTTTAAAAGATTTAAACTTTTACTTGAACTTCGAAGTTATTTAAGTAAAAGCGATATAAGTGGATATTTCAAAATTTGGCACGAGATTGAATTACTTTTAAAGATTTGAACATTGAATTGAACATCGAAGTTAAATTTGATTTAAATGATTTAAATCGATATTTTGAAATCAAACTCGAAATTGATATAAATTGAAATGGTTTAAAATTGAAAATTGAACTGGAATTAATTCAAATCGAAATTGAGATAATTTGAATCGAAATTGAAATTGAATTGAAATGAAATTAGAATCGAAGTTAATTCAAGTTGAAATCGAAATTGGGTCGATTTAAATTGAATTGAGATTGAAGATGATTTGAATTGAAAGATTTGGAATTGAATCAGTTTGATTTTGAAACTATTTTTAAATAAATTATTTTAATATAAACTGTTTAAAATCTATTTTTTTTAAATATACAAATTATCTTGATTTTCCAAGCAATTTTACTATATAAACCATTTTTCAATACTCAAAACTATTTTATATTAAATTATTTTAAATTTTAAGCTATTTAAAACTATTCATACTATTTTCTAAAAATTCAAACTGGTCAAAGGGTGGAATGTTTATATTTAAATCATGAATTTAAATGCGAATTGGGTTAAAATGAAGTTATAACCTAAATTGTAATTCGAACTGAATTTTGAAATAAAAATGTCATATCGAACTGAACTGACATATTCTGAAGTATATATGATGATTTTGAAACGAATGATATTTTGAAGCGAATATGATATTTTGATATCAAGTATAAATCGATTTTGAAATATAAAGTACCAACTGGTGTGTAAAACGACGTTTGGTTGTTAAAGAGACGGGGCATCTTATTGGCATACTATCTGTCAATATTGGAACCAAGGTTCGAGAACTCGATTTCGGTCATTTGAATTTTTTTAATTTCGGACAATTTCAGAAATTTTGAAAGTTTCGGTTTCAGTTTCGGTCCCGGATTCGATTTGTAGTAGTTTGTTTATGAAAATATAATAATGATCTTTGTAAATTAAATTATACTAAATCCTAATCAAATTATACTTAACAACAAATTAAACTTAACAATAAAATAAACTCTAATTATTTTATGGCCCTAAATACCCATTACTCAATTAAAATAGAAAATCAATGGGCAGCCCAGCCCAAGCCTAAAATATATCAAAATAAACAACCCAGTTGAAACATCGTCTCCCCCACATCTCAAATTTGAGTCGGCTGCCGGGCACAAGAAAAAAAAGAAAAAATAAGCTGCCGAAAGCTTTTAAAAAAAACTTCGTTGATTTTATTCAATTTCGAGCTCGAGACGATGTTCAAGTTTGATTTTGCATGTAAGTTTTTCAGTCGATATCTATTTTCTTTGATTTGGCTTTGATTTTTAGTTTTGATTTCATCTGATTTGGCTTCAGGCATTTGATTTCGAATTTTTTTCTTAATCCTAACCGAAACCGAGTTTCATGCTCGATCCCGATTCGATCATGGTCGATACCGGTATGATACCACCGAAATATCGGGGTATCATCCGATACCTCAAACCTTGATTGGAACCACTTTAACAACTGTGTACGCGGAGGACACTCTAGAATGAAGCGGTTGGATTTGACGTACGTTTGCTAGATTTGAAGAAAGAGAACGATGTGGATATACGCGGCACTTGTCCAATTTGAAATGACTAAAACATGACGGCTTGACAGGGCCAAGCGGGCTAGCTACCCCCAGCGGACATCCGTTCTTCGATTTTCTTCTTGGACTTCGTCCATACTATTACTTTTCATGTTGGTTTTGATTGGTGCACATTGATTTTTGAGATAACCTCCCTTTGACTCGATATGGAACGGATGGACATGGTGGGCGATCGTGGCTACGATGCGTTACCAGCAGCCCTACAACCTAAACTAGTAGTATCCTACCTTGCGCATTGCCTCACGTGCCTTGTCGTACTTTTATCCCCATATGAAACGCCTACGATTTTGTTTTAGTGTTGTCGTATCACGGTGCATCCCTATCCCTCGACGTGCTACTGGGGCATTATATGCAAACTGTACAACAATGCTTAAAACGCGTTAGGGGGATTAATGTAAAGTCTTAACGCTAAGAAAAATATTTATTTTACTGATTAGATATTATATACATAGCGTATTCTACTATATATAAATATTTTGACGGATCCTTAAGAGATGGAAAATCCCGTAACATCTCTTGACTTATTGCACGCGCATTATACACTGGATAGAAGATGTGAAATTCCATAAACATCTCTGATGCTATTACACTCATGTTATATGTTATATTGATTTGACTCACATAAAAATATTTTAGTTCTGGCTCGAGTGTTTTGTCTTTTCATTACGCTCGGGTCAGCCCCAAGTTTTCAGCGCATTGAAGATTATTTTCTGGAGGACGAAGACGAAGATTTGGTATATTATTACTAGTATTATTCCCTACATCATGTTGTCTGCTGCATAGTTTATTTTGTTCAGTTGTATATATAACTCTGATAAATATTGTATAAATTATAATCAAATGTATAGTATAAACAGCTTCATGAACTGTTTATTTGATTATTATATTTTGTCAGCTTCATGAACTGTTTATTTGATTATTATATTTTGTCATTCCGCAGCGAGATTCTGCGTTTGTTTTCTTCTTCTTTTTTATTTTTCTTAATTAACCTCATTGATTTATATATATTTCGGATTGTTTAAGTTGGACATGTGTGGATTATTGTCGATTTAAACCTTCTGAAATGTGGGTCGTCACATAATTAATGATGAAATGGATTCTCTTAAATCTAATAAATGATGACACTTAGTATATTTACCTTCTGGTTATAAGACTATAAGTTGAATCTAATCAAACATGACACTTGGTAGATTTACCTTCTAGTTATAAGACTATAGGTTGTAAGTGAATTCTTAAAAGAAATTGAAACGTGATGGTACTATTGATAAATACAAGGTTTGTCATGTAACCAAGGGTTTTAAGCAACGAGAAAATATAGATTTTTTTTTATACATTTTAATTTGTTACTAGAATAACATCTATTTGAGTGTTAATTTCTCTTGCAGTAATTCATGATTTAGTAATACATTAAATGAATGTTAAAACTGATTTATAAATGCTAAATTAGAAGAAGAAATTTATATATACAACCTAAAGGGTTTGTAGTTTCTGGTCAAGAATATAAAATTTGCAAACTAGGTAAGTCTCTATATGGTCTTAAATAGTCACCTAAGCAATGACATAAAATTTAATAATTTAGTTATTTCACATGACTATAAATTGAATAAAAGTGACAACGCATTTATTACACATATGAAAATAACATGCTTATTTTGATTCAAATATTCATGTTATTAGTAATGTGAAATTTTTTCTATGTGATAATTTTGATATTAAAGATCTTGGAAAAGCAAATGTAATCCTTGGTATTAAGATTACTAGGTCTAAAACGGAAAATATCTTTGGATCATTCTCATTATATTAAGAAAATCTTAAAGGATTATAATTACATTGATTGTAAATCTACTTGTACACCATATGATCCTATTGTAAAATTATTTAAGAACAATAATGAAGATATAAGACGGTGTGATTATGCAAGCATCACTGACAACCTTCAGTATGTTACTGATTGTACTATACCTGACATATCTTATGTTCTGGGATTATCATGCAGCTTTACTAGTAGATCGAGTATAGGGCACTGGTATGCAATTGAAAGGTAATGAAATACCTTGAAAGAACCAAGAATCTTGGATTGCATTATCAGAAATTTCCAGTTGTTCTTGAAGGATACAACTATGCATATTGGAACACTTTGTCTGGTGACTCCAAAACAACTAGTGGCTATATTTTTGGAATATCTGATGAGGCTGTTTTTTGTATATCCACAAAACAAATTATTTTGGCTCAGTCTACCATGAAGTCTGAGATGATAGCAGTAGCTACATCTAGTGAAAAAGCAGATTAGTTAAGAAATATGCTAACTAAGATTCCTTTATGAGAAAAATCGATACCAACTGTATTGATTCATTATGATAGCATTGTATTCATTGCTAAAGTTCAGAATTGTTATCCCGCCTTTTGGCAAGGCCGTGACACCAAGAAATGGACTAGGAATCAAAGACAGCCCATCCTGTAGGACGGCTGCATCCCAAGTTCACCGTGGATATCGATGAATTTTGCCCAAGTCCGGACCAGGCTACAATTGATAGGACACATCAAGCAAAGTCATGGGAACCAGAGTTTCAAATTTCGAGTCAATCGGAGTTCGTATGAATGAGATATGATCGATGCAAGTTATGGAAGATGCGATGTTCGAATCCATGAAGTTCGTATCCATCTAGTTCACAACCACAAGCACAAGTTCGAATCGACTAAAACATTTCACTCCGAATCCATGGACAATGGTATGCTCGAATCCATCAGTAAACGAATCCATGACGTTCGTATCCATCGGCAGAAGGAGTTAGCCTCATGCTTGCATTGTTCGTATCCATCAAAATAAAGTCCTTCGAATCCATCGAGCACTCCTTAGTTCGAATCCATCCGCGCGTGCCTCAAGCTTCGAACCCATTGGAGCATTCCCCGCCTTCGACTCCATCAAGTATCCTCTCTTCGAATCCCTCAAAGTCAGGCACTTCGAATCCATTCAGTTGAGAAATCTTCGTATCGATCGACAATGGAATATCCTGATCGATACGAAGGAACATCCCTTCAATCGATTCGAAAGGCCACGTCTTCGAATCCATTGCCACGAGTCCACCCAGTCAAAGCAGCGAAGGATATGGATGCGACCCAGTAAAACCGGAGTAAGAGGCGGATCGATGCGAGAGACACGCGCCACGTCACAGCGAGCATCGAGTCGACCAAATCGATTCGAATTAAGATCGATTCGAAGTATCCATGTTCTCCAGAAATGCAACATTGAATCGATCATATCTCGAGTTCTACAAGTCCAAATGCCATGAAATTTTCACAGAAACTTAAGCACGTGATGAAGAATGTCCACACCAAATTTCAGCTCGATTGGATGATTTCTTGATCGATTCGAACCAAGGGTCGAATCGATCCCAAAGTGGGCCCGAATCTCCAGATTTCGGCCATGTGGGCCCCCTGACGTACCAGAACTGGTCTCCCCTCATTTTAGGCGAAATATCAGCCTCCTACATCTATAAATAGAGCCCCTGGTCATTCAGAAAAGGGGTCTGACAATTTTGAGAGCTAAAGAGCGCCCAGACTCTGCCAGATCTACTCAGAATCACCACTGCTTCCTTAAATTCAGATTGTAATCATATAATCAGTTGTACTACATCAGAATAAATTGTAATCATCAAGAGAACATCAATAAAATCATCAACTTCAGAGTGGACGTAGGCAAGATCGCCGAACCACTATAAATCTCGCGTTTATGTTCATTATTTCTGAATTGTGATACTCTGTTTGCTTAGATTTGAGATTTGTGTGTGAATATTGTTGATTTATATTCATACACTGGTGCTTTCACAACATTCGGGGTTTGTGACCAATTTTGGCACAAACACTTTGGTGCTTTCACTGAGAGCTGAACTCAGGACCCGCTACACAAAATTTGAAAGTTGAATCAAAAGGCTAAGAGATTTAAGATCCGAAGAATCATGACGAGACAAACTAGTAAAAGGCAGAGACCAGAGCGAAGTCAGCACGAAGGGAGTCAAGAGGCTTCCTCAGGAGCAAACCAAGCATCGATCTTCATCACCAGGGATGAGATGGAGACAATGATGAAGAAATAGGAGGAGATGATCCAGAATTTGCTTCAACAAATTGGACAGCTTGGAGCGCAAAATCAAGGAACAACCAGAATCCAGAACGGAGCGGGACCATCTGGCGCAGCGCCGGAGCTGGAGGGCATACACTTAGGACATGTTGATCCGAACCTGGAAAGAGAGACAAGGACATCCGAGCAACCTGGCGGCAATAGAGGGATGAACGCTCAGTCAGGGGGGCAGACACCCGAGAGCTCACACGGACTCGGGGGGCAGATCGAAGGTAGTGAACAAGGACTACAGCTTGGAGATAATGATAGATTGGCAGAGATGGTCAGACGAGCCATGAGAGGCGGATTAGTGAACAAAGATCTTGAAGACGTGAACAAGAGTCCCTTTTCTCCTACGATTAGGCTGGCTAGGAACCCACCAGAATTCAAGCTGCCAACAGTAGAAATGTATGATGGGAGGACAGACCCTGCGGTCCATCTAACGAGATATATAAGGCACATGGAAGTGCTGGGGGCATCACAGGAAGTCATGGCCCGATGCTTCCCATTATATTTGACAGACATAGCAGCTTTATGGTTCAGACAGCTAGAGAGCGGTTCCATTGGAACATGGACCGATTTGATTGAGAAATTTATGAGGCAATTCAGGGTTCACATTTCAAGACCCAAAAATGTGATGAGTTTGGCAACGCTAAAACAGAAAGCTGGAGAGTCTTTGAGGAATTTCCTGACGCGGTTCAATGCGGCAGCAGCATCGGTGTATCGGTCAGATCCATCCATGGTTATGATGGCAGCTGTGTCCGGAGTAGCTGATGGCACGGAATTCAAAAAATCATTAACTAAGGATCCGCCAATGGATCTAGGAGAATTCTATCACGAGGCAGAAAAGTTTTTACGAAGGGATCCCACTGTTGACGAGAGGAAATCAGACAGATACTGCTTATTCCACGAACTGAATGGTCATAACACTAACGACTGTAGACATCTGAAGGATGAGGTGGAAGGGCACATCAGGAACGGTATGCTACTTCAGTATGTGAGGAGGCGAGCTCCAGCGGTGGAGCCAGAGCGACCACCGTCTACATCAGCCAGGGGTGCCCCCGAGCCAGGACATCGTATGATTATCAATTAGTTGAAATAACGATGGACAAGTTGTAAACCTCTCACCAACACGGGTAAGTCATTACACATGTGCGAGATCACGAACGGTCCATAGGCGTGTTGTGAATGACTACTAACCCTATCATTGTGGGAGTTTACACTTTGACATCCTTGCTTTGCTTTTGTTTCATCTTGATTTGAATATTTGAAATTGACTTTGTTTAACATTTCTGCTAAAGACTTATTTTCAATGAAAAAATGCTACTTGTGATTTCATAACGGCTAAGCCACTTACACATGTACGGGATCACGAACGGTCCCTAGGCATGCTCTGAGCTGACGATAAACCGTTGCAAGAAACAATCCGGGGATTCACCCGAACGTGAAACCTAGTATTGATGATACTAAGTCCCTCCCCGGGCACACTCAATTCGCCTCGAACGGCACCCGACCACGAACGGTCACAATTCGCCTCGAACGGCATCCGACCGCGAACGGTCACAATTCGATCGCGAACGATCATACTTCGCCACGAACGGCACCCGACCTCGAACGGTCACCATTAGCCTCGAACGGCACCCGACCTCGAACGGTCACCATTAGCCTCGAACGGCAAACGACCTCGAACGGTCACCGTTTGCCTCGAA
Source organism: Allium fistulosum (assembly GCA_030737815.1). Taxonomy (NCBI): domain Eukaryota; kingdom Viridiplantae; phylum Streptophyta; class Magnoliopsida; order Asparagales; family Amaryllidaceae; genus Allium; species Allium fistulosum. The sequence continues at coordinate 190,515,201 of CM060904.1, forward strand.
CGGCACCCGACCGCGAACGGTCACACTTCATCTAGTATAACATTCGATCACGAACGATCACACTCTGCCTCGTACGGCACTCGACCACGAACGGTCACAATTCACCTAATACGACATTCGATCGCGAACGATCGCGTCTTTGCCTCGTACGGCACACGATCGCGAACGATCACGTTCCTCTTTCCACGACACCCGACCGCGAACGGTCATGATTCGTCTAGAATGACACCCGATCACGAACGGTCGCAACTCATCTAAAAAACGACATCCGGCTTCGAATAGTCACAATTCGTCTAGAACGACATCCGACCGCGAACGGTCCCATTTCTTTATTGGCCGCAAACGGCATCCGACCTCGAACGGTCCCATGTTACCTCAAATGACATACGGTCGCGAACGATCGTCATTCATGATCAGATAAAACTATCAATTTCTTTGCAGGTCATCAACAGGATATGAACATCCAGCTTATGGTATTACAAAACACGCCTTCCTACCACAAGGCATATTTTGAGGGGCAAATGTTATCCCGCCTTTTGGCAAGGCCGTGACACCAAGAAATGGACTAGGAATCAAAGACAGCCCATCCTGTAGGACGGCTGCATCCCAAGTTCACCGTGGATATCGATGAATTTTGCCCAAGTCCGGACCAGGCTACAATTGATAGGACACATCAAGCAAAGTCATGGGAACCAGAGTTCCAAATTTCGAGTCAATCGGGGTTCGTATGAATGAGATATGATCGATGCAAGTTATGGAAGATGCGATGTTCGAATCCATGAAGTTCGTATCCATCTAGTTCACAACCACAAGCACAAGTTCGAATCGACTAAAACATTTCACTCCGAATCCATGGACAATGGTATGCTCGAATCCATCAGTAAACGAATCCATGACGTTCGTATCCATCGGCAGAAGGAGTTAGCCTCATGCTTGCATTGTTCGTATCCATCGAAATAAAGTCCTTCGAATCCATCGAGCACTCCTTAGTTCGAATCCATCCGCGCGTGCCTCAAGCTTCGAACCCATTGGAGCATTCCCCGCCTTCGACTCCATCAAGTATCCTCTCTTCGAATCCCTCAAAGTCAGGCACTTCGAATCCATTCAGTTGAGAAATCTTCGTATCGATCGACAATGGAATATCCTGATCGATACGAAGGAACATCCCTTCAATCGATTCGAAAGGCCACGTCTTCGAATCCATTGCCACGAGTCCACCCAGTCAAAGCAGCGAAGGATATGGATGCGACCCAGTAAAACCGGAGTAAGAGGCGGATCGATGCGAGAGGCACGCGCCACGTCACAGCGAGCATCGAGTCGACCAAATCGATTCGAATTAAGATCGATTCGAAGTATCCATGTTCTCCAGAAATGCAACATTGAATCGATCATATCTCGAGTTCTACAAGTCCAAATGCCATGAAATTTTCACAGAAGCTTAAGCACGTGATGAAGAATGTCCACACCAAATTTCAGCTCGATTGGATGATTTCTTGATCGATTCGAACCAAGGGTCGAATCGATCAAAAAGTGGGCCCGAATCTCCAGATTTCGGCCATGTGGGCCCCCTGACGTACCAAAACTGATCTCCCCTCATTTTAGGCGAAATATCAGTCTCCTACACCTATAAATAGAGCCCCTGGTCATTCAGAAAAGGGGTCTGACAATTTTGAGAGCTAAAGAGCACCCAGACTCTGCCAGATCTACTCAGAATCACCACTGCTTCCTTAGATTCAGATTGTAATCATATAATCAGTTGTACTACATCAGAATAAATTGTAATCATCAAGAGAACATCAATAAAATCATCAACTTCAGAGTGGACGTAGGCAAGATCGCCGAACCACTATAAATCTCGCGTTTATGTTCATTATTTCTGAATTGTGATACTCTGTTTGCTTAGATTTGAGATTTGTGTGTGAATATTGTTGATTTATATTTATACACTGGTGCTTTCACAACATTCGGGGTTTGTGACCAATTTTGGCACAAACAAGAATCATTATTTTAACGTTAATAGACGACAGATACATCGTAAGCACAGAACTGTTATAGAGTTTCTCCATTCGGAAGTTAGAGCGATCATGTGCGCAGTGATGAAAATTTGGTTGATCCTATAGCAAAAGGATTGGCTAGAGAGAAAGCCCTTATAACATTTAAACTAATAAGATTATTGTACTTAGAATGATGGATTACTCATAATGGTAACCCAATCTAAAGGCTGAAGATCCAAATAACTATGTTCAATTGGTAATAACAAGTTGTGATGTGATACGAGTAGAACATGCTATTTTTTACAATAGAAGCGTGCATTCCTAAAGTGATAAGAGGAAGAGTTGATGGTAAGATACACTCCATTGGAGTGGTGTACCAAGTTATAGGAGTACTCTTGATAGATTCATCTATGTGAATGTGAAATGTGGTTGTTTCTTATGTTTGTGGCAAAAATTTCTTGAGCGTTCGCTAAAATGTGATAGACGTGCATAATATTTAACGCGTGGCTATTAATTGCATCATGTAAAGGTTGTGTGTGATTTGATGTCAGAGATAGAGTTCAAGACCATGTGTCACTCTAATATAATATGAATCTTAGTATGCAAATATTCAAATTGAAATATATCTTTGTTTATGCAATCTTATAAGTTCGGTAACTACTTGAAAAAATATTTTTTAAAATTCAAATGGGGATTGTTTGAATTTTTTTGTAAATTGTGTGAATTTTGAAAAATATAGAGAAATGCATCAAGACTCTATAGTCACACATCTTAGGAAATTTAAAAAAAATCAACACACACATATATATGTGAATTTCTAAATCACGATATTGGGCCTTTTGGACACCTTATACCTTTAATTTAGGTTGAAGAGATGAGTCACGCATGACCATCACACGCGCGGGCGTCAATCATCCGACCGACTAGACCCGATCCAACCTAACTTGAACCAGGCTAGGCTAGTACGGTGTAGCACTTTATATTTTTGGTACAAAATGTAAATGTTATTTTTTGAAAACGTTTTGGTTTTAAAAGGTTAAAATCAAGTCATATTTTTTTCTCTAAGGTCTCTTACATGATCCGACTATTCCTCACATCACAAAAACGTGTTTTGTTTTCCCGTTGGGAAATATTTTGGCTACGAGAGCAACATAACACTACATATATCTTCCGACCGACTAGATCTGATCCAACCCAACCTAAACCAAGCTAGGCCGGTATAGTGTAGCACTTTATATTTTTGTTGCAAAAACGTAAATGGTATTTTTTGAAAATGTTTTGGTTTTAAAAGGTAAAAACCAAGTCATGTTTTTTCTCTAAGGTCTCTTACACGATCCGACTATTCCCCACATAACAAAATTGTGTTTTGTTTTCCCAACGGGAAATATTTGGCTACGAAAGCAACAAAACACTACATATATCTTCTTCCTCCTTTGAAATTTACAATAAAGTTCACTCGAACTCGAGCTAGCGATCGATTTTCTTCAACGCAAACAAAAATCAGACGGTTTTATCTTAGGGATAGCGTGGTTGGCTATCCACCTTGTACCATTAGGGTATAGCCGCGAAACGTCTTAAAGAAAACGAGTCTGCGACTCAACCAAATGATGCGTACCTCCGTTAAACCATTAACTGCGTGTAGCTATATGGATCGCAAATGAGTACTAAATGTTGAATTAATCAAAGTGTGTTTAACTTGAAAAAAGCACCAATTTGTAGGTACTAGACACATCTGCTTGAACCATAAATGTTTCTTATTAAAAAAAGAAATATCAAGTGAGAGGAGTATCCAGATCTACACGTGTTCAAAGGTTGATTACATATAACAATAGATCGAGTCAAATATTTTTTGTTTCTATATCTTGTGTAAAATAGAATCTAGTACAATTATCTCTGGATAATTATGATATATATCTTATATATAAAACAAATACTTCGGTCAACAGGTCAAAGTGAAGCCTTTTATTAACTTTCAAATATGCCCATCATTTTATAGTTACAAAAGTTGCTTCGGAACGACATTCATTTTTTTCCTCCACGTTCCCATATCCTACCCCAAAACTACCTCTTTCCATCACAGCTTTACCCATTTCATCCTCATCTTTCCTCTCACGTCTCACAGACAAAAAAGAAGAAGAGAACTTTGAACCAAAATCAAGACGGTGAAAATCAAACAAATCGAGTAATTTTTTATTATCAAAGAGGAAATTTGGTATGCTAATTTATTGAATGACACGGTGTTCACAAATTATTCTCCAGTTGCGTTCGGCGATTTCGTGACAATAATCGAAGCATATAAAGCGTTCGGGGAACAAAGTGCGTTGCAATTGAGAGTTATGAAATGATTTATTTTAACTGATACGATTTGATAAGATTCTCATGTCCCGGTTGTCATTATTGGGACATTTTTTGACAGTGATAACTTGGTTGAACTTATATAGCTCTTGCGATTTTGATTCCATTTCCAAGCTTCATTAGCTCATAACTAAAATTTTCATTTAAGTAAATTATTCAAGATGTTTATTGCTATGCAAGCCATTTTGGCATTTCTGTACAGCAAAAGCAAACTTAGAGGTTTTTACTTTATAACGACATGGAAGATTAGTTTTTTGTCGCTTGATTAGTGTTATTAATTTTCGATTGTAGTTGCTGCATCTGAAAACTTCCTTTATCATAAAAAGTTTTCCTATATTCACCAATCGTTTTTTTTCTTTGTACAATTTTGTGTGCAGTCCTCACCCTGGCTATTTCGATCAGCAAAGAATTGGTTATGTTCAAGCCAAACACTTTATTTTCTTATTACACTAAATATTTTACTTTCTGTTTTTAAATTAGCAAAATCGACGATTTCTCATGTTTAGGTTAAATTTTGGCTCTGATTGCATAAATTTAGTTGTATAATTTAGGATCTTAGGGTTGTAAATTGAAGTTCCTTAAAACTATATATCCCTAAAGGTAAAAACTTGAACAAAGAAAATGGGTATGTATTATTATTTTTTTCCTTCTCAACTTGAAAAATGGTCGTTTGTATATTTTTTTAAGCTTTAGTTGTTGAAAATTGTAGATAAATGCAATACATGCATTTGATTGGTTCATAACATAGTTTGAGAAGTCATTTGTTCTTTCGGGCTTGACAAAAACATCTTATTTTCATACTCTATACTCGGTACCTTATATTCTTGTTGCACCTTTAAATTACACATATTTTCATAAAGTTCAAAATATCATAAAAGCATAAAATAAGAGTGCATAGTTTATTATTTATCTATTTGGGCAACAAATTCTTACCCTTAAATTATTGTATGTACAACATTTTTTTATTTATTTTTATTACAATCATGATGTGATTTGTTACCGTACGTTCTTATGCCATGATCCATGAATTTGCGCGTTTATTTAGTAGTTTGGTGTATTATCTTTATGCATCATAGAACATTTTACGAAGATTATTGTATTTTGGGTCTAATTTGGAGATTTTACCTTCTTAAATATTTTTGATATGTTTAGAACATATATAAAAAACTAATGAAATTGTTGCATTCCGTATATAATACTGTACATGTTAAAATGACAAAGATAGAGTGTTAACTTAAATTTTATGTGCATAATCTAGGACAAAATACCCCAGATGAATACCTTAGGAGAAGCAATCAATTTGTTTCATAGCGAGATTACCCAGCTAAAAGCAAAAAAAAATGGTTGCCTTGCAAAAAAAAATATTTACATTAGCTTCAAAATACCTCAGCAGAAGCAACAGCATACAATCTCTCAAAATAAAGATGCTTGCTACTATTTACATTCCCCTTACTGTTGCTATTATAACATGTTTGGAGAGAGTTGCTTACAATCATCGCTTTGCTTTTCAGACAGTTAACAAAAAAATTAGTAATTGCATGCATGTCCATTTATAAGCATGTGTTTTCTGTTATAGTTACTATTACTATTTGATCTGATCCATTTTCATCAGTCTCACATAAATTTGTATTTCTCCTAAAAATGTGTGTTCATTCTGAATTATAACTTTCAAATCCAAACCATAACTGACATAGATAAATGTCCAATCTGTTCACATATGATGTACATTAAATAATTGAAGTGTTGGCAGCCACATTGAAGTAGGGGGCAACCATAGCATTGATAAAGGAAAATTAGCAAGTCCAGGCACGACTCCTTTTTAAAAATTAACACTCTCTCATAGCCCCCCCCCCCCCCCCCCCAAAAGACATACGTATAGCTGGAAAACTGTGTGTGCAGATTCTGCCTCCTAGGATGACCATACCTAAGGAGAAGGGACTTTACAGGTTTCATCTCCTTTCCATAAATTTGAACTTTTAATACTATTGTGTTTTATTCCTGACTTATTTTTGTGGTTTAAATAGGGAGAGGACAAATCCAACTGAAGAAGAGATTCGAACTTCAAAGAAGATCTGTACAAGTTGTATATAGAATGTCAAAGGATGTCAGTTATCTGTTATTGTTGATAAGTTCTGCAAGTTGACGTGAGTTAGTCTTAAATTGTTTTTTATCTTCGTTTGTTGCTTACACCTTACAATTTTCTTTGTATGAAACGTAGATTATTTTATCTCTAGGTAACAGTCCAAGTCCATAGTGCATGGATAATGACTTTTACACTTTTCAACAAACATTAAGCTCTTCAAGCTGATGTGCTATCATATATTCAGTCCAAGCTTTAACTCGCGCATGTTATAAGTTGATTTATTAATATGCAATATTTATTATCACAAGTTGAAAATCCTATTCAGGCTTTATTGCTAACAGAGTAAATATACATTAAATATAAATATATCAGTTTTCCAAATGTTAAATTTTCTTATGTCTACACAAAAAAGAAGTTATATAGGTAATTTGTAAAGATATTACCTGTTATGGATTTATTTAATATGGATTTGCATAACTATAGGAATGCTAATATTCAGGTATTATTAATTACTAATGCGCATAAATGTTCAATTCAGATTCAAGCCATCAATGCCATTTCTATTTGTATTTTTGTAACAATGTACCTTTAATGGTTGTTAATTGATAGTTTGTTTCGATAAACAACTTCAACTACACGCCTTTGATCATGACAAATGTAGATAACCTGGTGACATGGTGAGGACCAACAACTTATGCAAACAATACATATTTTGTTTCAATATTGTATAATCAAGGTCTATTTTTTCTCACTACCGTATAAATTATTAGTTACTAACACAATTATTAAGTTGTTAACATCTTAAAGTATTTACCTGTTCTATCTTCTCTTTTTCTGGATGTACAATTGGTAAGAAGCGTGCATGGATATGGAGATGGCGATGATGAGTTGAAGTGGATAGAAAGAGAGTTTAGGTTGACAGCTAAGCCGTGCATTCAGGTTATTAAAGACGATTCGGTGAATTTTATTGACATATTGAAGGTTAATTTGTGCATGATAGGGGTGATAATTGGAGATTGGATTTGTGTTCATAGTTTTGACTTGCAAAATTCATCTTCTTACTCACTATCAGTGCCTTCCTTTCTGTGTCCTATCAGGTAATATCAAGGTTCGAGATTCCGGCCGGTACGCCGGAATCCCGACCATTCCGGCCAGGTCCGGCAGTGGCCGGGCTGGAATTCGTCTAGAAACCCGTTTCCGGTGCTGCAATCAAATTAAAAGAAAAAAGATGATTTATACCCGTAGATACATGTGAAAAGAGATTAAAGAAGAGAGAGGAGAAGAAAGCTGGAAGAGAAATGGACGCGGCGGCATCTTGGAGGGAGGCGGCATCGTTCTCAACTTTCTCTCGTCTGTTAGGGTTACAGCAAATGTGATATTGGACTAAGCATCTAACCTAAATAATTAGGTTAGTTGTTGGGCTGGGCTTTTAAAGTTTTAACCTATTATTATTATGGGCTGTGATAATAAAATTGTAAAATAACTTGTATTAAGTTATTATATTAGAGAATTATTATAAGATGATTTATATAAAATTCATATTAAGTTTATTTTTATTTAATTTGAATTAAGTTCAAATTATTTATATGAAAAATATATATTAATTAATGTATATATAAAAGAAGTACCGGAATTCACACACCGGAATTAAACCGGAATTTTCGAAATTTTCGGAACGGAACCGAAATTCTAAAATTTCTTGATGACCGGAACGGAAACGGAAAGCGGAATTTCGAACCTTGGGTAATATGTCCATTGATGTTGTTGTAGTACTCTGCTAATGGTTACTTATTATGTTTTTGAGGATTTGTTTGCCAAATATACTGGAAATTAAATATATAATAGCTATTTCTGATGCATTAGTAGGAGGCACGCATTTCATTTCAAAAAAGAAAATCCCAAACGTTCTTGGATTCAGTTTTAATCCATGTTATCAATCAAAAGAAAAGCTGAATCAGGTCATTTAACCAAACCTCTGAAGGCATATTTCATGTCTTCAATCAAACTTCTATACACTTAATATTCTGAAACTTCAAATCAGTTTTTGTTGACTAATACAGTGTTATGATTTGTTCTATGCTACACTGTAAAGAGTTTAATTTATAAACTCAGCATACGGTGGTTAATGAACTATAAGCAGCTTCAGCAAAATTTCAGCAACAGGAGTTGGCTTTACTTTCAAATCTAGGCTACATCATAAAGAGTTAAATTTAGGAACTCAGCATAAGGTTGTTATTAAAAATTAGATATATATAAACTTCTGAACATATTTATTACTTTTTAAAATTAAATTAGAGATGTCCAAGTTTTTAAGTTCCAAACTATTAAAAACGCTAATTTTAATATTTGTTAAATTTCTCTAGATATTGATATAATGGTTGATTGCTCTCTTTACCCGTGTAATTTTTTCCTAAAATAACTTAGTATCTTTCCTATTTTGATAAACGGTTGATTAGTGCATGTATGCACATAAAAAATGCAACATTACGTGTACACATCATATCATTTCGTACAATTTAAAAAAAAAACTTACAAACATTGTTTTATTATACCAATTCCTCTTGCGCGTGTGCGTGTGTCATAATGAAAAATGACGCAACTGCCTATGAATAGGTGTGCATTTATGCAATGAAAGGATCTCTCTTTTATTCTCCAGTAGAAGAAGAAATAAAGTTACTGTTTTCGTGGATAAATATCACTATTAAAACATTAATAACCACTAGCTCGAGTGGCAAGTGGTATAGCACTTTACACTGAGATTTTAAAGGTCATAGGTTTAAACTCCTGAAGCATCAAAATGAGTGTTCTACTTGAATAAAGTACCACTCTTATTTTTCAAAAATAAAGGTAGCACCGTTAGCACGAATCACGTTAAATCTTTGTATCTGTTTGCATTTTTCTTGTTCCCTTCATAATATTCATAAATCATATACTGAACAATACACATATGTGTGCGAATTAAATCATCAATGATGAAATCTTACTTCAGCAGACCATTTTTTGACATGGCACTACCATTGAGTAATCGATGACCGATTTGGAGGTTGCAGGAGAATGAAATTTCTGTTTACATTTCGGAACAGTTTTTAAAAAACGGATTTTGATAAAACGAATGCCAGTAGAGATGCAAGACTTGATTTTCCATTGTTCATTTTAATAGATTTCCCCCCTCTTGCCTTAATAATTAAAATGAAATATAATGAATCTGCTTTGATTTTGATAAAAATTGGCATCTAATTGATATACTTAAATGGGTAGGTTTGAAAAGATTAACACTAAGGTTAAGTTTAGTAATATTGATAATGGGGTTAGGTCCATTGGGGTTATGTAGAAAATCCCAAGGAGTTTGTTTTTCGAATATTTTAAGTTAGACGTTCGACATGGTCGCAACTAGAGATGATTTAGCGAGGAGTGTTAAACTTCCAAGACCTTTCCTGGTCGCAACAGCATACTCACTAGGTCCTTCAAATTGTGAGAAAAACCACCTAATGGTGCTCGCAAGAGTCTACTTGAAAAAACCAGTATATTAAGCTCACACGAAACCAAGTCAAAAAACCCCACATGTTCTGCTCACACAAAGACCTACTCTCCACAGTTGAACAAACTTGAACCAGTTCACCTAGACCTACCTATTCTTCATTCGAGAAAAATGGATTGCAAAGACACATTCCATTCAAAGACATGGCCATCACAAGAGATGTATTTTATTTTCCTAGTCCTAGATTTATATCACCTATAAATATATCCCTGTGCAGTTAAAGCGCTCGGCAAATTCAATGCGGCGGAGGTGCAAAAAGTCATAGCGGGAATACAGCGAGGATATAGTGGAATATAGCGGATGACTTTAAAATAACATATAAAACTCGTACTTAATGTTTTTACAAATATATAAACGGTAATTAAATGAAAAATTAACATTCAATTGAATTATAATTAATACATAAATAATTTTAAATAAAAACATGTGCGAATATACTATAAATAAACATAAAACTGTTATATAACATAATTGAATTTAGCAGAATATTAGAAAATTTTCATTTTTGAAAATATATTAAAAATTCAATTAAATTAATTAATTTCATAATTTTTATAATGTATAAACGTCATTTTCAATTCTTTTTTTTTAAGAAATATAGCGGAAATAACGGAATATAGCAGGAATAACGGGATATAGCGGAAATAGCGGGGCTTAAAGCGGAAAGGCTATATTTGGGGCTATATGGAAAAATTGTAGCGGTAGAAATCCACTACGAGATATAGCAGTGTTACAGCGGGGCATTAACTGCATAGATATATCCATATGCTATACTATAAAAGGGCTTTGAACTTACTGTAACTTTGAATATTAAACATATATCTTTTGCTTCATGTATGTAGGCAATTCAATATCGAACCACGTTACGTTTTATGCTGCTTTACTTTTGTTTCATCATTACGTTTTTATGTAGTTTAATTTTATAATTCACTTATCTTGAAATAATCTACGTTTATCACTTGTTTTGCACGTCAAAATCAAGTGTGGTGCTTTCACAATTCACATCATATTACCAGATTACACTAAGTAACAGGTGATCTACAACAACCGAGATCGTTAATCCAAACTCCTGGTCACAGTAAAAAGGGAAGATGAATTAATCATGAAATGTTTACTCTTTGATAATCCAATGTTTGCTCAATTTGATTTACCGTTACTAGCAATGGTTTCTACGGTAAACAGGGCCTTAAAGCTATATCATCAAAATGGTCCATTTTGAATTTTTAATTATAGGCATCATTCTGTATACCTTCAACGAGCTCTTCTTGTTTTATGATATTGTGCAGTTGAGAGGTTAATGTCTGTGATCTAGAAGCCCAGTATTCCGTACAGCAATGAGAGGAATCCATCGCCTCAATATCCTGTTAAATGTGAAACAAGATGAAGGAGATGATATTCAAGTTTTTAACAAACTGTTAAAAGATGAGAACATTAAATTGGTACAAACTAAAAAGAACATACTTGACAACAAAACATGCCACCATACTCTTTCTAAAAAGTATGGACAACTGAAATGTTTACCTGAATAATTGATGGTGAAGTTAAACCGAACATTCGAAGACCATCTATCGAACTAGCAGGTTGCAGTTCAGGGAGATTGGCTTTTCCCAAGAACTGGCAACTTAAAATTTCATTATTTAATCTCTCCCTAATTAAATCCCAGCACTTTGTAGCAGAACCATGAACAAAAATTTCAGTTGAGCAGTTCTCTACCTTGACCTATCAATGCAAAATATAATATTTAGTAACAGCTAATATTTCATTTCGGCTTTATCCCAATACAAAGAACAAATGGGAATACACAAATAATATAATTGGATTACCATGAATAAAGGTCCTTGGAGTCCAGCATCCAAAATTTCAGATATATAGTAACACTTTTTTGTTGGTTCTAATATACTGAAGTACTTGACTCGACTTTTATATCCTGCAATCAAATTAAACAAGCAAGAATTTGCCTAGTCCTGTTATCAAATAAATAATACTCAAGATATCAAAAAATGATACCCTTAGGAAATATAGCTTCGCTGGTAGACCATAGCTTCCCCGGCAAAGATACACCATATTCTAGAACCTCAACATTCCAGCTAACATTTTGTGCCATTTTTGTCTCTTTTGTCATCCGATGACCCATACTTGAAATCGACTCATTTCCATCTTTCTTGTTTTCAGTTTCAGTATTAGAGTTCACGCTTGCCACAGCTTCCAAACTCTCTATAGGATTCTCTTTATTTGTAGCACAACATATGTCAACATCCATTCTGATCGCATTTTCCTTTCGACTATGTGTATTGTTCTGCAAACCAACTACAGGAAAGTTCAATTCTGTTGCTTTCTCTCGAGAGATGTTGGATTCGGACAATCTTTCTTGGGTTAAAGAGGAAGACAAGGAAAGTCCAAGGTGTGAAAGACCCCATCTATGAACTGCACTTAACTTACCACTTAAAGCATCGAGTAGGGTGTATAGATCATCAATTTCGTATCGATGAAGGGAAAATCTTTTGCTCCAACTACAAGAGCATAGAGACTTTGAATGAGTCAAACATGTGTATATATTTGGCGAGCATGAGCAACCAATGGCAGAAAGGTGCAAATCATAATGGCACACAGTGCACTCCCTTTCGGAATTTGCATCAAAATCCGCATCCATTTTTCTAGAATCTGGAGGGCAAAGAAACTCTCTTCTAGCTCGTTCCATTTCAATACGATTCTAATATCAGAAAACGATAAGATTATAAAGATAATATTTATTGAATATACAGTTTCATGGTTAATGCACTGAGCACAAAGGGGGAAGGATATGGAAGCAGAACAGAAACCTAAAATTAGGTCTGTCAATGGATACCCGAAATATCCGAAATCCGCCCGCATCCGTATCCGAAAAGCGGATAAATATATGATAATCCTAAAAAACGGATATGGATGTGGCTACGGCGATATCCGCATTCAAAAATTATCCGTCCTTTTTTTTGTCATGATTGTAGTTAATATTTTGTGTATTTTAGTACAATGGTAGACGTATTTATTTTTTATTAAGCTAATAATTTGTATTATATGAATTTAATGCATATTAATTACTCAAAACTATTTATTATCATTCTATTTGTTCATTTTTCACATAATTATAATCAATGAGATTGAAAAGAAATTATGCTAAACCAAAATTTTTTGTTTATATTTCTCGATATATCGATCGTTTGCGGACATGATAATTATTTGATATCCGTCCGCATCCGCGGATGCGGATATCCGATATCTGAAAATTGTTTCAAATGCGGATGCAGATATGACACTGTATCCGAAAGTATCCATTTACAGGCCTAATCTGAATACATGACTCTTAGAAAGCCTAAGGTGTAAAACAAGAAGAGAACATATTATAATAAAACTATTCATGTGATTAAAAAATGTGTTTCTTAAATGTATAAAAAAGTTGAAAAACTATTGCATTTTGATATGAAAATATATAAGCGTTGAAAAGTTTAGTTTATTTAATCCACACTACACTTTCTCTATTACAAATGTGCTTTGCTATAAAAGTTTGATCATGTTACTGGAAATATGCTCTTTGTAAAAGACATTTGTTACTATCCAATCTGAAATTATGTTCCAGTCTACTTGGAACTTTAGAACTGTGTTGGAGCACAAGTAAGCAAGTGACAAACTCAGACATAGATCTTACAAATAAACATTGGTGTTCTGCAAAATTACAGCTTTGAAAAAGAATGAAACTACCAATTTCGTCACTATCATCCAAGTTGGCATTGTTGGAAAATATGGTCATTAGCGATAAAAAAATACGCCCAAGTCATACATCTATGGGACAAAAAAAATCATCAGGCAAAAGGCAACATTTGGCAATCAATTAACATTGAAAGGTACACAGAAAAGGGTGAACGGAGGAGTATATATAGAATTAAGTTAAAACCTTCAATGAATTAGCAAAGATTCCATCAGGACTGCATGCATCTTTCCATATAAAATTCTCAACTGCATTCTGCCCAAGAAATTCTATTTTCCACTGTGCTCTAACTGCTTCTTTAGCAGCCTCGAGGAGTAATTTGTCATGAGAAATGGTAACTTTGCGAAATTGTTGACTATAAATCTCTACAGCATTTTGTCCATGAGGCAACCAATCTATAGGAGCTACATTTACAGCTTCAGCGCAGTTGAATCCACAACTGAAACCTGAATGATATGCTCTGGGAAATGTCAATATGAATTCTCCTGCATTCTGTAAGCATCTATAAACGGGCAAGCCTTCTTTTCTTAACAAGGAGGGAGAAAATTGAGTAACCTGCCAAACGTTGGGTGATAATAAAAAGTGAACAAAGGATTTAAATACTATCGGTCAGCGATAACATGTAGGAGAGATAGGTGGTACACATTGTTAATATTAACAAATGATAATCAACAAATGTGAATAATTGTATAAAAAATGTGGAATTGTTAATTAGAGAAAACCTCCTCAGACTACTAATTAGAAGTAGACACATTAAGAAGTTACTTTCTGCTTTACATCCATGTTTTTAGTGGTAATTGTAGAAAACTCTGTCGCTTTTCATATAGGGGGAAACGAACTTTTTTTCCTCCGTAGTATATAATATAATCCATAAATTCAACTAATTCATCACAACAAAGTTTTACTAACCTAAATCATAAATGCAAATCCAAATCCTCCAAATAAAGTGCAACGGCGATGATTTCATATAAGGTTGCTTGCAGTATTTAAAATGCAAGATACAATGAAGTAAACAAAAATGCACAAATGAATAATATTTTGAACATCTAGTATTTTTATATCACTTATATGCATGAAATATATCGTTTTTATATAATATAATGCAAGTTATTTTAGCAAAAATATATAAATTTAAAATCTTTATATGACTTGCATATAACAATGCAAGGAACTGAACAGACATCAAAAGAACATTAATAGGTGGTTTGCACTGTAAAAAATGCAAAGTACAACAAATGCAACTGAAGTTGCACCAAAAACATTACTATAAATATTTCTAGTTTATATCATTTGTTTACAACATGTCATTTTAATTACATAATGCAAGACGTTTTTGCAGAAAGAAATAAAATCAAAATTTTCAAATAGCTTACATTGTAAAGAGTGTACATTACAATCGAAGTCACCAAATTCACATAAAATGATATGAATTTGAATGTGATATGGAAAAAAAACAAGTAAAATGAAAACTTTAAGTTGCGACCTCAAAAAATAAGGGATGTGTTTTATGTTATAAATAAAAATAGGGAAGTGTTTTGAAACATGAAAAGAGGCAGGGAGATTAAAGAAAAATGAAAAATAATAGAGAGGTAACCATAATTTATAATTTCCACTACTAAGAAAGTAGTAGTAAGATGATAAATTGTAAGGAAAAAATATTTACAAGTTTCTGAAGCAGATCAGGTTGTTCTTCAAATAAGTCTGGGAAACGCTTCTTCAAAATAACTTCGAATTCCAAGGCATTTTTTCCTGGAACACCATACCAAATTTTTGGAGCGCCGCAATGTAGGTAATTCATTGAATAAAGATGGTGATCTTCTACATGCTGGTACCACATAAATTATGGTAAACCAACCAATGGCCACAAAAAACATAAATTACGATTAAATAGCATCTATAAAACTAAAAACAAAAAAACTGATGCTGGATGTACATGTCATGTAAAAGTGTGTAACATCTTACCCAACAAAATGACGAGAAACACATTCCTATATATAACCAAGGTATAGAAACACCAGAAATGTCACCGCTTTCAAATGCAAGCATGGAACCCAGAAGTCTTGGCAAGTTATTTAAATTCCACCCAGACTTCACATATGGATCCTCTAAACTAGTACATGCTTTGTCAAATGAAAATGTAGGAAACCCACTTCCGAATCCTTTAGTTTCCACATCAGAACCATATAGGACCTAATATGAAATATCAATCACTTGTAAATATTACAAAAAGTTATAAAAAGTTGATATCTTTTCTTAGAGTTTATGCAGTCCAATAGAAAATGTACCTCGATCTCTTCAGTTGGACGCTCTATAATCCTCCAATATTCACCTTCAATTTCTTCAGCTGAAGGTTCACCGCCTCTTGTTTGAAAATACTGCTCCTTGAAATTATTTGCATATTTTTCAAATGATTCTAAAGTGAAATCTGGACCACACTCAAATCCAAAATTGTCGTGGTATCCAAATAAATTTGTTTTTGCGTTGCCATCATAACTATTTTTAAGAACTTCAGCTTCTAAAAGCTTTCGCTTTTTCCTCTTTGCTAAGTTAAAATCAGTACAATTTTTCTTGTAAGATTCACGGTTTTGAAACGTGTTAATTTTTTGGACCCTCGTTGCAAATTTTGAATTCACCCATGCATTTTTTTGTTTAAGGGGGCATGATGGCTGCCAGGACAGAGGAGGAATAATACGACATATTCCATAAGGTTCTGCCTTTGGACGAATGCTTGCTATATACTTTAGAGTATCCTTAAACTCCTGTAAAATTTATGTTATCGGTTTCAAATGAGAAATGTTTTATGTATCAAACAACTGCTAATCTGCGCAAAAAATACTGTCATAAACTGAAACAAGCAACCTCTTCACTCGGATAGAATGCAGGTGCTTCAGCAAGAACAGGCCTGCAAGCATCTTCTGGACGCCATTGTGATGTGACCTGTCATTATAAAAAATGTTCATCAGGTTAGAAAATAACAGTTTTTTGTTATTTTCAAATTTTGAGTTCAATTTCAACTTCTGTGGTATATATTTGAGGTATAAAGAGGTAAGTTAAATGAAATGAACATTAGATGGCTAAAGAATTACAAAGATGATTGTGCCAAAAAAATTCACAAAAAATAAGATAATCATTCAACTTACTGTTTGACAATTTGTGCATGCGGAACAACCACGAATTACACCTTTTGGTAACCTTTGTACTGCCAGTATATCCTGCATGATGACAACAGAAATTGACAAGTCATGCTGAGGAAAGGATTAAAATATTGTAAATTTGCATGCATCGTAGTCTTTTTCCCCAAATTTGGGATACGCACACGCACACGATAAAATTCATTACTAACTGGATCAACTAATTCGGTGTCAGACTCCTCATCGTCTGAGCTATTGTCAAGCTTATAATCTATCCATGGTTTATGCCCAAATGACTTTTTCAACATCCCTTTGTTGCTTGAAGTATGATCAACATCTCTTGAAATTCGCATTGCATCTGAAGTATTGTTTTGCATCTTTTGTAAAGTAAATGTTGTTAGAGGTGCAAAGCCGGGCGGTGTCAAGCGAGACTTAAATCCTGGTGGAACTGGTGGAGTGATCTCAGACTCACCAATATGGGAAGATATACATTTTATCGCCATATTTAAACCTTCTGAAATGAGTAAAATATATTTAGGATTAGCCTCTATAAATATAAGTAGTTAATCCTTGGTAAAACTGAGCTTCTATCTATAAATATAGTGGGGATTAGTCTCTAAAGATTTACTATACAAGCAGTGGCGGCCCAACCAATTGGCTGCCCGAGCCATAATTGGTTTTGGTTGCCCTCCAACACAGACATCATTAACTATTATTTCTTTTGCAAGCTAATATAATGTTAAAACAAAAAATATCACACGCAATCAAATAGATGACAATAGTTGATTCAAAAAAATATCAAATACTAGTTTCTTATACAAAATGCTACAACTTTTCAAGAAGTTCAAAGAAAAATGCTTCTCCTTGCATTTTTTGAAGCAAAATCTTTAATTAAAGTGTCATAATCAAGTTTCTCTAAAAAAGAACTTTCAATTGAAATCATTGCTAATCCATTCAATCTCTCTTGTGACATGGTTGTTCGAAGATAACTTTTAATTAACTTTAATTTAGAAAAACTTCTCTCCGCGGAAGCAACCGTGACCGATATAGTTAGCAAAATTCGATAAGCAACCCATGCACATTGAAAACCTCCATCATCCACATAAGATCTTATGAAGTCAAGAATGTCAATCGATTTGGTTATTTCTTTAGGTAGCATAGTTTGCAAAGCTTTTAAACCTTGGAATAAGTCTTGTCCATATAGATCACATTGTTGGTTGTATTTCAAATAGCTTTCTAAACAAGTGCACCGTTCCATCAACTCTTCTTTATCAATTTCCATAAACTTTGCATTTAACAAAAATCCGAAAATTTTATCATACACTTCAAATTGTTCAAATCGATCTTTGAATGATGTTAGAGCTTGATCTATGATATGGATAAAGTATGTTACTCTAAAATTTTCTTTCGGTGATTGACTTTCCTCAACATTGACTTCAATATTTTCATCAAAAAATTAACAAACTCTTCCTCCATCATCCACATCCACATTTTTGTTAAAATCAAGTCCACTTTCATATATCTCTTCATTAACAAGCTCTTCCTCTTCTTCATTATCAATTTCTTCATTGACATGTATTTCATCTTCCTCGCCCATAAGCCCTATACTAATGTATTCATTTGCATGCTCTTCAATGACATGGACTTCATCTTCCTCGTCCATATTAATGCTTTCATTTGCTTGACTTGCACCAAGTGATTGTTGTGCTCTCGCATTAAATAACTTAGAAATTGAACCCACCAACGATGTGGATATCGCATCTTGACGTTGCTTCACTCTTCTATTATAATCTCCGGGGTTTTGTTTTCTAAACCTCACTCGATCTTTATCGTCGTTTTTTGGCATGGTATATAATAATATATATTAAACAAATTAACTTGCAACAAAATGTTTTACTAGTATAATCGTTATTTTAAAAGACTCGACATATTTTTACAACTAAATCAGGACATCAACATATTTTCATAAGAGGACCTTTTTTTTTCCCTAAATGCAACTCATCAGTTCAATGAGTTAAAATTTTCAATTGCAGTGTACAAAATACAGCTCAATCTGATATAAATTAGATGTTGAGTGTACAAATTGCAGTGTTCAAATTTTCAATTATAGTGTACAAATTGCAGTGTCCAAAATACAACTCAGCAGTTCAAATTGCAGTGTACAAAAAAGGTCCTCTTATGAACTAATATTTTGCTTCAAAAAAAATGCAACTCAGCAGTTTCAATTTTTTTTTGCGCTATTATTCCCAAATTAAAGTATAAACCATTTCACAAAATAAAGCATAAACCATTTCACAAAATAAAGCATAAACCACTCCAAATTGTGCTACTATTCCCAAATATCATTTCACTAATTAATTAAAACATTAACGTTAACTATTCGATTTCAAATTTCAGCAATTTAAATCATATGCAAATTTAGAATAATAAAAAAGCACAAAATTTACCTTGAATCTCAAATTTTCAGTTTGGAAAGGTGAATGACAAGAGTGTAGAGAGGCGAGGCTGGGTTGCTGACGGAGTCGGAGAATCAGTGGAGCGGTGGAGGAGACTGTTGAGTGCTGATTCTGCTGAACTGTCGTCTGTCGATGGAAGTCTGGAGATGCAAAAAAAAGAATTTGAAACTAAAGTGGAAGAAGCCCTAGTCGGTGTTTTATCTGGAATTGCTGAAATGTTGCGTGTTTTATTTAGGCTGTTGTTGCTTATGGGAGGGCTGAATCATTTTATTTTTTTGGTTGCACATGCCCAGTGGGTTGCCCCAGCCCGTGGGCTTACTGGGCTGCCCACTGGGCCGACTCTGCATACAAGAACAACGCAGAAAGTAAAAGCAGCTCTATAAAATTGTTGATCTTTGGTCAAACTAAGCTTCTACAAATATAGTGGGGATTAGTCTTCAAAGATTTACCATACAAGAACAGCACAGGAGAGTAAAAGAAGCATAAACCTGGTGTCTTTCCCTTTGCAGGTATGAATTTTAGTACTTCAGATAATATTGTAAATTTAACATAGTTTACTAACTAGAAATGCATCGATATTCAATGCTTTTATCACCCGGTTGGAAACAACTTTTGTTATGATTGCTAAAAATAGTTTTAAGTTGTACCATGGTAATGAAAAGTACAGGTGTTAGATGAGTAGATATTTTAATCAAATTTAGTATGAAATAAATATAGAAAAATAAAAGTTGTTCTACAACATATAAATTGTTTGACTATTTACAAGTAGCTGCCAAACGTATAAATATGCAATTACATTATTCACAAACATTGATAGCACATCTAAGTTCAAGGAATTTCCATCAATTGGCAATCTAAGTAAAAATATAAGCTTTTGATGAATTATCCGTATCAAACGAAATTAGAAAATAATATGTAAACATACTTTAAAATAAGAGAATTCAAAACTAAACCAGCATAACGAATTCAAAACTGGAACAAAAATAAAATTTTCTGCAAACTTAATAAACAAATGGATAAAAGAAACAAATCGAGCATATTTCCTTTTATCAGAAATTTAATAACAGCCTTACAGATTGGTGATGTAGAGATCCAAAGTCCACAAATCAGAATTTGACTGAACTGGAAAATTAACAATATTACTGAAACCAGAGGTCGTCGTGCTTTATTTTACTGGATGCGATACCGAAGATGTATCCAGAATCAATCAATTTAAAAATTGAAATTGAGAGGTACACACCAAAATTAAAAGATTTTAATATACTTTTTTGCTACTTATTTTCTGCTAAAATGACAAAATTGGACTGAAGATGTGCAGCCCCTTGAATTTCGGAGGCATCCCTATAGTATTTCTGGTCGCATTTTTTGACAAACCACATTTTGTTACTGTAGAATCATTCTTTAATGCATAAGTTACATGGTCACGATAGAAAATTAAGTTTTGTGTTATTAAATGCGTTTTATAACCCAGTCAAAGGATCCGTTTATTTATGTGGGGTTGGCCGAAGAGTTTTAGAAAGCATGGGTATTTTGTGTTTTATAACTCGGTCAGTTATCATTGGAGAGTAATATTTCTTTCATTTATAGTAATTCAAATAGAGCATTTATTTTAATGTTTTAAGAATTTGAATACTTTTAAAACCTTTGTTTACAATGTCATACCACTGAACAGTCGAATTAATAGACTTTTGTCTAGAATGTCATATTAACACCATAGTGCAATTTTAATCGTTTTAGAAATCGTTTAGTGTTCTTTTATCCAATTTCTAAAACGATTAAAATTGTACTATGTTAATATGACATTAAAATTGTACTATTAAAATTTTAATCGTTTTAGAAATTGGATAAAAGAACATTAAACGATTTCTAAAACGATTAAAATTGCACTATGGTGTTAATATGACATTCTAGACAAAAGTCTATTAATTCGACTGTTCAGTGGTATGACATTGTAAACAAAGGTTTTAAAAATATTCAAATTCTTAAAACATTAAAATAAATGCTCTATTTGAATTACTATAAATGAAAGAAATATTACTCTCCAATGATAACTGACCAAGTTATAAAACACAAAATACCCATGCTTTCTAAAACTCTTCGGCCAACCCCACATAAATAAACGGATCCTTTGACTGGGTTATAAAACGCATTTAATAACACAAAACTTAATTTCCTATCGTGACCATGTAACTTATGCATTAAAGAATGATTCTACGGTAACAAAATGTGGTTTGTCAAAAAATGCGACCAGAAATACTATAGGGATGCCTCCGAAATTCAAGGGGCTGCACATCTTCAGTCCAATTTTGTCATTTTAGCAGAAAATAAGTAGCAAAAAAGTATATTAAAATCTTTTAATTTTGGTGTGTACCTCTTAATTTCAATTTTTAAATTGATTGATTCTGGATACATCTTCGGTATCGCATCCAGTAAAATAAAGCACGACGACCTCTGGTTTCAGTAATATTGTTAATTTTCCAGTTCAGTCAAATTCTGATTTGTGGACTTTGGATCTCTACATCACCAATATGTAAGGCTGTTATTAAATTTCTGATAAAAGGAAATATGCTCGATTTGTTTCTTTTATCCATTTGTTTATTAAGTTTGCAGAAAATTTTATTTTTGTTTCAGTTTTGAATTCGTTATGCTGGTTTAGTTTTGAATTCTCTTATTTTGAAGTATGTTTACATATTATTTTCTAATTTCGTTTGATACGGATAATTCATCAAAAGCTTATATTTTTACTTAGATTGCCAATTGATGGAAATTCCTTGAACTTAGATGTGCTATCAATGTTTGTGAATAATGTAATTGCATATTTATACGTTTGGCAGCTACTTGTAAATAGTCAAACAATTTATATGTTGTAGAACAGCTTTTATTTTTCTATATTTATTTCATACTAAATTTGATTAAAATATCTACTCATCTAACACCTGTACTTTTCATTACCATGGTACAACTTAAAACTATTTTTAGCAATCATAACAAAAGTTGTTTCCAACCGGGTGATAAAAGCATTGAATATCGATGCATTTCTAGTTAGTGAACTATGTTAAATTTACAATATTATCTGAAGTACTAAAATTCATACCTGCAAAGGAAAAGACACCAGGTTTATGCTTCTTTTACTCTCTGTGCTGTTCTTGTATGGTAAATCTTTGAAGACTAATCCCCACTATATTTGTAGAAGCTTAGTTTGACCAAAGATCAACAATTTTATAGAGCTGCTTTTACTTTCTGTGTTGTTCTTGTATGCAGAGTCGGCCCAGTGGGCAGCCCAGCAAGCCCACGGGCTGGGGCAACCCACTGGGCATGGGCAACCAAAAAAAATGATTCAGCCCTCCCATAAGCAACAGCAGCCTAAATAAAACACGCAGCATTTCAGCAATTCCAGATAAAACACTGACTAGGGCTTCTTCCACTTTAGTTTCAAATTTTTTTTTTTGCGTCTCCAGACTTCCATCGACAGACGACAGTTCAGCAGAATCAACACTCAACAGTCTCCTCCACCGCTCCACTGATTCTCCGACTCCGTCAGCAACCCAGCCTCGCCTCTCTACACTCTTGTCATTCACCTTTCCAAACTGAAAATTTGAGATTCAAGGTAAATTTTGTGCTTTTTTATTATTCTAAATTTGCATATGATTTAAATTGCTGAAATTTGAAATCGAAATAGTTAACGTTAATGTTTTAATTAATTAGTGAAATGATATTTGGAAATAGTAGCACAATTTGGAGTGGTTTATGCTTTATTTTGTGAAATGGTTTGTGCTTTATTTTGTGAAATGGTTTATACTTCAATTTGGGAATAATAGCGCAAAAAAATTTGAAACTGCTGAGTTGCATTTTTTTTGAAGCAAAATACTAGTTCATAAGAGGACCTTTTTTGTACACTGCAATTTGAACTGCTGAGTTGTATTTTGGACACTGCAATTTGTACACTATAATTGAAAATTTGAACACTGCAATTTGTACACTCAACATCTAATTCATATCAGATTGAGCTGTATTTTGTACACTGCAATTGAAAATTTTAACTCATTGAACAGATGAGTTGCATTTAGTAAAAAAAAAGGTCCTCTTATGAAAATATGTTGATGTCCTGATTTAGTTGTAAAAATATGTCGAGTCTTTTAAAATAACGATTATACTAGTAAAACATTTCGTTGCAAGTTAATTTGTTTAATATATATTATTATATACCATGCCAAAAAACGACGATAAAGATCGAGTGAGGTTTAGAAAACAAAACCCCGGAGATTATAATAGAAGAGTGAAGCAACGTCAAGATGTGATATCCACATCGTTGGTGGGTTCAATTTCTAAGTTATTTAATGCGAGAGCACAACAATCACTTGGTGCAAGTCAAGCAAATGAAAGCATTAATATGGACGAGGAAGATGAAGTCCATGTCATTGAAGAGCATGCAAATGAATACATTAGTATAGGGCTTATGGGCGAGGAAGATGAAATACATGTCAATGAAGAAATTGATAATGAAGAAGAGGAAGAGCTTGTTAATGAAGAGATATATGAAAGTGAACTTGATTTTAACAAAAATGTGGATGTGGATGATGGAGGAAGAGCTTGTTAATTTTTTCATGAAAATATTGAAGCCAATGTTGAGGAAAGTCAATCACCGAAAGAAAATTTTAGAGTAACATACTTTATCCATATCATAGATCAAGCTCTAACATCATTCAAAGATCGATTTGAACAATTTGAAGTGTATGATAAAATTTTCGGATTTTTGTTAAATGCAAAGTTTATGGAAATTGATAAAGAAGAGTTGATGGAACGGTGCACTTGTTTAGAAAGCTATTTGAAATACAACCAACAATGTGATCTATATGGACAAGACTTATTCCAAGATTTAAAAGCTTTGCAAACTATGCTACCTAAAGAAATAACCAAATCGATTGACATTCTTGACTTCATAAGATCTTATGTGGATGATGGAGGTTTTCAATGTGCATGGGTTGCTTATCGAATTTTGCTAACTATATCGGTCACGGTTGCTTCCGCGGAGAGAAGTTTTTCTAAATTAAAGTTAATTAAAAGTTATCTTCGAACAACCATGTCACACGAGAGATTGAATAGATTAGCAATGATTTCAATTGAAAGTTCTTTTTTAGAGAAACTTGATTATGACACTTTAATTAAAGATTTTGCTTCAAAAAATGCAAGGAGAAGCATTTTTCTTTGAACTTCTTGAAAAGTTGTAGCATTTTGTATAAGAAACTAGTATTTGATATTTTTTTTGAATCAACTATTGTCATCTATTTGATTGCGTGTGATATTTTTTGTTTTAACATTATATTAGCTTGCAAAAGAAATAATAGTTAATGATGTTTGTGTTGGAGGGCAACCAAAACCAATTATGGCTCGGGCAGCCAATTGGTTGGACCGCCACTGCCTACAATCACATCCTATATCATTTGTTGTTGAATCTTTCTGTATCATGCACACCATACTTGTTCCACTATTTGCATCCATTAAGCAAGTTCCATTTAAATTCATTACTCGTACCTATTTCTTCAGAAATAACTTGTTTTCGCTTATCAACTTCACAAGAACTAGTATTAACATTGCCTAAATTTACATCAAGCTCCAACACAACGGAATTTGTTAAAATAATTTGATCCTTTACCTTACTCTTTACATTATTTAACTTTTCAACTTAAAAATGTTAATTTCATCAAAAACCTCACCAGAACCTTTCTTTTTATCTGCTTTTTGAATATCATCATAAGTGCCCACATCATTATTTGCGAGAAAAGCAAATTTATTAAACACAACTAACTCCAAATCCTCATGATTCACTGATTTAGATACATGTTTAATATCCTTGTTAAACTTCTCTCCCATGCTCCTTTCAACTGGATTGGGCAAGAAAAATTTTAGATACAGCAAATAAATTTTCATATTTTCTTCAATGATAATCTTCAATTGCATTATCTTTATAAAGAACATGGTTTGAAATATATTTTGATTCATATTCAATAACAATTGTATCTATCACATAACATCAGAGTAACTACAATCATAATATCTCTTTTCGTTGTCAGTGAAAGTTAGATTCCCGTTGTCTTGGATAGTATACTTTTTATCCACATTTTTATCATTACAGAATTTTTTCACTCCCTTAATTTTATCATTAGAATCATATCTCATATTTTTCGCGACTGTTACTATCAAAATGCCAGTAAAGCTTATTAAAAAGATAAAACCACCTTCAGCCTTTCCCCCAACATAGCAATTAAGAAGTAATTTTTTTTAACTTTAGAAATTCCAGAACAAAACAATATTGGCGATCTGCTTTGCTCATTGGTTTCAGCAAAGGTGGACTTGAACCCACTATATAATTACAATATAATCCCTAACAATCATCAATATTCGCATTTCAAAATTCAAATGCACTCTGCTGATTGACAATCTCTACTTATCTAGTTAAGTGCCACATGGAAAAAAAAGCAAAAGGGTTTTAGGAATTCACGCTTGCTGATCAATCCTGCTTACGTTTGAGTGAAAAATGCACTCTGCTGATTGCGAATATCATTAACAATATCTACTTATCTAGTTACATGCCATCGGCTACTCAAAAGATTAAGTCAACTATTCAACATTTTTTAAATATTTAATATAAGTTTACAATCTATATTTATGAAAACATTTAAAAAGCAAGAATATTTTTACCTCACAAATTAGCACTTCTTGAAATCCACCAGCTACAAGTTGTTTCTCACAGCCAGAGTACTAGACGAAGTCTATGAGTATCCTTTTAACAAATTTCCAAGGTGTTTCTGCATTTAATCAAATTAATATACGGTTAGCCTAAAAACCATGCTAATAAATCTTAACTACAAATAGGTGAAACAAATCAGAACAGGTAAGAAGTCAAGTTTAATAAAAAGAGTAAACTCATTATACAAACTTACACGACATTTACAATCTCTTAAGTGGAAATTCCTCGTGAAACTGGATAATCAGTTAGAACAACAGGTAAGAGATTTCTCGCAGCAACTAGTAAGGTAGAACAACAGCGTGCAATAATTAGGGCAAACCAAAGATAATCAATTAGAAGATGGAGATGGTGATGATAAATATTAGCAGCCTGCTGATAGAAATCTGAAGATGAAGAAGGAGACGGGCGGTCAAGAAGAGGGACGAAAGGGAAATTAGGGTTATGTTGTGTGAAACGAAACTAAATCAGATTACTTTTAAGCTTTTGGGCCAGGCCCAATTAAACAACTGATATATGATGGAACGGAATTGCCGTGGAAAACTAGAAGATTTTCGCCTTTTTACCGCTTTGAATCGGAAGGAATTCCTTCCGACTTTTTTATTTTGGAAAAACACGGAAATTGGATATTTCAGAAATATTCGGAAAGAAAATAGCGGAAATGCGAAAAAATGGAAAAAATCCCAGCCCTATAATTGAATAATGCAAGCAATTATAAGTGAATTTGAAACTTTACATGTTTGTTTTTAAGTTGATTATTGGTATTAATGATGACTTCACACTAGGATTCATCAAGAGTTGAATGTTATTCAATCTTTAATATCAATTAAGAATTCTCAAATTGGTCGAAATTAATTCATTTATATAGCATTAAAGAGAATTGATTCAATAATCAACCCATATTAAAGAGAATTGATTCAATAATCAACCCATAGTCAATTCTCTAATTTAACATGGAATAAAATAACATATTAAATTCATATTGTAAATAATTTTATAGTTAGTTTGTACTAAGATTTAAATTATAGTTATCCTTATCTTAATTTACTTACATCATCTCACGTTCATACGAAGTTAAATATCAATGCATTCTCATGATATTTGTTCTTATATATATATATATATATATATATATATATATATATATATTATAATAATGCAAACACTGAAATTATTATTTTTAAATAAAGTTATCATCATTTTCAATAATTGTTTATAAATTTAAAAATCTATTATGCTAGAGATGCCTCTTTTTCAAAGTGGATAATATCAAAGATAACGATCCTTCATATTTTGAACTATTAGAAAATGACGCAGCAGCGGAATAACAATTTGATGATTCTATGAAAGTAACGATCGATGGAATGGAAGATACTGAAATGCCCAAATTCGTTGATCCGAAGATACCGAATTCTAGCTATCCCAAACACGTTGATAGCGCACTATTCCGTGTTTAAAGATCTACGATTCTTCGCACGTTGATCTAGCGCACTAGATTCCGTGAATCGGCTTCAGCAGTCGTTGAATCGAGCGCACTCGATTAATCGAAAGTGGAGATAGGAGATTACACTCAACTACTAATTTGGTGAAAGCACAAAGCTAACAAAACAAAGTTTTTATTTCAAATCAATTAAACTATTACAAATGGCACCACCGGCCTATTTATAGAAGTTACAACACACGCCACAGAAAATGTTCAACTCATAAGTCGTCCACAACTCAAGATACCACACGACTCAACTTAGGTCGTATGCGACCTAACAGCCATACGACTTAAGAATGTAAACATATTACAACATAATTCCAACGACATACGACTTAAAATGAACGACTTAAAAACATACGACTTAACAATATGTTTAACGACTTAAGAAATATACGACATATTACAACATACGACTTATACAACTCACACGACCTAAAAATGAACGGCATCTGGAGCGAGCGACCTAAAAATGAACGGCATCCCCATCAGCGACCTAAAAGAAGTGGCTTCAGAAAAACTTCGCGACCTAAGTCTTCACGACTTAAGGCTTCACGACTTATAGTGAACGACTTATCTCCCAGATCTTCCCACGACCCAGCATAGGTCGTAACTCGTTACCTAAGGCTTTACGACCTAAAGCCTCGCGACTTATAATGAACGACTTATCTCCCCAGATCTTCCCACGACCTAGCATAGGTCGTAACTCGTTAAGTCATTCGAGCGCCTTTCCTTTTAGCTTGTTAACTCGTGGTTCTCCACTAGGTCGTTGACGACTTATGGCTTCTTTAGGTCGGTTACGACTTAGTCCCTTTAGCTTGTTAACTCGCAGTTCTCTACTAGGTCGGTCACGACTTATGGCTTCTTTAAGTCGGTCACGACTTAGTACTTCCTCGCGAACTTCCTTGTTAGCTTCCATGGTCTTAGGTCGTAAACGACCCATCATTTCTGAACGACTTAAGGTGACGTTAGGTCGGTCACGACCTAATACTTGGCCTGCATCATTCTCCCCTGATTGAAAGAAATTCGTCCTCGAATTTGCACTTTCCTCCTCCGCAACACACTCATCCCCATGATACGGAACTAAGTATTTGACGTTAAACACATCATAAGTATGAACATTATCCGGCAATTCCAATTGATACGCGTTCTCATTGATTTTCTTCAAAAATTTTACTGGACCAATCTTCCGCGCTTTCAATTTATTGTACGTTCCCACCGGAAAACGATCCTTTGTTAACACTGCATAAACCAAATCCCCTTCATTAAATTCAACACTCCTTCGCCTCAGATCTGTAGATCGTTTATACTTCTCATTTGCCTTCTCCAATCGTTCCTAAACGATTTTATGACATTCAATCAACCCATCAACAAAATCAACAGCTCGTTTAACCGTCCCCTTTGGTTGTGGTACTACCGTTAAGTCCAACGGTCCTTTTGGCAAGTTTGAATACACGACCTGGAATGGACTGAAACCTGTGCTGCGATTTACCGCATGATTATGAGCGAACTCCGCTTGGCATAACTTCACATCCCAGCTTTCCAGATTATCTTTCACTAGACATCGCAATAAATTTCCCAGCGATCTGTTAACCACCTCCGTTTGCCCATCAGTTTGCGGATGGTAAGCGCTACTAAAATTCAGCTTCGTTCCGACCATCTTCCACAAACTTAGCCAAAAATGACTCAGGAAACGAGTATCCCTATCCGACACAATAGATTTTGGCAATCCATGAAGTCGATAGATTTCTTTGAAAAATAACTGAGCAACATGAACAGCATCCGCCGTCTTCTTACAAGCAATAAAATGTGTCATTTTCGAAAACCGATCAACCACCACATAAATGGAATCGTTTCCCCTTTGAGTTCGAGGCAAACCTAAAACAAAATCCATACTCAAATCAACTCAAGGCTTAGTTGGTACAGGTAACGGCATATATAATCCAGCATTGGTCGCAGTTCCTTTCGAAACCTGACAGATATGACATCGCTCCACAAACCTTTCCACTTCTTTCCTCATTGATGGCCAAAAGTAAGATTGAGAAATCAGCTGTAATGTACGGTCTTTACCCACGTGGCCTTCCTCATGTAACTCCTTGATAATCTTCATTCTCAAACTGCTCTCTGGAATACATAATCGATTTCCCTTAAACAGAAAACCATCCACCATCATAAACTCATCCGTCTCCCCATTCTTGACTTTATCTACAAACTTCATAAAGTAAGGATCTTCAACAAATAATTCTGGTAGCACATCAAACCCTGTCACTTCGACCTTCATTGTAGTCAACAAATGATCCCTTCTGCTCAACGAATCCGCAACACGATTCGTCACTCCCGATTTGTGTTTCATAACAAACGTAAACTGTTGCAGATATGCAATCCATGATGCATGTCTCGCTGAAATCTTGTCTTGCCCTTGTAAATGCTTTAACGCCTCATGATCAGTGTAAAGAACAAACTCTTTCTGAAATAGATAGTGTCTCCAGTGTTTAATAGCTTGCACAACAGCATAAAATTCCACATCATATGTACTATATCTCATCTTCGCTCCCGATAGCTTCTCACTGAAATAGGCAATAGGACGCCCCCTCTGACTCAACACCCCTCCAATTCCAACCTTTGATGCGTCAGTATGTAATTCAAATAACAACTGAAAATCAGGTAATGCTAGAATTAGTGCTGTCGTCAACAGTTCCTTGATTTGTTCAAAAGCAACCCCTGCTTCCTCCGTCCATGCAAACTGTTTACCCTTCATACAATCTGTAACAGGTGCCATCACACTGCTAAAGTGTGGAATAAACCTTCGATAAAATGAAGCCAACCCGTGAAAACTACGAACTTCCGTTATCGTCTTGGGCTGTGGCCAATCTCTAATTGCTTCGACTTTACTCTGGTCAACCTGTATGCCTCCCTCCGATACAACATACCCTAGAAATAAAACACTCCTCGCCATAAAAACACATTTCTTCGTAGCAGCATAGAATTTTTCTTCACGAAGAATAATTAACACTTTCTTCAAATGTTGAACATGCTCCTCGGAACTAGTACTGTAAATCAAAATATCATCAAAGTATATCCACCACAAATTTCCCAATGTACGGCCTGAAAATTTGATTCATCACCCTCATGAACGTACTTGGTGCATTCGATAGACCAAACGACATGACCAGCCATTCATACAAACCCTCCCTTGTCTTGAATGCCGTCTTCCACTCGTCTCCTGGTCTAATTCGAATTTGATGATAACCGCTTTTAAGATCAATCTTCGAAAAGATCACAGACCCACTGATTTGATCTAACAGATCATCAAGCCTCGGCATCGGAAATCTGTATCTGATAGTTATCTTATTCAGTGCCCTACTATCCGTACACATTCTCCATGAGCCATCCTTCTTCGGTACGAGTAATGCTGGTACAGCACACGGACTCAAACTCTCTTGTATCCGTCCCTGTTCAAGCAATTCCTCTACCTGCCTACGCAACTCTTCATGTTCTTTCGGACTCATTCTATAGTGTGGTTTATGTGGCAACACAGCACCTGGAACAAGTTCTATCTGGTGTTGTATATCCCTCAACGGTGGCAATTCCGTTGGCAGCTCTTTAGGAAATACATCATTAAATTCTTCAAGTACTGGTTTAACTTCTTCAGGTATCTCAACCACTTCACTGCTCTCACGCCCAATTAACAAAAACAATTTTGGCTCCTCTTCAACTTCTTTAACAAACTCCTTCAAGGATAATAAAGTTTTCAGCTCTCCAATCTCCTCCAGTTTGTTCTCTTCTTGTTGACGCTTCTTTGGAACTAGAGTAATCTTTGTGCCTTCAAACATAAAGCTATAACTGTTGGTACGCCCGTCATGTTGCACCGCCCTATCATACTGCCACGGCCTCCCTAGCAACAGATGACATACGTCCATGTCCACAACATCGCACCAGATTTCGTCTTTATATTTTTTCCCAATTGAAAAAATCACACAAGCCCTTCGTCCAACCTTCACCTCCCCGCCTTTTCTCAACCAAGCCAACTTGTACGGTTTCAGATGTTTCTCAGTCTTCAATGCTAACTTCCTCACAGCTTCTGAAGAAATTATATTATCACAGCTTCCAGCATCAATAACAAATTTGCAAACTTTCCCCAGAATAGTACATGTTGACTGAAAAATATTGCTCCTTAACCAACTACAATCCTCCTCTTGCTTGGGTGTCAAACAAGACCTCCTCATCATCAGATTACAACCTTCGTCTCCCGACACTTCTTCTTCCGCCTCATAAGGTGGTGAATTGGAACGTTCAGCTTCTTCATCCTCATCCTCAACCTCCGCTATCATAGCTCTCTTCTTCGGCTTTGGACATTCATTACTTTTGTGGCCCATTTCTTGGAAATTATAACACTTGAAACCATTAGTGACTCTCGTCTTCCCAACCTCATTCACAACTGGTTTTGCAACAGCTTTTGAAACATTAGAACTTCCACTAACACCCTTCACTGGATTGTTGGAATTTGTAAACACACCACCTCCTCGTCTTCCCTGTTTCTCCCAAGCCAACGCTTTCTGGTGTGCTTCCGCTACAGATCTGGGATCAAACATGTTAACCATATCCTGAATCTGCATTCGCAACCCTCCAACAAATCTAGCTGTCAATTGTTCCTCTGTCTTCATAATATCATTCCTTGCAATCAGTTGATAAAATTCGTCAGCATAGTCATTCACAGATTTCGTTCCTTGCCTCAAGTTTTGCAACCTCAGATACATAAGCGACTGATAGTTATAAGGTAAGAATGTAGCTCTCATCAGTTTCTTCATCTTATCCCAAGATTCAATCTTTGACTTCCCCATTCTTTCCCGTGTTAGTTTAGTCTGCTGCCACCATGCCATAGCTCTACCCTTCAACCTTGTAGCAACCAACTTTACTTTATGATTCTCTGGAACTTCCTTGAAGTCAAAAATCTCCTCAACATTAGACAACCAATCCAGAAACTCCTCAGCTTGCATACCTCCCTTGAATTCCGGTATTTCAGTCTTCATCCCAGACTCCCACTTGTGATCATACTCCGGTTGATTTCTTCCTTGGCCTCGCCCATGAACACTACCTCCATCAAACTCTTCTTCAAAATCAGATGTATATCGATGTCGATCCTGACCACCAACATCTCTACTACCTTCATTCCTTCCTCCAACATCCCTTCTACCAGTATTCCCCCGATTACGATCTCGATCTTCAGCATTTCTATAACTGTCTCGACTCACACTTCTATGATCATTATCAATACTTCCCTCTCGATTGAAATGTGGTGAAACTCTACTCCTTCCATGGTTAGATTCAGGTGAAACCCTTCGCTGATTTTGATTCATCTCCAACATCATCTTCTCTAATCGACTAATTCCTTCATTAAGCTTCTCACTAAAATTTTCGTTAATTCTTTGCTCCATCTCATCAGCCTCTTCCCTTCGATATAATGCTTCAACGTTTTGATGTCGATTAGCTCTCCTTGGTGGCATGATTTGAAATTGCATAGATACTTCAATGCTCGAAAATATACCCACTGATGTACGGCCTAACTTCCTTAGCTCGGCTCTACTTCAAACTTAGCGCGCAAAACTTTCACCCAAATTCAAACACCTTTCCAACTTTAATCCAAAATGAAATGGATCAAAATCTCCAACCTTGTTGCAAATTATGATGAACACGATGAACTACAACTCCTCAAAATAATGCAAACTTCGATCTCCAACTCTTCGACTTAGCTCGGCTCTACACTTCAAGCTCGGCTAACACTTCAAACTTCTTCAAATAAATCGGCTCCAAGACTCGATTTAGCTATGATTGGCTAAAACAAGCTCTGATACCAAAATGACGCAACAGCGGAATAACAATTTGATAATTCTGTGAAAGTAACGATCGATGGAATGGAAGATACCGAAATGCCCAAATTCGTTGATCCGAAGATACCGAATTCTAGCTATCCCAAACACGTTGATAGCGCACTATTCCGTATTTAAAGATCTACGATTCTTCGCACGTTGATCTAGCGCACTAGATTCCGTGAATCGGCTTCAGGAGTCGTTGAATCGAGCGCACTCGATTAACCGAAAGTGGAGATAGGAGATTACACTCAACTACCAATTTGGTGAAAGCACAAAGCTAACAAAACAAAGTTTTTATTTCAAATCAACTAAACTATTACAAATGGCACCACCGGCCTATTTATAGAAGTTACAACACACGCCACAGAAAATGTTCAACTCATAAGTCGTCCACGACTCAAGATACCACACGACTCAACTTAGGTCGTATGCGACTTAACAGACCATACGACTTAAGAATGTAAACATATTACAACATAATTCCAACGAAATACGACTTAAAAACATACGACTTAACAATATGTTTAACGACTTAAGAAATATACGACATATTACAACATACGACTTATACAACTCACATGACCTAAAAATGAACGGCATCTGGAGCGAGCGACCTAAAAATGAACGGCATCCCCATCAGCGACCTAAAAGAAGCGGCTTCAGAAAAACTTCGCGACCTAAGTCTTCACGACTTAAGGCTTCACGACTTATAGTGAACGACTTATCTCCTAGATCTTCCCACGACCTAGCATAGGTCGTAACTCATTACCTAAGGCTTCACGACCTAAAGCTTCGCGACTTATAATGAACGACTTATCTCCCCAAATCTTCCCACGACCTAGCATAGGTCGTAACTCGTTAAGTCGTTCGAGCGCCTTTCCTTTTAGCTTGTTAACTCGCGGTTCTCCACTAGGTCGTTGACGACTTATGGCTTCTTTTGGTCGGTCACGACTTAGTCCCTTTAGCTTGTTAACTCGCGGTTCTCTACTAGGTCGGTCACGACTTATGGCTTCTTTAAGTCGGTCACGACTTAGTACTTCCTCGTGAACGTCCTTGTTAGCTTCCATGGTCTTAGGTCGTAAACGACTCATCATTTCTGAACGACTTAAGGTGACGTTAGGTCGGTCACGACCTAATACTTGGCCTGCATCAGAAAATATGCTTAGTTTAAAAAAAAATTATAAAACTGTATAAAAAAATAAGCATAACTCAGATAATTCGAAATTTTGACAATATTAGTTTTTTTTACTTTAGTTGAAAGCTAATAATATAACATGGTGGCATGATTAAAATTTAACATTACAAAATTGGAAATAAATATGGACCTCGTTAGGACTATTTTCTTAATGAGTTGGACCTTAAAACATGGTTGGTAGCTGATTTTCACTAGAAATCTACATACAAAAGTTCCTTAATTTACCTTTAAATATTAACTTCATGTAATGAATGTGCATGTATATAATATAAAATAAAATGAATTTGCTCACATGTTTATTCATATATGTCCAATGGTCGTGTCTATATATTGTTGAAGTTTACAAGTAAACTATGTTAATACCTCAGTTATTAATTTTGATGAAGACAACCTCAATAACAAAAAACATTAATATAAAATATGGAGACTAATGTTTTGCCAAATTATATAGTATATAGTGCAGGATATTATACATGTATTGAATCGAAGATTGTACAGTATAAAAGACTCAAATAATACATAAAGACTCATGAGTATAAAAGTCCAAGATATAAAGATCTAAAGACTATAGTATAGTGTATAGAGTCATAGAATATTGTTAAAGTCCTTGGTAGCAACCTTTGATCAATATTTTCCATTTTCTAAATCCTTTATCTTTAAAACAAAATATATTTTTAAATATATTTTATAAATGTTTTTTAAAATTCAAAAT
Source organism: Allium fistulosum (assembly GCA_030737815.1). Lineage (NCBI taxonomy): Eukaryota > Viridiplantae > Streptophyta > Magnoliopsida > Asparagales > Amaryllidaceae > Allium > Allium fistulosum. Next base: position 190,550,505 of record CM060904.1, read on the forward strand.
GTTTATAAACTATGTTTAAACTATTTTACAAAGCATCAAATTATTTTACATAGTATAGGATTTTCAAAACATTTTAAAATAAACAAGTTTCCAAATTACGCTAGCCTATATCAACATATAGGCAGATGATATGTCGACATACATGCCGTAATTTTGAAATTCAAATTTTGAAATGAAGTGTCTATTCTTTGTAACTCTTCACGAATGGACATATCTGTTTATTTTCTGTATATATGGGGTCTTCAAACGAAATTTTAACAGCTGCTTTCTTATTATTTTCTCTCCCCTTACTCTGCCAAAATTTCTAGTGGAAAAACTTATTCAAATCTTCTCAATTTCAACCAAAATCATTTCATTCTTCATTGTATTGATTTTCTACTATTTATTTTCTGATTTTAATCATCTCTCTATCTTTCAATCAACGATCAAAGTCCTATCCAAGTGTTATCCCGCCTTTTGGCAAGGCTGCGATACCAGAACTTAACTGGAAACCAAGGATAGCCCGTCTCAAATATTGGTTATACGCAGGCTCACTATGGATATCGACGAATTTTGTCCGAGTTCGGATCAGGCTACAATTGATATGACGAGACAAGCAAAGCTATAAAATCCAACGTTTCAAATTTCAAGTCGATCGGAGTTCGTATGCTCGAGATATGATCGATGCAAATCAGAAGGGATCAACCCCACTTCGTATCCATCATGTTCGTATCGATCAACGGTGGCCTTCTTCGTATCCATCGTGGTCGTATCGATCCGAGTAACCATACTTCGTCGCCAACTAGTTCGTATCCACCAAAGGGAAGACTTTGTTCGTATCCATCCAACCCTGAGAATGTAGTTCGTATCCATCTGCCGGCCTTGTTCGTATCCATAAAAAACCATGTTTCGTATCCATCACCTTGCATCTTCTTCGTATCAATCGAGTATGCACTCCACTTCCATCATCTAAGGTTACTACATATCGATCAACACATATAGGATCGATACGAAGTACACCACTGGCATCGATACGGAAATGGACACGAATGAAGTCACTTCGATGGATACGAACCAACGATGCGAACAAAGGTTGAAGTGGATGGATGCGAATGAAGGGATATGAATGGACACGAATGGAGTTCAAAACGGATGAAGGCTCGATCAACACGGCAAGAAATGTGGATCCACTCCAGTTTATCGCTCCATGACAACTGGCATCACATGCAAACTTATCAATGTAAACAGCATCGATACGAGTAGCATCGATGCGAAGAGAACAGCAATCGGAAAGCCCAAACTTGCATCAATCATAACTCACAATCTACGAGTCCAAATGCCACCAAATTTTCATAGGAGCTTACGTACGACCTAAAGAATGTTCATGCCCAATTTCGACTCGATTGGACCAAAATACGATCGATACGAAATTCGTTCGTATCGATCACAGATCGAGCGCACACCGCATGGGATCGATTATGTGGGCTCACCCACATGCCAGAAGAGGTCTCCCGAGATCTGAGCGAGATATTTGCAACCTACGCCTATAAATAGTATCCTAGAACTTACAGAAAAGGGATCTTTTGGTTCTTTGACGTCCAAACTCTGCTGCAAACATTGTTGCATTCAAAAATCACAGTTGTACTCGATGTTTACTGTTGTAATCCGCTATAATCAGCAATCAAAAATCAATAAAGTCAAATTCTTCAAAGTGGACGTAGGCTGAATTGCCGAACCACTATAAACCTTGTGTTCTTTCCCGCTTTCTTCCATTTTAACTTTACTGCTTCTTCATCTTTATTCTCTACTTTATCTGGATCTGAGATCTATGTATATACACTGGTGCTTTCACTACGTCTGGGGTTTGTGACCAATTTTGGCGCAAACACCAAGAGACTATAGGATCCATTGTATCCAAAGATCAATAAATTGACTTTGGGAAAACCATCAAACTCTAGGTGTATTTGTGTGGGTGTGATTGTAGTCCGTTCAAATCAACTGGGTGTCTTTGCTAGCCTAGAAATCCGAATGGGTGTTCTTATAGCCCGTCCAAATCAAGTGGGTGTACCCTGAGCCCGAAAAATCATAAGGGTGTGTCTCGTAGCCTCGGAATCGAGATTGTAATCAGGTTTGCCTTCTACCCGTTGAAAGATTAACATTTTGAAAAGAAATCAGTACAAGTAATTGTACGAGACTGGACATAGGATAACTCTGAATCGGTATAAAAATCCCTGGTGTGATTATTCTAATTCTCTACTTTTTACTTTATCGCGTTTATTCTTATGTATGTTTGCATCTATGATTGTTCATTATGCATTGCTTAATAGTAATCTTGAAACAATTTTAAAAAGTTTCACAAAAATTAGAAAATACCACTCACCCCCTATAGTTTTAATTCGCCTTAAGATCCATAATTCTGAAATCTGCATTTGGTATCAGAGCATTAGGTTTTCAAAAACTCGTAATTTGATTTTTGAAAAAAGTTTTAATAGCTAGCTACACTGTTGGTACATTTGTTAACACTTTTGTCAAAGTACAATCTACTACTAGGTCCCTACTTTTTAATGATAGTAACTACACTTATTGGTCATGTAGAATGAAGATCTATTTATAATCTAATGGTTTAGATATTTGGAATGTTAACACAAAACGAGTACACTAAACCACAAACTAATTTTACACAATGGACTACTGACAAAAGGGCACTTGCACAAAATAATTCTAAAACCATGAATATTCTATTTTGTTCACTAGATAATATAAAATTTGGAGAACGCTGCATGTTACACATGAGGGCATTGGTAAAGTGAAACAGACTAAAATTTCCATGTTAACTAATCAGTTTCAATTATTCAAAATGAATCTAAATGAGTCTATTTCTGACATGTACTGTAGATTTCAAGAGATAGTGCATTCATGTAACACCCCCACACCCCTTAATATACCCAAAAAGGGTACACTAAAGGATGTGGTGCGTTGTAGGTATAGCTAAAGCATCAAAGAGACTAAGATTCGCAAGACAAATAAGTAAAAGCAGCGAAAATATTTAAATAATAATTTATCATTCAAAATTAAACTTAATCTAAAAATAAGTCATAAAAATATAACATGTCTCAAAAACTTAAAATCTCTTATATCTCATGAAAATACCTCTCAGTCTCATATAATCAGAGTACAAAAGTAATAATAATAATAGTAATCCTTCTCACAGGTACCAATCCATCATAAGCCAGATGAAAAGGATGAAAAGTAGAAGAATACATCTGAAATGAAAAAACTTCGAAAATGAATCTCCAAGCAACCTAAATCAACTATTCACAACTCTACTGGCCTATTGGGGGAAGGGGGGAATAGAGGAGTGGGTCAGACAATAAGTCTGGTGAGTGAAAGTAATTACTAGCATTTCTAAGCAAGATAAAGATAATAGACTAGGCAATAGTTCTAGCTTGAAAGGAAAATACAAAAAAGATAAAACTCGGATAAAATACCGTTTCTGATTCTGTTTGACTGTTTGCTTTGATTGTTTGATTGTTTGCACTTTTCTTAAACTGCTGTGATTAGGCTGAAACCCTAATCCTATCTCAACTGCTAACTCTATTAGGCTGAAACCCTAATTCTACCCTTTGATCGATCTATCTATCTTTGTTGTGCCACTGTGAACCAATCCTGTTGGTCACAGCAAAAGACACCTCTTTAGTGCTTAGCATGCAGCAGCAAATTATTTACCCTAATCGACGCCGCACGCTCGGTCATCGCCGGTACACACTAACTGTCGCTCCCAATTTGACCCTTTATTAACCCTAATCGACATAAGCGTGCCCAGCCTCACCTAACTGTTATGAGACCATCAGTCCTAGACCTAAAAGGGAATGCTGCCCAGTCTCACCTAATTGTTGTGAGACGATCAGTCCTAGACCTGAAAGGGAATGCTGTCGGTACTGGTCCTAACAAATAATCTTCTAGTTTTGCGCCCCTTGCCCAAATCCTCAAATTTGAGCCTCTATCCATTGGCCACTTATTTACCCTAATCAGCATAAGCGTGTCCCAGCCTCACCTACTATTGTGAGACCATCAGTCCTAGATCTGAAAGGGAATGCTGCCAGTACGGGCCCTACTTCTATATTTGCTTATTAACTTAACCTAAGTTTTAAAATAAGCCTCTTCTGTTATTTCTGCTATATTTGCTTATTAACTTAATCCAAGATCTAAGTTTTAAAATAAGCTTCTTCTATTATTTCTTTCTTTCTAATTATAACCTATGTTATAATTGTTACTCTTCTATTTTCTTTTTTGGTTATAACCACTTGTTATAATCTTGCTTGCAAATATCTTAAATTTGCCTATTTCAGTCCATCTCTATTTTATTACAGTTTTTCTCATTTTACATCTGATTTCCGTAAATTTAGTGTTTTTCTATTTTAATCCATATTAGCGAATTCTTCTCTTTTTAATTTATTCACGTAAAAAGGGATTAAATCTTTATAAAAAGAAATTAACATTTACAGGCTAAATTCCAATGTAAAACAGATGTAAATAACTACAAATAACTGTGAATAACTGTAAATAATTGCAAATAACTGAATAAAATAGTTGAATAAAATAGACTGGAAAGAACTTTTGAAATTTTCTTAAAAAATAGACTGTAAATAAACTTACATAAAAATTGTCTCAAAATTGTAGAAAAACTACAACTATTGAGAATCCTATTATTTTAAATAACTTAAAAATCTAAAATAATTACAAAACACTCACCTGTGGTCCTTAGCTCTAGTCCTGGGCCTTCCCAAATCCACTTCTAGAGTGTAGAATATTTTTATTAAAAAGATCTTCTCCTTAGAAAATATTCTATTTAGAGTTTAGCCTCAGCTAATGAACCTAATTGGGAGAAAATCTGAATGAGAAAAATAGCTAGGTCTAGGGTCTTATTTATAGTGTGGCTTAAGGATCTCAGGCCGTCGGATTTGGAGATTGAATCTGGTGCAACCACGTCATATGCTCATTAGGGACCCTCGGATGCAAGCACGAACGCACAGGATCTCATGAAAATCAAGTTTTAACGTCATCGGCTCGTACCTGGACGAAATAACGTCCAGGAAATAAGGCGGGTCGACCTAATATGTATGCGGGTCGACCTAAGCACCTTGGGGGTCGACCTATAGGTCACCTGACAAAAATAAAGGTCGACCCCTAAGGGTCCATTTTTTTTGTTTTTTTTGTTTTTTTGTTTTTGTTTATTATATTTTGATTTCTTGTTTCTCTCATAACTTCTCCATACTGACTCGGATTTCGACAAGATATATATGGAAATTGATCAAAAAATCGCCACGGATCCAATGGTGTAACTCCCATAGCTCGATTCTGCCAATTTCATAAACTTATTTTATTGTTTAATTAATTCATTAATTAATTATTATAGCTTAAATTTTGGGTTGTTACATTCTCCCCTACTTAAAGGATTTCGTCCCCGAAATCTCAAAGGACATAAGAATGAAATAAATATTTTCATCCAAATTCTACAACCACGTATTCAACCATCATCCATTACATCCATTGTCCTTAAGATTTCTAATGCAACTTATGTTATATGCAATAGTGTAGTGTCAATGTCCCTAACTAATGCAAAAGATTAGGCGATTTACTGATTCAGTCGACCTTCTTTTTATGCGATCATGTCTGTGTCATGTATCCAAATGAATGCCAGTTTCCTAACGATAACCGATAGTTCTACATGCATGCTACAATCATCATCCAAATGCAACAATCATATGATAATCACTCATTATAGCAACCATGAAATAAAAATAAAAAAGCAAGTGCACACACATCCATATGCATATGCTTAAGTGGCCTAGTTAGGTCGATCTCTAAGAGATAATAGTGCCTAGTGTGTGTATATGCGTCCATTAGCAAACACTTGCAGCCACTAGCGTCCATCATACATAACATGTTCTAGTAACATGTTTACACTCAGTCCTACCATTCATAGGTTAAATCCTAAGAACTATCCTCCCAAAGGATACTAAAGGAAAGAACCTATTCAAAACTAAAGTTAGAAATAGGAAATTCAAGACGAACCATCGAAAAGATGTGGATAAGATGTACATATTTTCTCCTCAGCCTCCCACGTAGCGTCCTCAATACTATCTCCCCACTGCACCTTAACCAAAGGGACTTCCTTATTCCTAAGCTTCTTGATATCATGTCCAACGATCTTGGTAGGAATGCGACGAACCGATGCTTCTCTCTCCATTTCAACTTCTTCAAGTAGGTTAGGTTCCACTACCTCTGCTGAATCATGTAAGCACTTTCTCAAGTACGAAACATGAAAAACATCATGAACACCCATGAGCCTCTCCAGTAGCTTTATCTGATACGCCATCTTCCCTACACTTTCCATAATGGGGAACGGTCCTACGAATCTGGGAGCAAGTTTCCCACTTGATCCAAACCTCACTACCTTTCTTAGCAGAGACACCTTAATCAAAACCAAATCTCCTACCTTGAACTCAATATCCCTTCTCTGCTTATCTGCATAGGACTTTTGTCCATCTTGAGCCGTCTTCATTCTTCTTCTAATCAAATCATTCTTTTCCGAAGTCTCTCTAACCATGTCGGGACCAAGTAGCAATCTTTCTGTAGACTCCAACCAACACGAAGGGGACTTGCAAGGTCTTCCATAAAGGGCTTCAAAAGGAGCCATCCCAATGCTAGCCTGAAAACTATTATTATAAGTGAATTCCACTAAAGGAAGGTGCTCCTTCCAAGTCCCTCCAAAATCAAGAATGCACATCCTCAACAAATCCTCAAAATCTCTATTAACTCTCTCCGTTTGGCCATCCGTTTGAGGGTGATAGGCCGTGCTCAATCTAAGCTGTGTCCCTAAAGCCTCTTACAAGCTCCTCCAAAACTTGCTAGTAAAAATAGGGTCTCTGTCGCTCACTATGCTAGAGGGAACTCCACGAAGTCGGACTATCTCACGAACATATATGGATGCTAAATAAGGTGTTGTCCTCTTACTCTTGACCAGAATGAAGTGGGTGATCTTAGTCAAACAATTTGCAATCACCCAAATACTGGTATTCCCCTTCCTAGATCGGGGTAAACCATCTATTAAGACCATCGAAACACTATCCCACTTCCATTCGGGTATATCTAGTGGTTGAAGCAATCCGCCAGGCCTCTGCTGCTCCGCCTTAACTCTTTGGCACACAAGACACTTAGCCACAAACTCTGCTACAACCTTCTTCATGCCACTCCAACAAAACACTCTCTTCATGTCCTCATACATCTTATCACCCCTGGATGAATAGTCATCCGAGAATGGTGTGCCTCTGCTAGAATTGCACTTATCAAATCACTAGTGCGGGGGACACAAAGTCTTCCATCTCTTCTTAGCCACCCTTTACTATCGATGGAATAGCTTTGGAGATGTCTAGAGACCTCTCCTTTGCTAATCCTATCCAGAATATCCACAAGCTCTGAATCCTCTTGCTGCCTTAAGCCAATCTGATCTATGAGGGTAGGCTTAACCTCAAGTGCTGAAATCTTAGCAAAATCCCTGATAAACTTCCTATAATAACCAGCTAAACCTAGGAAGTTTCTAACTTCGGTAGCGTTCTTGAGGGCCTTCCAATCCTATACTGCTACTATCTTAGTGGGACCCATAACTAAACCCTCTCTTGAGACTACATGCCCCAAGAAACGCACCTCCTCATGCCAAAAGTGACACTTCGAGAACTTTGTCTTCAACTGATGAACACGAAGTGTACGAAGAATCTCCTCAAGATGAATAACATGCTCTTCCATACTCTTGGAAAACACCAAAATGTCGTCCACAAACACTACAACGAACTTATTTAGGACAACTCAAAAAACACGGCTCATCAAATCTACAAAATAAGTTGGGGCATTGGTCAGCCCAAACGGCATAACCAACCACTCAAAGAATCCATCGGGCGTCCTAAATGCTTTATTATCGATGCTATCGTCAGCGACCCTAAGATGATGAAATCCAGTGGCTAAGTCAAGCTGAGAAAATACTAAAGAGCTAACTAACTGATCGAAAAGATCGTCTATCCTAGGAAGTGGGCAACGGTTCTTCTTTGTGAGCTTATTCAACTCTCTATAGTCTACGCAAAGTCGAAGGGAACCATCTGCCTTTGTGGCGAAGACGACTGGTGCTCCTCACTCAGATATGCTCCGTCTGATGAAGCCTTTCTCCAATAGCTCACCAATCTGCATACTTAGCTCCTTCCTCCCTATAGGATCCATATGTCTCATGGGAAATGACACTGGCTTAGCATTGTCATTTAGATAGATCCTAAAGTCGATCTCTCTCTCTTAGGGGGTAGTCCCCTAACCTCCTCAAAAACGTCTGGGATATCTCTAACAACTAGAACTGAATCTAACTCTCTTAGTGATGAATCAAGGAAATAAAGGAAGCTCAACATTACTGACCCATGTGGATCGCAAGAAACCTCGAGAGTCCTTCCGCTACATGTCTCTAGTCTAACGACTCTCCTTTCGCAGTCTAATATCACACCATAAGTGGATAACCAGTCCATCCCCAAAATCATCCCATATCTCAAAAATCCTAGTACATAGGCATCACAATCAAACTATACGCCTAGTATAAAAATTTTCAAACCCCTACAAATCATGGATAAATGTGCCGATCCTCCTATGGGGTTTGAAACAACTATCGGGTCTACTACTAGAGAAATATCTAAGTGCAAACAATCAACCAAGGAACTAGAAATGAAAGAATGTGATGTTCCGGAGTCAAAAAGAGTCCTAATAGGAAAATCCGAAATAGAGATCAAACCTTCTACAGAGACTTTCCTACCTCGATCTGATCCACTACTAGAAGGTGCTGCACCCAAAGTCTATAGTTGCGCCGTAGGTGCGCCTGCTCTCTGCCTCGTCTTCTAAGGACAAGCTCTACTAAGGTGTCCAGGCTGCCCACAGTTGTAACACCCCTCTTCATCGTGTCCTGCTTACAGTCCTTTGTGAAATGCCCAACCAGTTCACAACTATGACATTTCTCGCCTTTCTTGATCTGTCCCTTTTGAGGTCCTCCTCCCTTCTTCTTGTCCTTATCCTTCTTATTCTTCCACCACTGCTTCTTAGAGTTTTCTGATTTAGGAACCTCCTTAACCTCTCCTTTCTTAGCAACATCTGATATAAGAGCCATTTCCACAAGTGATTCATACGTCGCTCCCATAGGCACATGTGTCAATGCCAATCCTTGGAGGGGCTATTTCAAACCCTTAGCAAACTTAGTGGCCTTCTTATGCGGTGTATTAACAAGCTCCATTCCGAACCATGATAAGTCATTAAACTGATTTATATACTCTTTCATCGAAAGACTCCCCTGCTTCAAACTAATGAACTTCTCCAACTGCATGCTTTCCTCGGCTTGCAACAAGAACTTTCTCTTAAACCTTTTTCGAAATCCAAACCAACCAATGTCTCTACCCTCCATCTCTAAAATCTCCTACTAGTAAGAAGCCTCTCCCTTCAGCTCCCAAGATGCAAGCTGAACTCTCTATCGGTCCTCCAATCCTAACAGCCCGAATATCTACTCCGTATTCCTCAACCAAGTTCGTGCCTCTACAAAATCCTCCGTGCCAGAAAACGTCTTGTCTCCTAGAATAGCAAAGTCCTTGCATAGCTTTAAAAAATTGGCTGCTACAGGTGGATTAATGTGATCTCCACTCGCTGGTGCTGCATTAGGCGCTTGCCCTTGCACCTCTGGTGCCATAGCTTGGAGCTATCTACGGAACCAGGTAGGGATTGGGACACCCTTTGGAGGATTTGGGGCGTCTACCATACTATGCAAAGAAAAGAAAATTTAGGCTCGAAAGAATCGAAAGAAGGTTGAACTGGACTTTGAGGGGATTTTTATAAAAACTCTTTTATACTTGAAAACTATTTCTATAATAAGAGTTTCTTTCTGAAAAATACTTTTAGTTTGAAGATATGTTACCTTTGAAAAATACTTTACTTTTAAAACAAGTTTTTAGGAATCCTGTAACCTTGGGCTTTGATACCAAGTGAAACAACCCACACCCCTTAATATACCCAAAAAGGGCACACTAAAGGATGTGGTGCATTATAAGTATAGCCAAAGCATCACAAAGACTAAGATTCACAGGACAAATAAGTCAAAATAGCGAAAACATTTAAATAATAATTTACTATTCAAAATTAAACTTCATCTCAAAATAAGTCATAAAAACATAACATGTCTCAAAAACTTAAAATTCTCTCATGTCTCATGAAAATACAACTCAGTCTCATATAATTAGAGTACAAAAGTAAAAATAATAATAGTAATTTCTCTCACAAGTACCAATCCATCATAAGCCAAATGAAAAAGATGAAAAGAAGAAGAATACATTTGAAATGAAAAAACTCCGGAAATGAATCTCCAAGAAACCTGAATCAACTATCCTCAACTCTACTGGCCTATTGGGGGAAAATGGGTGAAATAGAGGAGTAGGTCAGACAATAAGTCTGGTGAGTGAAAGTAATTACTAGCATTTCTAAGCAAGATAAAGATAATAGACTAGGCAATAGTTCTAGCTTGAAAGGAAAATACAAAAAAGATAAAACTTGGATAAAATACTGTTTCTGATTCTGTTTGACTGTTTTCTTTGATTGTTTGATTGTTTTCAATTTTCTTAAACTATTGTGATTAGGCTGAAACCCTAATCCTATTTCAACCGCTAACTTGATTAGGCTAAAACCCTAATTCTACCCTTTGATCGGCCTATCTATCTCTGTTGTGCTACTGTAAACCAATCCTGTTGGTCACAGCAAAAGACACCTCTTTAGCGCTTAGGATGCAGCAGTGAATTATTTACCCTAATCGACGCCGGACGCTCGGTCATTGCCGGTACACACTAACTGTCGCCCCCTATTTGATCCTTTATTTACCCTAATCAACATAAGCATGCCCAACCTCACCTAACTGTTGAAAGACCATCAGTTCTAGACCTAAAAGGGAATGCTGCCCAGTCTCACCTAACTGTTGTAAGACCATCAGTCCTAGACCTAAAAGGGAATGCTGCCCGGTCTCACCTAACTGTTGTGAGACCATCAGTCCTAGACCTGAAAGGGAATGCTGCTGGTACTGGTCCTAACAAACAATCTTCTAGTTTTGCGCCCTTTGCCCAAATCCCTAGATTTGAGCCTCTATCTATAGGCCACTTATTTACCCTAATCAGCATAAGCGTGTCCCAAGCTCCCAGCCTCACCTACTATTGTGAGACCATCAGTCCTAGATCTGAAAGGGAATGCTACCGGTACGGGCCCTACTTCTATATATGCTTATTAACTTCACTTAAGTTTTAAAATAAGTCTCTTTTGTTATTTCTGCTATATTTGCTTATTAACTTAATCCAAGATCTAAGTTTTAAAATATGCTTCTTCTGTTATTTCTTTCTTTCTAATTATAACCTATGTTATAATTTTTACTCTTCTATTTTCTCTTTTTAGTTATAACCACTTGTTATAATCATGCTTGCAAATATTTTAAATTTGCCTATTTCAGTCCATCTCTATTTTATTTTAGTTTTTCTCATTTTACATCTGATTTCCGTAAATTTAGTGGTTTTCTATTTTAATCTATATTAGCGAATTCTTCTCTTTTTAATTTATTCGCGTAAAAAAGGATTAAATCTTTATGAAAAGAAACTAACATTTACAGGCTAAATTCCCACTTAAAACAGATGTAAATAACTGTGAGTAATTGTAAATAATTGCAAATAACTGAATAAAATAGACTGGAAAGAACTTCTGAAATTTACTTAAAAAATAGACTGTAAATAAACTTACATAAAAATTGTCTCAAAATTGTAGAAAAACTACAACTATTGAGAACCCAATTATTTTAAATTACTTAAAAATCTAAAATAATTACAAAACACTCACTTGTGGTCCTTAACTCTAATCCAAGGCCTTCCTAGATCCACTTCTAGAGCGTAGAATATTTTTATTAAAAAGATCTTCTCCCTAGAAATTTTCTATTTAGGGTTTAGCCTTAGGCAATGACCCAATTGGGAGAAAATCTGAATGAGAAAAATAGCTAGGTCTAGGGTCTTATTTATACTATGGCTTAGGGATCTCAAGCCGCTGGATTTGAAGATTGAATCTAGTGCAACCACGTCATAGGCTCACTAGGGACCCTCGGATGCAAGCACGAACGCACAGGATCTCACGAAAATCAAGTTTTAACGTCATCGGCTTGTACCTGGACGAAATAACGTCCAGGAAATAAGGCGGGTCGACCTAATATGTACACGGGTCGACGTAAGCACCTTAGGGGTCGACCTGACCAAAATAAAGGTTGACCCCTAAGGGTCTATTTATTTATTTTTTTCATTTTTGTTTATTAAATTCTGATTTCTTTTTTCTCTCATAACTTCTCCATACTGACTCGGATTTCGACAAGTTATATATGGAAATTGATCAAAAAATTATCACGAACCCAATGGTACAACTCCTGTAGCTCGATTCTGACAATTTCACAAAATTATTTTATTTTTTAATTAATTCGTTAATTAATTATTATGGCTCAAATTTTGGGTTGTTACAATTCATAAGTTGCATTAGGTAAAAACTATTCTTAAGAGAATCAAGTTAGAAAAACCCTCAATTCACTCTCTTTAGAATAGGATCAAAAGACACTTTCAATTGAAGAGGCTAATGATATTAACACTTTGAAAATTGAAGAATTAATAGGCAATTTAATGTTCTATGAAGCGCAATTGCAGGACCGAAGAGAAAGCAACGATCAAGATTCAAACGATGATAATGACGAAGAAATTGCTTTCATGACATTTTTTCTTAGAAAATTCCCAAAGTATAGAAAGATGACCAAATTTCGAAAACCAGAGAACAAGATGTCTAGAGCTGGAACTACAGCTAAATGCTTCAATCGTGATGAATCCGATCATTTTCAAAGAGATTGCCCGCATCCGAATAAATCATAGATCTCACCAGCTAATGATTCATCCAAAAAAAGAAAAAGGACATATGTAGCAACTTTGGATGACTAAGACACTTCCTCTAGCGACAATGAACCAAATACTAAGAATGTGACGGCAACATCGGACTAGTCAGAATTGGTCAACAATAAGCGGCAAAAATGGTACCTTTTATTTAATTATTATTTTTTTGGTTGATTTTGGTTTTTAGGAATAACATATATATAGATTAATAATAATATTAGATGAATATAAGTGTATAAGTATGTGTATGTATATAGGAATGTATTAGCATAGTTTTATTTTTGAAAATTTCGGGCTATATGTCGACATACCCCCATGTCATATGCCGACATGCATGCCAGAAAACTGAAAGTTAAAATTTGAATTCAAGATTCAAAATTCAAACTTCCCTCTCTTTTTGTACTTACTCCCCATGTTTTGAAAATGCACCTTTTTGACCGGAGAACATGACTCTTCACTCTCTATTAATTTAATCTATCTCTACTCATTCATTCACTCATTTTATTTCAAAGTTCAAATATCTCTTCGTTATCTTATCTCCTCAAAAACTCAAAAATGGCTTCCTCTAGTCAAAATCCTAAAACCATAAGGCTCTCCAAGAACACTAAAAGCTTTCTCTTCAATGAGAAGATGTCATTGAAGCCTATATGAAGTATACTACTTCCGGAAAAGTTTCTTTTGGAAGATTTTGCTAAATTCTAAGATTTTCCTCTTATGCTTTACGTGATCTTTATTTTGAAAATGAAATTCTTGGTTTAATTGAATCTTCTCAAAATGATTTTGTTTATTATCTGGATATAGTCAAAATGTTTTATGCAAATTTAAGCGGAAAATTTTATCAAGGAGAAGAAGGTCAAGTTTGGAGTAGTGTTAATGGTACTCAAATCGTTTTAAATTGTCAACTTTTGGGTCATTTTCTTGGCTATAAATCTAGTGGAATTGACCTCTCCACTTTTCAAATTGATGAATAAAATCGTGAAGTTTTTCACGATCTTTTGATAATGATGAAGATTTTGAATCTACACATAAGAATTTTCGACCAAAATCGAGAATCATGGGCCTCATTTTACAATAAAGTATCACTCCGAGGAAGGATATTATAATAACTCTACTCAAAAAAATTTCAAAGCTCTTTTCGCCGTTTATGGTCATTGCAACATCAATTGGACATAAGTCATTTTAGATGACTTTGCTCAAAAGAACATTTCTAGACCTGAAAACACATTCTTTCATGGTGTGTGTCTTACTAGAATTTTCTTATATTTTGGTGTCAATTTAAGAGGAGAAAATCCATTCCTCGAAAAGTTTTTGACAACGCCAACATCTCTCTTATGCATATTACACCATTTTTGAATCATAGGAAATCTTCCAAAACAAGAGCAAAGGTTAGCATGGGAAGAAGAACAATAAATTCAATAAGAAGAGAAAGAAGAAGGGGATGAGATGGAAGTGGAAGAAGACGAGGAGGAGGAAGAAGAAATTGATTCTTCCTTAGAAAGTTCCGAAAAACCATCCCACGTTACCAATAAAGAGATACTAATGAATTAAGGAAGCTTCTTAAAAAACAAAAGAAGCTTAAGCGTTTATTTATTAAAAAGTTTACTTCTCTTTCCAACAAAGTAGACAAACACTTTGGAAAGATCATTCGTAAGCTTGGCGACCCTTCATCATCATCATCTACATCTTTCTAAGGGCAACTCCAGAGGTTTCAAGGCTGAATATTCAACCCACTGAATATTCAACCCTTAACCCGGGATGGGCACCCAATGGCCAGGCGCCCATTTAATGGGCGCCTGATTTCCAAGTGCCCATTAAATGGGCGCCCAAGCCAGGCTCCCATTAAATGGGAGCTTGGCACCCCCCACAATTGGGGGGCTTGGGCACCCATTAAATGGGCGCCCAACCCCGGTTCAGGATCCTGAATTGGATCCTAAACATTCAACTGAATATTCAGCACTGAATCATCGGTTGGAGATTTTTTTTTCGATATTCAGTGCTGAATATCAACCACTGGAGTTGCTCTAAGCCTGTCTAGCTGTTTCCTTATGATATCTAGCTTTATATTATATGCTTTTTAGTTTAAATTCATGTCGTTTTTATATATTTTCTTTTATTAATCATGGAAATCAATGTATCCTTTTATTTTAGGTAATGAAATATATTTCTTACTGTCTTATATTGTTTATTAGTCTCTGGAAGTTATAAACATATAATGGCATAAGATAAAAACAAAAAATATAGAAAATACTCTTGTTTTGAAAAATTTTGTATGTATATCGACATACATATTACCTATATGTCAATATATAACGAGCAAATTTTAAATTTTAAAATTTTAAATATAAGTAACTACAATCCATCCATTCATTCCAAACGACTTTCTACTCCTATAGAAGTCTATTTCTTCCAGAAAACTCACTCATCATTTTATTCTATACTCTCTTTTCATTCTCAAACATATTTTACAAATATGTCTTCTTCACATTGAAAATTATGTGAAAATCTTGAAAAAAAATCTTCAAGCATTCAAGAATATTCACTCTTCTATCCTAAGAAATCAATGACATTTAGAGTTAAGTCAAATGCAGATGATCACAGAACAGAAAAAGCATTTTGATGCCATTCGATGGATAATCTCTTCCTTAATCAGAGACGAACCATCCAACAATCTAAAGTGCACTATTAACAAGGATAATGAAGATTGGGATGCCATCAAAGTAGATCCAATCTTTGGGAACGATGGTTGGGTTGAAGTTCCTCTAAATGTCTAGTTATTAGGTTTGGATTATTTGAATTTGTGTGTTTGATTTGGTTTGATTGACTTGTACATAATTAGATTTGTTTTTGTGTGTGTATATATATATATGTATAGTGTGAATTGGATAAACAAAATTTACTTTATAATTCTTCATAACATCATTCTTGATACATATATAATAGTGTAATTGTTTACCATATATCATCATTTATATATCATTTTAATCGAGATTATTGATTTTGAATATGTAGTTGCTAAGTGTTTAAATTAGAGGGAGTTTTTAGTGTTTTTTTCACCCATTTTGTTGATGACAAAGGGAAAGAAAAATATAAAATATACATATGCATATATTCAAGGGGAGTTATCTAACTCAAGGAGAGTTATATCATATTTTATACAAGATATTAATAGTTGTCATCGTCAAAGCGGGGGAGATTATTAATACCTCAATTATTGATTTTGATGATAACAACTTAATAATAATAAAACATTCATATAAAATATAGATACTAATGTTTTGCCAAGTTATGTAGTATATAGTGCAGGATATTATACAGGTATTGAACTGAAGACCGTATAATATAAAAGACTCAAAGAATGAACATGAAGAATCATGAGTATAAAAGACCAAGACATGAAGATCTCAAGACTATAGTATAGTATATAGAGTCATAGAATATTGTTAAAGTCCTGGTAGCAATCTTTGATCTCTACTTTCCATTTTCTAAATCCTTTATCTTTAAAACAAAACATATTTTTAAATATATTTAAAAATATTCTATAAAAGTTTTTTAAAGTTCAAAATGTTTATAAACCATGTTTGAACTATTTTACAAAGTATCAAATAATTTTACATAGTATAGGATTTTCAAAACATTTGAAAATAAATAAGTTTTCAAATTACCATAGCCTGTGTTGACATATAGGCAGATGATATGTCGACATACATGTCGTAATTTTGAAATTCAAATTTTGAAATGAAGTGTCTATTCGTCGTAGCTCTTCGCAAATGGACGTGTCTATTTATTCTCTATATATAGCGGGTTTTCAAATGAATTTTTAACAACTACTTTCTTGTTATCTTCTCTTCTCTTACTTTGCCAAAATTTCTAGTGAAAATACTTCAAATTTTCTCAATTTCAACCAGAATCAATTCAGTCTTCATTGTATTGATTCTTTACTATTTAATATCTGATTTCGATCATCTCTCTCTTTTAATCAAAGATCAAATTGTTGTCCAAGAGGCTATATTATCCATTGTATCCAAAGATCAATAAATTGACTTTAGAAAAACCTTCAAACTCTAGTTGTATTTATGTGGATGTGATTGTAGCCCGTTCAAATCAATTGCGTGTGCTTGGTAGCCCAGAAATATGAATGGGTGTGCTTGTAGCCCATCCAAATCAAGTAAGTGTATCCTAAGACCGAAAAATTAGGATAGTGTGTCTTGTAGCCTCAGAATCGAGATTGAACTGGGTTTGTCTTCTACCTGTTGAAAAATTGGCATTTTGAAAAGAATATGTACAAGCAACGGGACTAGACGTACGGTAATTGCAAACCAGTACAAAAATCTGTGGTGTGATCTTTCCGATTCTCCACTTTTTTCTTTATTGTATTTATACTCATCTGTGATTATTCATTCTACATTGCTTAATGATAATCTTAAAACAATTTTAAAAAGTTTCACAAAAATTAGAAAACACAATTCACCCCCCTAATGTTTAATTAGCCTTAAGATCCATAATTTTGCAACCCACAAACTAAATTCAAATAGTAAAGATCATATCAAATATATTTCCCATGCAATATATAAAATGAATTAATATATATTTCATCTAAATAATTGTGATCAATAACATTTAATATGAATTTAAACTAATTAGGGAATTAACAATAATTAATTCTCTTTATTGAAAATACACTTAATGAATAAAATCGGTTATGTATTAATTCTCTTTAATATCAGTTAATTAGAAAATTGTTGGTAATCAATTAATTCATCTTGATTAATTCCTTTTAACAACATTTCAAAAGCATTGTAAGTCTAACTCTGTGAGAGAACATGTAATGCAATTGTTTTGTAACTTTAACAAATACTTTTTGATTCTTATAAATAATAAAGCAGATACACACCATCTGTTTTACAAATATATTTCTTTCCTTTCACAAATTTGAGAAAAGAATAAATAAATGAGAAACAATATTTATGGATAAACTTTTCCAAAAAACGAACAAAATATTTCATTCATTTAACACTTTTGGCAACATTATATTGTATATATTTTTGTATGCTTGAAATAAAGTATTATATATTCTATATATGATAAAACATGTTGACAATCATTATCTTACATGCATAAAATATGAATTAGGTTAAAATTATATCGGATTAACGTTTCTTTGTACAAACAAAAAATATTACGAATATTAGTATCAATGTTGAGTTAGTGCTACTAACAAAAGTCATGCTAAATGTTCGAATTTAAATGTTTGGACTAAGATACCATGTGATGAGTAAATATGAGTGAAGGCTAATTACTTGAAAAAAGACAAGGTGATGAATTATTCCACAAGAATCGAACTGAAATAAAAAAATATGTTTGAATGTAGAGTTTGGTATTAAGCGGCCTTAGTTTGTTGTAGGAGAGGTTTACAAATGTTTCCGTCAGCCAATTAGTTGGAAGATTTTACACGAAAATAATAGAGATTAGTAATGGACATAATTGATGTTGAATTTTTAACTTATCTATTGGTGGCAAACAACATAATTTATCTTTGAGTAACCCATAGGTTCTACAGATTTTGGTTATTAGTAAAATGAAATTAACTTGCGCACTTCTTGCATTTTATAAATCATTATTCTAATATGTAAAATTTCTACATCAAGGATTTTTATTGCTTTTGTGAATACTAATGATAATCTATTTTATTTCTTTGCTTTACTGACTATGTTTCTTTACACCATTTGATCCGAATAGTATTTTCAATAAAACGTCATTTAAAATATTTTTTCCGCATCCACAAGTATTTTGTTTATTAGTGATTTTAATTTACGTTGAATTATGCTTATCATCATATATTATTTTATTTATTATATTTGCATGAATATTTGAAGTAAACAGAAAAATTATCTGGTTATACCAAATATTTGATTATATAATGTACATATTACGTATAAGTGTCATGTCATATTACATTTTCTGTATTAGAAATATAATGTTTCAAATCTACTATAATATTTTCTCTAATTTAATAATTATGCATAATGTCAAAAAATGGAATAAAGCAAATGTTGGAATGTGGTTTCTTTGAACCTAGTTTTAGCATTATTTCACTTTGAATATATTATCTATTCTAGGTTTAGAATACTGTTATCAAACCATATCATGTATATACTTTAATTTATATGTTAAAAATAGGATAAAATTATGTTGACTTATATCGTTTACATTTGAAAATTAATAAGCAGGCATGCTTAGTAGTGCAATATTTATCAAAGTAGAAATAACTGATTGTTGATGTTATCGTTCGTTGTATAAAACCATTATCCTCTAAAATATAAATTTTCTCATCATATGCTTCGAGATTAGTTAAGCAAATTTATCAAAAAAAAATTTATGGTGTTGTTCAAGAAAAAGCTAATCAAAAGAATTACAATCCATAAACATGTATTTTCAACTTCATACAACTTAAAATATAAAAAAATGCACGATTGAAAGTATATCGTGAAACTCATGTGCGTAGCACAGGTTCGCACTTGTATACATAATTTCACAATTTTCGAATGGCTCTCAGAACCCATGAAAATAAACCTCACAAGCATGGTTCATCCAAAACCGGTTGTTAAACCCTTGCAAACTGAATGCCTCATTAGTGTATAAAACTGATACACTCAAAATCTGACATAATCGAGGCAGCAAAACTCCCACATGGAGCGTTGATCTTTAACTCCTTTTTTATAAACTATTGTTCATTTTATTTGATTAATATGTTATGAAAAAATAAAATGTAAACAAGTGTTCATCAGCTGTAATGCTTGGTATAAGTTAAAATGGAAGCAAATATTCATATTTTCGTTCATTGGTTGTATGTCGCATAATTATGCAAGCTCAAGGTTAGAGAGTTAAATTTCTTTTTTCTTTCATGCTTTCTTATAACTTTTTATAAAAATTGAGAAAAATATTTATGTGTTAGCATAAAATAAGAGAAGAACTTATTTGCAAATAAAAAAGAATTTATACGCAAATAATAGGTAGAAGTGCAAACGGGTGTAATGGAGGGTACAATGTGAAAAACGGGAAATAATTATAAATAATATTTAGTAGAACCACTTTTATAATCATTAGTCACAAAATCACGTGCGTAGCACACACAAGTAAAATATTTAGTTTAACCGGCATGTGGTTTGTGTGTGTAAGGAAAAATACACAGCATAATTACATGTATGAAAATGTTTGATACAAATAACACATGGTTCGTGGGTGGAAAGCAAAATATATAACACCAATTGCAAGTGCTTCGAGATAAAATAGTATATTCACTCAACTTTTCTAGAATTTTAAATGTTATGTCTTAAGTATTTCAAAGCCTTTAAGAAATGCAGTTTTCAAAGATGTTATTGATGGATATTTTGATAAAATTAGTTTTTTAAACCATTATTGGAAATTTTAATGGAAATTGGTGAGTGGTTGTAATGTTATTCGAACGATGTTGAATTACAACAATAAAAACCTAATGTTTGGTTGAGGAAAATGTCTATGAATTTCAGTTGCGAAAATTATTCATTTTTTCAAACTTGGTACATATATTATACGTGAAAATATTTATATTGTTTATTATTACAATACCAAATAGAAGCACATTATACCTCAAAAAATCCTATACAGTAAACAGTTGATAAAAAATAGTACATAGTACATAGTACATAGAAGTATTAACATAAACTATGTTATCCCATTTTCGAACCGAGTAAGGTCTTGATAGCAGAACTATTGAATGGTCGTGAAATAAAACCAAGAGTCTAGAAGTGTAATTTTGGAAACCAAAACTCAAGTGAAGTCCTAAGAATCGGTACTGATCCTTGCTAGCTACTAGAAAGAATTTAGTCAATCTCCAAACAAGTCAAGTGAGAAGGAGAAGAAAACAAAAATGAATACATAACTTACGTCATAGAGAGAATGATGAAAATCGTGCAATAGTGACTGATGGCTCAATAGGAAGAAATGTTTAATGGATTTTTCAAAAGGATGGAGCATAAAAGGACACCCGGAGTAGTTGGAGATCAAAATCAGAGCCTGGAGAATTAGCTAACCACTATAAAAATTGTGTTTTCTTCTTTCTTTTATCTCTTTGTTTTTATATTTACAACTTGATTGGGTATTTGTGCCTTTTTTGGTCCAAACATTTAGGCGCTTTCACTAAGAGGCATTCCAGATTCTCACTCATAGATCTACCTTAAAACTTTGGATTACCACTATCCATAAGCTAGATCTATAAAGTTGGTGTTAGAAGATCCGTGATTATTCAGATTTGCCAAAGTCTATCATTTGACTTAGAAAATTTATGGCATCTAGAAAGGATAAGGAGAAGTTAACCACCTTGAGACCCACCAATGAAGTTGAGAGTGAAGACTCTCAACATGAATAAGAGACAAATCAACTTGTTCCTGTTGAAGTTCCAAGTGCACCAAGAATGAGGACTAGGGTGAATTTGGATCGAATAATGACCGAGATGAATATAAAGATGCTAAAGAGTCAAAATGCTATCCTAAAGCAAATGGAGAATAGTCTTGCTTTGACGACCTAACTACCCAAAGACGAAAGAAGAGTTATATAGATCGATCATCTTTTAACTCAAAATAAGAAAGTTTTTCTTCATTGAACAGAAATCGAAGAGACGAAAAATTGAAGATGAAAAGAGGAGAAGTTGAGAATCGAAAATGGGACCTGGAAAAGCCTATGTTGACAAATCATAACTTTTCACCGAGCCATCACAACTCGGTAGTGAGTTGTGATAGGGTTAGATGGTGGACTTCAAGAGGAGGTTGATGCTAGTGTTGAGCAAGTTACTGGTGGTCAGAGTGGTGGTGTTCAAACAAAAGCCACAAAACCATTAAAGCGAGAACATAAACAATGAAAAATTAAACAAACAGTTCTCCAAGAGATAGGGAAATCTAGACATCACAAAACTAACCGAGAGTGTTTGTGAAGCCAAACACTAAGGGCAATCCCCAATGATCGTTTTCCAGTCAATGTGACTGATACAGAGTATATTGCTGACATGTAAGAAGGCTAGTGAATGAGAAATAGCAAAGAAGAAATGATGAATGGGGCTCAGTGCCTAATAGAACCCCATTCATGGATGATATCTTACAGGAAGGTTATCCACAGAAATTCGTTATACCTATAATGCAGTCATATAATAGAACACCAAACCCTATACAATATCTATTGAAATATGAATGGCACATGGATGGTTTCCAAGCAACGGACACAGTGAGGTGTAGATGTTTTCCTATATTTTTGGATGGAGTAGGTACGATGTGGTTTACATGGCTTGCCCCGAAGTCTATATCTTCATTTAATTAATTAGCAAGAAAGTTTATGGAGTGGTTTAGGCTCCACACCACTCGGTAGAAGGATGTGAGTCCTTGTCAAGCATCCATCAGGGTCTCGAGCGATTCTAAAGGGAATTTTGAGTCGATTTAATACTATTGCGACCGAGACGAACAATCTGAAAGAGGATATTATGTTGATGGCGTTGATCTAAAGGTAGCTAAATATGAAACAACAACCCATCATAAAGGAGTTCTATCGAAAAGCCAACCAGTTTTTGTGCTTTGAAGAGGCAGATCTGGTTGTCGGAAAAGCTAGTTGTAGACCATCAAGTGAAATTGTGTAGAGTAATGTTTCTATAAAGCAAATCGGTGAGAGTTTCGAGAACATTGCAGTTAATGTTGAGAAAAATAATAAAAGTTAGAAAAGAAGTAACCAGGGTGCTGGTGGAAAGAAGCCAAACTTCAAGAAGCATCTAAGATACCTAAAGCCTACAGATTATACCTCATTGAATAAGACGGTTAAAAATATATAACTTACAATGCAAGGAACTGAAAATTACAGGAAGTCTCCTTGAAGGGAGGCAACCTAATGAGAATGGCTCTCAGGGAAGTATTATCACTTCTATGAGACACATGGGCACTATACCAACGAGTGATGACATCTTAGGGATATAATTGAGGATTAAATTAGGAAGAAAAAGTCAGAACAATAAGTGAAAGACCTGCAGGATGGTGGGAAAATGAACAATAAATCCCAAGGGTAGATGGCCCAATGGAATCAGGCTATGCCTAGTGGTGATGGACCTAGGCAGCATGAAAAGAGAATTATGATAAACACTATTACTAGTGGACTTCATCCGATCGAGAAAAGCTAGAATGAGATGAGAAAGTATGACACTTCTTTGAAGCATGTTATTCAAGAGACCTATTTCGCTATGGAAGATGGAGCTTCGACAAAATAGTTAAAGATGATGAATGATGATATTATGTTCATAAACAAAGATGTAGATGAGGTAGAAGTAACGATGCTTGACCCCTTGGTGATCACGAATGTGGTTGGGTAGGTGACTGTGCACCAAGTCCTGATTGATTATGGGAGCTCAATTAATATTTTGTTTAAGAAAATGTTTGATCATATAAGGATGAGTGAGCAGGACCCGAAGCCATGTAAATCCCGTTACCAGGGATTTATCGGAGAGGCTAAGGAGCTTGTAGGGTTGTGTTGATTTGCCGGCTGAGTTGGGTTAAGGAGACTGCGAATTGGTGGGGTTCAAACATTTATTGCGATTGATACATACTCAGCTTATAATGCTTTCTTTGGCCAATCGGCCCTTGCCGGTTTCAGAATAGCTCTTACCCCATGGTGTTTAATGTTGAAGTTCCCTACTGAGAATGGGGTATTATCTAGGGAGACCAGAGCATTAGTCATGAGTGTTACATTGCCGAGCTCAGAGAGGCGAAGCAATATGGGAAGGGAAAAGGTGCAGAGAAGGCTCTCTGCATCAAGACTGTTGATGCATAGCAACCACTGCCTAAGCCCTGGCTCGAACGGCATAGTAATTTCACAAAAGTATGGATTCGAGGAAAGAGCCAGAGGATGCAAGGGCGGCACCGGTAGAGCTGACGATCAACATCCCGATCGACAAAGATGACCCACTGGGTCTTAAAGATCAGGTCTTAGCTTGGAGTGAAGATGAAGAATGAGTTGGAAAGGTTTCTCCAGGTAAAGCTGGATGTGTTTGCATGGACACATTCTAATATATGTGGAATACCGCCAGAGATTGCATGCCATACAGTGAATATGGACCTATAGTGAACTCCTATGAAGCAGAAATGGCGCAGCCTAAGTCTGGAGCGATCCGCTACATTGAAGGACAAAGCGGATAAGGTGAAGACAAATGGCCTTATCTGCAATGCCATATACCCTAAATGGTTATCAAATCCTGCGTTGGCAAAAATGCTAAAGAAAAGTGGTGAACATGCATCGATTATTCAAATCTGAATAAAGCATACCGAATGGGCAGATTCCTGTTGCCTAAAATTTACCAACTCGTTGATGGAACCATGAGACATAAACTATCATCCTTTATGGATGCGTACTCTAGCTACAATCAAATAGCAATGCACATCCCAAATCAAGAGCACATCAGTTTCATCATCAATTTGGGACTCTACTGTTACCATGTGATATCGTTCATGTTACACTAAAAATCAACCTTTCGACTAAGACGAAAGGTCTTTCAACAAAAGCAAAGGAAAAGGAGTACAACCCAAACCTTTCGAAGGAGTCGAAGGGATGCAGTCATCAGAATTCATTAGCATCAAACCTTTCGAAGGAGTCGAAAGGTTCCATCTCTAATATCCAAGGTGTTCTTACCTTTCGAAGGGGATGAAGAAGTCAAAGCAAGTGTGAGCAACTACTTAGTGACCTTTCGAAAGCATAACAAGCCTTTCGAACCGGTTAAAGCACATCCGGGTTACCTTTCGACAACGACGAAAGGTTTATGAAGAAAGCAGCACTCAAAAAGTCGACAAAGAGCGAAAGACAACCTTTCGACGACGTTGAAGGAAAGCACGGCTCTCGAAGAGTAACCTTCCGACAAGGTCGAAGGGTTTGCAATAACCAAGAGAAGAGCAACTTTCCGACAAGGTCGAAAGGTTCACTGCAGTATAAAGAAGGCAAACCCTTCGATAAAGTCGAATGGTTTATGAAGGCATAAAGAGAGGCAAACCTTTCGACTAAGTCGAAAGGTCTAGAATAGCATATGAAAGGCAAACCTTTCAACAAAGCCAAAAGGTTCAAAGCTACATATAAAAGGGAGACCTTCCGACCCAGTCGAGAGCATGGAGTCGAAAGGAGGGTGGCCTGCATCTATAAATAAGACCCAAGGGGTCGTGTTTTGGGGATTCGAATTCTCTCATTCTAATCTTGTATTTTCTTAATCAAGACATTGTAACCCTAATCGGGTGCTAATTTGGGAATTTAATAAAAATAGAGTTTATTCATAGATAAAGAGGGAAATCTTATGCTCTATTAATTGCTTTATTATTTGATTATACTTTTGTTGGATTAACTCTAATTTCAGGTTCAACATCATCGAAAAGGTTCTTGTCGACAAGGTCGACAACACTTCTGCTACAAGAAATTACTGCAACCTTTTGAATCCCTTAACCCTACAATTTAAACCTTTCGACAAGGTTTATAATACAATTGGTCTAAACAGCATGGGTAACCTTCCGAAGTGATTAACTTTGAGACCCAAACCTTTCGACTAGGTCAGAAGTGCTTATGCTATAAAATATCAATAACCTTTCGGAGTTATAGTCCAAGTGGTCTAACCTTTCGACTAGACTGAAGACTGCTCTTTAAGTATAGATACCTAGACTTACAAGGCTTAATCCAAAAGCGACCGTTCCTAAACCTTTCGAAAGGATCAAAGATACATCATATAAGTGACCTAACCTTTCGATAAGGTCGAAAGCTTCTACATATCCACTGAGAAGTTTGATATCCAACCAAGACACAAGGAGGGCTATCCTCGTGACCTTTTCAACAAGTTAAAATATAACATTTTAAGGACGAGTTCAAGGAAATTCAATCTAAACAAAGAAGGAAATTCTTAAAGAGGATCTCATACTAACTCAATAAAGTCGGAAGGTTTCATAACCCAGCACCTAAACCTTTCGACGATGTCGAAAGGTCTGATTCGAAAGCTATCTACCGGTAAGGCTAAGTTTGTAGGCAATTCCAAAGGAATTCACATCCACTATTCGTAGAAAGGACTTTTATCTTCCTAAGCACTATTTTGGGGTGTTGACAAGAAATCTTGTTAACATTGTTGGCGCTAGAAGGAGGGACTGAACCTTCACCTTGATTAACCCCTTAACACTACTATTCTCTAACCCCCCCGGATCAATTCTTCATCAAGTTATCCACTTTGGTTTGAACACGGCTAGAAGATTTGAAAGATCTGAACAAGGGTCTTTTGAACCATACTTGACAAGATTCTCCCAATTAGACATCAAAAGCTCCAATCAAGATGAAGAGCAAAGACTAAGGCTCGAAACCTTAAGGATTATAAACAAAAAGAAAGAAGAATCTTATGACTTTGAAAAATGGAGTCTAAATCCTTTTCATGCAAGCCCTACCCCAATCTTTGCACTTGGAAAGAAAACAAATGGAAGTGACAATGTCTTTAGTCAAATGAGAAGAACAATTCAACATTATTACAAGGGCACAATCTTTGAGAAAGAGATAATGAATTATTACAACGCCTTTGCACACAAATGGCAACCAACAATAACTAGACCACTTCCAACCAAGAGATTCAAAGGGTAGAAAAAGGAAAGATAATTAAGGAGCATGAAATGATAAGGTTGAAAAATAAAAATCAAATGAGTTATCCTCAAAAGTCAAGTTACAAGTCTAGACTTCCAAAAGAATGAAACTTAACGACATCAATGGAAAACGTCTACCTTCTTACAAAGGATAAACTTAACTATTGGCCATTACAAAGAAAAAGCCAAAACATGAAAGAAACTTGGGAGGATCCTTCTGTCACTACCATATGATGAATGGTCATTAGACCAATCACTGCAAAGCCCTGGAGGGGATGATCATCAATTTCTTTAGACAAGGAAAGATCATTGAATTTGTAAAGAGAACTTGAGAAAAGATTAATAAAGATCAGCTTTCTGAAAAGAGAAAGTCTACATGGTTAGGAGTTAAATGCTCCTCAAATTTGGATACTGCCTAAGAAGGTAGTGCTACCTAAGATGGTAGAAAAGCCTCTGTCCACGCCAAGATGGCGAGGGCAAAGCGTGTCCTGGAGGGAGTGTAGGATCGATTTCACCCTAGAAGGGGGGTGAATAGGGTGATACTATTAATTATAAAAATTATTGCGGAAGCTTATATAAAATATTTTCAACACAGATCATAGCAGAATAATAGCAGCACAGATATAGCAGAATATAAATAACAGAAAGTAGAACACACAGATTTACCCAGCTTCGGCAAAACCCTACCTACGTGCTGCCCCCAAGGTTTCTACTAGAAATTAAGTAGTCAGATGCTTACACACGTAAACTCGCAACACCCGCTATCGACTAACCTTAACTCTACGCTCAAAATCCTACCACAACTCAGCCACTGAGTTGCGAATTCTCAAACTACGCTACGTAGTTTGTCCCCTAGTCACATGACTAGAAATTACACAGAAATTTAAAAGGAACAATTAAAACAAAATTAAACAAATTAAAAACCCTAATTTTAATTAACCAGGCCGGCCCTAAATAATAATATAGAAGTCTCCCCTTTTATTTCTTTAACTATGTCGGCCCGTTCCTTGTTTGTAATAATGGTAGCTCGTTCCTTTGCTTGCTCGAAAATTAGGGCTTTTGGTATAATTGAAGTTGCCGACTCCAGTAGCTCGATCAAAATAAATATATTCCAGTTCCTTGCGTTCATCGATCGGTTGTCTCTTTGAATTGCTTTCGGCTACTTCAATTTGATCAAGTTCGAATTAAAATTGGTATGTTATTTTATTTGCTTTTCTGGTTGATATGCTTGAACTTGATGATCTTTTAGTCGATGATGTTGATCGTTTATATAGGATTCGAATTCCTATTTCTTCGTTCGTATGCATTTGTTTGAATTCATCAATAATTTTGTGTTGTCCATTGATCTTCGCTTGGATGCTTGAGATTATTACTGACTTGTTCAATTTGTATCTATTTTGATTTAGAGGTTTTTAGGCTCAAGGAAAAAGTTAGAGAAAAATTTGGTTTTAGGGACAAAAAGTTTGTTTTTTAGGCTGAAGGACACATTTGAGTGTAAATCACAGAATGATAGTTGTAACTATCATTTTCAGTTTACACTAAAAAGTGTCCTTCAAACTAAAAAGCAAACTTGTTGTCTCTGGGACTAAATTTTTTTGCAACTTCTTCCTTGTGCCTATTTACCTGTTTGATTTATTGCTTCTCACGGCTTTTTCGTGGCCACCACGGCTTGATTTTCAGTTGACTTCGTATTCTCTGATTTTCTGAATATCACGGCTTTGGGTTTCTACATTTGAACTTGACATTGTTTATTCATGTTAACATAACTTGACTTGTTCGATTCTTTGCCTTTGACTTGGCCACAACTTTGTTTGTGAAATGATATTATCTGGCTTCGACTTCGACATTTTCAGTTCGATAGTGAGTCTGGTTTGGCATTGCTTTGAACTGCAGTCATTAGTCTTGTTGACATTGTCTGCATTGGACTTATATGCTGTAAATGTTGGTGCACTTGTTATATTTGTTCATCATGTAGTTCACTGTATTAAGATATTTTGTTGCACCACTGTTGTCATCTTCATGTATAGTTGCTTTCCACATGCCTCTCTGAACTTATGTTGATTTAGACATCAAGTTTGCATTGAGCTCTGGTGGTACTTGAGTCTTGTTCCTGATTTGATGTACTTGAGTCTGGTATCTTTTGAAGTTTGCATCTGTAGCATGGCATGTTGAACTTGTTTCTTAAGTTGCCAGGTCATTTTGATTTTCTGATCTTGTTCATGTTCACTTGATGGCATTGGTCTAGACATTGTTGTTTCACTGTTTTGTTTACATGTGCATGTTGTTCACTTCGAGTCAGTTTGCATACAGTTGCATTGTTGGTCCATTATTCTGGTTGATATTTTTTGTCACTGTTATCTTGTTGATTTCTGTCTTGGTTCATGTAAGACTGTAGTTGTCTTTGACTTGATGCTTGATCGCTTGTAGTTGCCGTAGTGTTACAGTCTTTAACTTGTACCACTTGCTGTTTCATAATTTGAAGTCTGGTCTGGTATACATTGAGTTTGGTTAAGTTGTTGTAGTCGAGTTGCTTTACCATTGACATGTGCACCACTTGGTCTTGTTGTCTTTGGTTTGTGTTCATTATATATCCACATGTATGTGATGCATATGTATTGGGTTGTAGCCTCGACTCTGTCCACTGTTCAACACAAAGTCTGGTTGCTTCATGTCGTATTGTATTGCATTGAGTATATGTCTACATGTTGCCTTGTTCATCTACTATTGCATTGACTTTGTACATATTGTGCTTATTTGTTGTGACTTTATTTGTATATCACTTGAGTTGAACCCGGCTTTTAATTTGGGTTTGACCTTGTGCTCACTTGTCCCTGTAAATTTATCAAGTGTATATCGGTGTGCACAGCCTTGTGGCATGTACAGTGATACGCTGTGCATGTCACAAGCTGTTCGTGTATAATGAATTCAAAATTAAATGATGACGAACAACCCAAATAACTGAGGCAAATAAAATTTTCAAAATCACATTTTATTTTATACTGCAAAAATATTTTATTTTCAATTTTACTGCGTCAGTGTATATTTTTGCAGATAGCTCAGATGCTGGATTCAATCTGGAATGGAGTTGAAGATAAATACGAGTGAATGAATGAGTGATATGTAGTGAGGTCCAAATGTAAATGTGAATTGTGATATAGTCAAATTTTGTATTGTAATTGAAAATTGTATATATATATATATAGTGAGAGCTTGAATTTGTACTATTCAAAATTGTAATAAAATATTTGTTTGAATAAAATATATGTTTGAATTTAAATTATGTGTTATTTATTTTATTCAACAAGTATTTATTTATTCTGTGAAAATAAAATAGTACATTAACAAATACATTTAAATGAATATATACATATGTTTATTATCATCAAACAAAAATCATATACTCGCATATTCAACAGGGAGGACGGAGTAAGCCTCTATCCACGCCTATGATCGCTAGGGTAGAGCACCGAACAAGGCCTTATCTGTGCCACGCTATGGCCAGGTTAAGGAAACTCCTGGAGGGATGATGGAGTAAGCCTTTATGCACGCCTAAGATGGCCAGGGTAGAGCACCGAACAAGCCCTTATCCATGCCACGCTATGGCCAGGTTAAGGCACCTCCTGAAGGGAGGACGGATTAAGCCTCTATCCACGCCTAAAATGGCCAAGGTAGAGCACTAAACAAGCCCATATCCACGCCGCAAAAGGGCCAGGGTAGGGCGCCTCCTGAAGGGAGGTCGGGTAAGTCCTTGGTTCTAGCCTATAAGATGAGCTAACCAAGAGCATCGAACAATGGACTAAGATGTCCAGGCCTAAGAAGAGGCCCAATCAAAAAAGGACTAAGATGTCCCAGCCCAAGTGAGGCTCATTCCATAATGGACTAAGGTGTCCAGACCCAAGAAGAGGCCCAATAAAAAAGGACTAAGATGTCCTAGCCCAAGCGAGGCTCATTCCATCATGGAATAAGATGTCCAGGCCCAAAAGGAGGCCCAATCCAAAAACGGACTAAGATGTCCTAGCCAAAATGGGGCTCGATCCATACTGAACTAAGATTTTCACGCTTGAGAAGAAGAATATTCAATCATGGACTGAGACGTCCTAGCTTAAGAGGCAGCCAATCAAATTATTTATATATATATTCAAAACCTGGAGGGTTCATGAACGTCAAAGAAGATGAAAACAAAGGAGTAGAATGGAAATCCACTTTCTATTACCCGAATATGGATTTCGGGGCTTCTTTAACATCATCTACTAATGCTCGAATCTGAGCTTCGGAATTCTCATAATTGAATCTCAGTAACTAATACCCGAATCTGGGTTTCGGGATTCTATCAATTGCCATCTTTACTAAGCCCAAATCAGGGCATGAGAACATTATCGATCACTACAATTAAAATCCGAATCTGGGTTTTGAATCTTTCACATAAATATTTCATTATTAAAAAACCTGATCTGGGTTTCGGATTATTATCAACCACTCACTTACTATACCTGAATCTAGGAATTAAGATTGCTGTTTATTTAAGCCCTAATTTGAGTACAAGATCTTTGGATTTCTATTTATTTCAAATGCCTAAATCTAGGCCAAATAATATTATCAAAAACACCATTATTAAGATCCTCCAAATGGGAACTTCGGACTTCTAACTTTTTAAATCCCATTAATGTTAAGGAATGGGTGAGAGAGTTACTACTTCAAAATTTTAGACATGGACTCCTGAACCAGGTTCTTTATTAATAAAAGTTATATTTTAACATTCATGGCCTTATGATAAGGTGGTATCTACTACCGACAAGTTTTATGCCTTTTGAAAAATTGAAGGAGTTAAATCCTCGATCATTTCTCATCATGGTTAAAGATGAGATCTTAACATTTTGAATAAATTACTTTTCATACAATTGGCAAGATAATTTTCTAATCTAGGCAAATGATATGCGAAGACAAATATGTCAATTGTAAGCTAACAAATAGAAATATTGTTTGTTAAATGTTCCTCAGGGGAATCAGAATAACAAAAGATTCAGCAAGTACAAAAGTCGTTGAATGAGCAATTCAAAGGCATATAAAAGGTTACACTACAGAAAAGGATCACAAATCAGGTGATATTTACAAAATTTCCATAATTTACATAAGTTATGAAGTCACTTACAAACGAAAAAATTATGTACAAGATAGATTTACATGGCTCAAATACATAAATAAATTACAAATCTTGAGCTGCTTTATTTAGAGTCTCCACCACTGAAGGATTTACGACATGATTGGTTGCCGCGCAGAGAACTTCCTTAAGCTTCTTTTCTTTTCTTCTTATTTGGTTTTCAGCGTCAATTGCATCAATGTTGGTCTTTAAGGCGCGATTAAAAGCTCTATTCGCCGCCCTGACTGTTTTATTCTCTCTTTCTAACTCTGCGACAAGTTTGTCGAGTAAGTAATTATCATGCTCAAGCTTCTGATTTTTAGCAGCATAATCATTGATAGTCTGAGAATACTTTATCTTTTGTGCTCATCAAAGTATTTGGCGATTTCGAATTTCACTCTTCGACGCCAGTTTCCCACTACATTATCATCTAAGCCTAGAGGAGGGTTGAGCATAGTGGGAAATTTTCGAGCCGCGAGAAGTTTTGACTGGTGGGCTTGGCAGCTGAAGGAGTTGCTCGAGGAATCGGAAGTTTAATCTTTGAAGTCTTATCGCCCAAAATGAACTCTAGAGAAGCACATTGTGTCTGACTATCCTTCAACTTTAACTCTAAACTACTTATTTGATGAATAAGTTTTGACATCTTTTCGTCAAAGTCGATTGTGGGATTCAACTTCACTCGTCGTTTGAGCATAGTAATCACTTCATCTTTTTTCTTAATTTTAGCTTCAAGATAATCAATGTGATCCTTATGATTACTGACGATGGTTTTTTGGATAAGGTATCTTTTGTGCCATTTCATATCTCCAACATTGCCACCAAAACGTTCTAATAATACTTCATCTTGAACCACGATCGCCCCACTCTCTAATAATAATCTCTTTCTGATTGCATCGATGTGGGATATTAAGTTTTGAGCAAGAGAGGTTGTAGATGACTGTGGCTCCTATTTAAATAAAAAGATACGAGAGAAAATCAAAATTAGGATAAAAGATATTTTTATTATTGCAGTAATGAATTACAACTCAAATAACCACAAAGTTAAAAGGTACAACAAACACTTTCATCACATCTAAAGTTGAGAGACTACATTCCTAACTTTGTCTAAGATGTTAGCTGAAAGCATGACCGTCGAATCAAAAGGTATAGTGACTCCTTCGGGAGTTATAACCGACAGACATTTACTACAATCCCATTTTCTGGCCGGTGGACTATCGCAACCACAAATTAACTTAGAATGGAATGTTCTGATTTCTTTTAAGAATGATTCCTTTTCTTTGCTGAGGAAGTCAAAGCGGAGATGAGGGTATTCCAAGTATAATTTTTGTAAATCCCGAAGAAAACAATATCTCGCTAACTTCAAATTCTTTAAAGTTGGTGCATTTTTAGAGTAAAATCTCCTAAAGTTAATGTATTAACTTAAGTGATCTC
Organism: Allium fistulosum; assembly: GCA_030737815.1. Classification (NCBI taxonomy): domain Eukaryota; kingdom Viridiplantae; phylum Streptophyta; class Magnoliopsida; order Asparagales; family Amaryllidaceae; genus Allium; species Allium fistulosum. The sequence continues at coordinate 190,583,720 of CM060904.1, forward strand.
TTGGGATGACTCGACCTAAAGAACTGATATTCTGAAATAGTACAGTAAAAGAAACTAAGCATAGAGAACATAACAAAAGCATGTATTCATAAATCGATTACTTGATACATATTTACAATCACTCATCCGATTCATACAAATAGACTTAGAGAAAAACTCAGAAACAAATTTGTCCTTATAGTACTTAAGCTTTTCGGGGGGAAGATCTTAAAGAATTGATTTGACCTGCGGTAAGTTCCAGCAAGCTCCAGGATGCGGGTCAGAACCGTATTCATCTAAATATCTTTTGTGAAAACGTCTAAGAAGACCCCCATTGAATTCCCCTAAGTATGAAAAATCTATGATAGAGTGTCTACAATATGCTTTATACCAAAAATTGACTAAGATGTCTCTCCCTTCCATCATCATCAAGAATAGAGTTATTAACTCTCTATTTTCCTTTAAGAGAGCGTCGTAGCGATGACGCACTTTCTATAATAAAGGAGCTTCCCTCTGATATTTAAAAGATGCTAAAACGGAGGTACTCCTGTCCAAATTATGATATTTCTAAGATAAAGCATTGTGATCCTTTATTAATTTGTCTAACTCCCTATATAACTTGTTAATTTCTGCTTGTTTGCTCTCGAGTTTTGTTCTATAGGGAAGATTTGACTTCTTCTTTATCTAAGACAAATGACTTATCATTAATTAATATTTTCGAAGTATAAGACATTTAAACAGAGAAGCCCATACCTATGAAACTGGAATGGGAGACTAGGGAGCTTGTTCTTTTTCTTGTGGATCCTCGGTATGAATGGGATCAGTTTCCTCATCTGGAGGGACAGATGGACCAGGGGGTGTTGGTGGAACATCTTTTGAAGGGGATTGCTCTTTCTCAGGAGCTTTAACTCGATCACCATTGTTCGTCCTTGAAGCACCAGAAGGCCCTCCTTTATCTCCACTCGGGCCTTGACCTCCAAAGGGGTTATCATCATTGTCATCATCATAATCGCTATCCCAATCAAGGCCATCACTATCATTGCCTTTTTCCTCGGGGTCATTATCTTTATCTCTGTCATCTTTAGAGTCAGATTAAATGTCGAAGGAGGGGATATCAAAAGAGAGGGCTTCCTTTACAATACAATCTCGTCCTCACCTTCGCTCGGTACCCTTCCTAATTTGATCAATTTTGTCCATGACTCTGTTGGCTAAAACTGGGTCAAGAGAAGGAAAGCCAAAGTCAGGACATTTGTCACGATTATCGGCATAGGCGAGCACGAGGGCATCTTCATAATGATTTAGCATCATAGGCCCCAAGGTGGATTCAGCGAACTTAATAACATGCTTTTGGAAATTGGAGAGGGTTCGAACAGCTAGCTTAAGTGAAGCTTTGGTCCTCTTGAAATTGGCTTTCAGAAGAGTATTCTTAGTAATCAAGCGAGTTTTCTCCTCCTCCGAATCCTTCAAAGCCAACTCCCTTGTAATTTTTTCATCAAAGGTAAGTCGATGGGCTTGCCTCTCTACTTCTAGATCTTCCTCAGCCTAGTGAGGGAAGTGTTGACTCGCTCTAACTCAGAGGAGATATCATTTTGAACAACGGTCAGTGAAGATATTTGACTTTTCAGTTCAGCATTTTCCTCCTGTAGCCTGGAGGATCCAGAAGAGAGCCTGGAGACATGTTCATTTAAGGAAATCCAGTTCCTGGAAATCTGCACAAAAAGAAGTGTAACACAAGTTGGCAATTAGAAAGATCCAAAGATAATAGGGTAAATTGGGTAAAAACTTACCAAGGTAGTTGCTCCATGAGAGAGCGGTGATTTTCTGCCAAGTCTGGGCTAAATGACGGTAGAGAAGAAGAAGTAACTGAATGAAGGATAAGCTCAACTAGTTCATTGAAAGTAGTCGGCGGAGGAACAGAAGATGATGGCTTTGGAGGGATCTGCGCCTTAGAAGGAGTCTGTAGAAAAGCAAGCTGAATTTGCGCTAGTGCAGCTGGGGAATTAGTAATGGTAATATGAGGAAAAGGTTCCGAAGAAGGCGGAGTTTGCTCTGTTTAGACTTTAGAAGCTTTAACAGTAGGGCTCTTTGAAGTTTTCTCTGGAGATGTGTGCTTTTCTTCCTCGTCCACATCAGTAACTTTTGCTACTTTCGTTGGAGGAGCATCTTCAGGAGGCACTATTAGTTTTCTTTCTGAAGATTTCTTAGACCTAGCAAAAGCCTCCAAGACTAAGGTCACATCCGAAGATGATGAAGGAGGAGCAGTGTCACTTGAGGATACGATGGCCTTAGAGAGAGCTAAAGCAAATCCAAGAAGATATAAAATCATTCAAAGTAATTTAAAAATTCCATAGACAAAAAGAAGAGAATACTAAGCTAGTAGTAACCTGAAGTGTCAGCACAAATGGGGGACATTGAAGTAAAATGCTCAACATCACCTAAGGAAAGGAAACGCTTGCTACGAGAGGTGTGCGTAATGGTGGGTGGAGTGCCTAGAATCCTTCGGCTAGGCGGTAACAGAGAGTGTTTCCTTAGATTTGAAAGAGTCAAGAGCCTAAACCAGCTCCTAAGTTGTTCTAGAGCTATGGTTATAGAGTCGATGGTTTTCTGGTCTGCATCACTAAGTGTCTTGGGAGATTCACCTGACAAAGATCAGAGATTAGTTAACAGAAAAAATAGAGAAAAGCAAAGACGGCATTGAAATAGACTTACGTGGGGAGGCAAAACTTCCGTGAACATCCGCAAAGCACTTGACGAAGAATAATTGGTTTTCCCAATCCTTAAACTTATTGATTCCATCTAATATTAGCTTCTTATATACATTAACTCTATAAATTTGCTTGTTAAACTTGCTTAACCTTGCCAGCTTGGTCAAGGAGTTTAAAACTTATGGATTGAGCGAAGGAAGTCCGAATTCCAACGCCAGCATTTCAAGAGATATAAGATGGGTATAAACATTGAGAGAAAGTTGTATGGGAGCAACTCCAAAATGAGATAGGTAGGAGAGCAAGAACTCGGGAAATGGAAGGAAGCCACCATGCCATATGTGGATGGCCGTGTATGCAAAATACCCTTTTGGAGGGTTGTCTATGGTATCAGTGGGTTTAGGAGGAATGGCTTCAATCCCGATGATGTCAAAGTCTTTAAGTATAGCATTGACTTCACTTTGAGATTCAATGGAAGATTTCTTAGCAATGGCTTCAATCTTTGGAGAGCTTATGATTCTGCCAGGTGAAAACGTTTTGGTTAGAAATCCTTGATCAATTATTAATTTAGAAAGCAATCGAGAATTCAAAAGTAAATAAGTTTGCTCAAATAGCTTAAGTATGGAAGCATACACAAAATTTAAAAGATGGTGTAAAAAGTTTGAGTCAAAAAAATATTGATATGGTTGATGTTGTCAAAAGGTCTGGTCAAAGTTATCAAAATATGTCATATCCATTGAAGTCGAGAGGTTTCAGGTTTGGCTCATGCGCACTTTAAACGTTTCGACAAAGATGGGCAGAAGCAACTCTAAGGTTAAGGAATTTCAATCTTGTCGAAAGCAAGTAATCAAAAGGTTCAAAACTCTTCAACCTTGTCGAGAGCTCGTTGCCGAAAGGTTACACCATTAAATTATCTAACCTTTCGACAACAATGAAAAGTTAACATCACAATACCTTTCGACCCCATCGAAAGGTTCAAAGAGTGCAAATTCATGATCGCCGCCTCAATCTCTTTCAAAGGGATAGAAAAGTCATTTTGTGTAATCAAATTTTACCTGGGTAGGTTCCACATTGTCATATTGGATTTAACCAAACCCAAACCCGATAATAACTGCAGTTTTCAAATTCTTCTTGAAGAACAAGTAAAACAAACCCATTAAGAAAACTAATTTCATCTGGAATCGATCTAATTCGATTTCAAAGAGGAATACAAATTTTTATTAAGTCAAAAACCAGGATTAAAAACCAAAAGCTAAATTTAGAGACTTTGGATTTAAAATTGAACCCGATAAGGCGATTTTCCTTTATCAAGCATCACCAGCTTAAAAATCCAAAGCCAAAGATGGATTTTGTTAGAAATCTATTTAGAGAAAAAAAATTCAGCAAACCAAATCAAAATTAGATTTCGAGTTTGGGTTTAGAAAACTGGGAATTTAATTGAAAACTTATAAAGGTAAAGATTAGATTAAGATTTATGAAACGAATTCAAGGAATTAACTTGTTGTGGCAAATCGAGATTCAGAAAATTTGGGAATTCTTTTACTTGTATACAATGATTTTAATTTCAGGTAAAAGAGGAATAAAGAGAAGAAGCATACTATATAAGAAAAGTCACCCAAATTCTCAACCATTGGATCGGATTTGAATGGACGTCCCAGATCAACGCGGAAAGACCAAGAGGTGGGAAGTTTTATAGCTTTCGACAAAGATGACTTGGAAAGTCAAGAGCATCCCTTCGAATGGGGGGGGCAAATGTTACACTAAAAATCAACCTTTCGACTAAGACGAAAGGTCTTTCAACAAAAGCAAAGGAAAAGGAGTACAACCCAAACCTTTCAAAGGAGTCGAAGGGATGCAGTCATTAGAATTCATTAGCATCGAACCTTTCAAAGGAGTCGAAAGGTTCCATCTCTAATATCCAAGTTGTTCTTACCTTTCAAAGGGATGATGAAGTCAAAGCAAGTTTGATCAACTACTTAGTGACCTTTTTGAAAGCATAACAAGCCTTTCGAACCGGTTAAAGCACATCCAGGTTACCTTTCGACAATGACGAAAGCAGCACTCACAAGTCAACAAAGAGCGAAAGACAACCTTTTGACGACGTTGAAGGAAAGCACAGTTCTCGAAGAGCAACCTTCCGACAAGGTCGAAGGGTTCACAACAACCAAGAGAAGAGCAACATTCCGACAAGGTCTAAAGGTTCACTGTAGTATAAAGAAGGCAAACCCTTCGATAAAGTCGAAAGGTTTATGAAGGAATAAAGAGAGGCAAACCTTTCGACTAAGCCAAAAGGTCCAGAATAGCATATGAAAGGCAAACCTTTCGACGAAGCCGAAATGTTCAAAGCTGCATATAAAAGGGAGACCTTCCAACCCAGTCGAGAGCATGGAGTCGAAAGGAGGGGCCGCCTGCATCTATAAATAAGACCCAAGGGGTCCTGTTTTGGGGATTTGAATTCTCTCATTCTAATCTTGTATTTTCTTAATCAAGACATTGTACCCTAATTGGGTGCTAATTTGGGAATTTAATAAAAATAGAGTTCATTCATGGATAAAGAGGGAAATCTTAAGCTTTATTAATTGCTTTATTGTTTGATTATACTTTTGTTGGATTAACTCTAATTTCAGGTTCAACATCATCGAAAAGGTTCTTGTCGATAAGATCGACAACACTTCTGCTACAAGAAACTACTGCAACCTTTCGAATCCCTTAACCCTACAATTTAAACCTTTTGACAAGGTTTAAAATACAATTGGTCTAAATAACATGGGTAATCTTCCGAAGTGATTAACTTTGAGACCCAAACTTTTCGACTAGGTCAAAAGCGCATATGCTATAAAATATCAATAAACTTTCGGAGTTATAGCCCAAGTGGTCTAACCTTACGACTAGACTGAAGACTGCTCTTTAAGTATAGATACTTGAACTTATAAGGCTTAATCCAAAAGAGACCGTTCCTAAACCTTTCGACAAGGATCAAAGATACATCATATAAGTGACCTAACCTTTTGACAAGGTCGAAAGCTTCTACATATCCACTGAGAAGTTTGATATCCAACTAAGGCCCAAGGAGGGCTATCCTCCTGACCTTTTCAACAAGTTAAAATCTAACCTTTTAAGGACGAATTCAAGGAAATTCAATCTAAACAAAGAAGGAAATTCTTGAAGAGGATCTCATACTAACTCAATAAAGTCGGAAGGTTTCATAACCCAACACCTAAACCTTTCGACGATGTCAAAAGGTCTTATTCGAAAGCTATCTACCGGTAAGGCTAAGTTTGTAGGCAATTCTGAAGGAATTCACATCCACTATTCGTAGAAAAGACTTTCATCTTCCTAAGCAATATTTTGGGGTGTTGATAAGAAATCTGTATAACTGTTCAGCCTAAATAATGTCGAAGCCACCTACCAACGATTGGTAAACTCGATGTTTAAAGATCAGACCGAATGAATAATGGAGGTCTACATGGAGGATATGCTAGTGAAGTTACAATGATCGAAGAACTAAATACACGACCTCTAGGAGATATTTGATGCGCTTTGAAAGTATAGGATGAAGCTTAACCCACTGAAATGTTCTTTTAGAGTCGCATCAGGCAAGTTTTAGGTTTTATAGTGAACTCAAGGGACATAAAAGCTAATCCGCAAAAGATGAAAGCATTGAAAGATGTTACTACCCCAAAAACGAGGAGGGAAATGCAAAGCTTAAATGGGAAAGTTGCCGCACCGAGTTGATTCATTTCAAAGGCGATAGATAAACGTATGTCATTTTTTGATGCCCTCAAGAAAGAGAAGTTTGTCTGGATGAAGGAATGTCGGAAAGCTTTCTAGAACACACTCGATCACATGGAGAGACCACCAGTTTTGTCAAAGACTTCGGAAGGAGAGGACTTATTTGTTTACTTAGCAGTATCTTCTCACACACCGAGTGCGACTTTGGTACGTAAGTTCAGAATTCAAAGTCTTTTATATTATGTTAGCAAGCGGTTCACTGGAGCAGAGAAGAATTATGCAATGTTAGAGAAGCTAGCTTATTGCTTGTTGATCACTTTGAGAAAGTAGCTACTAAACTTCCAGGCTCATCTGATAAAATTGTTGGCCAATCAACCTTAAGGCAAGTGTTGCACCGAACCGAGACTTTGGGAGGGTTATTGAAGTGGATTATTGAGCTAAGCCAATATGACATAACCTACCATTCTAGAAGGGCGATATAAGGATAGGCAAAGGCTGATTTCATTGCCGAGTTCACCATCTAGGATGGAGAAGTGGAGGAAGACGTGGTCTGGCTTGCTCAATGGAAGTTATATATAGACATAACATCTAATGAACATAGCTTTAGGGTAGGAGTGATCTTGGTGACCCCGGAGGAACAAACGATACGTGCCTTGAAGCTAGAGTTCTCGACAACAAATAATAAAGCTGAATACGAAGCGTTGATCGCGAGATTCAAGATAGCAAAAGAATTGGGAGTCAAAACATTGCATATATTCAGCGACTTTTAGTTGGTAGTCTGTTAAGTAAAGAAGGAATTTGTAGCTAAGAGAACAAGACTTGCCCCTTACCTAATAAAAGTTCGGGAACTACCGAGTGATATTGAATATTACACTATAACACACATTCCTAAAGAGGAAAACTTGAAAGTTGATTCATTGGCTAAATTGGCCAACTTTAGGAATGCATAACTTATGGGACTTATTCCAGTAGAAGTTTTACTCTGAGTATCGACCAGATGGATGTCGATTGGATCTTGGAGGCTGAGGAGGAAAATCAGTCATGGATGACTTCGATAAAGGAGTATTTGCTTAAGGGAACCCTCCCGAATGGAAGAAAAGAACGATGGAAACATTTGCACAAAGTACCATGGTTTATTATTCAAAAAAGAGTATTGTATAGGGATGATTCTATGCTTCCCTATTTTGATGTGTCACCAAAGGAGAAGCTAATAAGATTCTTGCCGATGTGTACGAAGGAAGCTGGCTGGTCACACTAGGGGCAGACGTTAGTGAGAAATGTTATTTGCTATGGATACTTTTGTCCAACAACCAACCAAGATGCAGCTGATTACACTAGAAAGTGCAATACATGCCAAGGTTTGTGTATCCTGAGAGCCCCATTGTGACGACCGCCCTACATCACCGACACCTAAAATACCTGTAGAGTTTGTTGCAACGGTACTCAATTGATGTAGGATGATAGTCAAGTTTGTAGTAAAGTAAATTAGTCATCACAAAACATGTCATATATCTCACATCACATCAAATAAAATATAATAATAAACATCTCAGATATAAAACGTGGGAGACAATAATAATGAATGAATCACAAAAATCAGAGCACTTAGATCCATACAGTATACAACGTAAGTGATCGAGTTATACATTAAATAATAATTAATAAATAAACTATCTCTAGATAATAAAGAAACTAGAAAGCTCCATAGTGTTGTGCATCAGAATAACAAATCATAATAAGTAAATGTAGTAATATGAGAGTATGATCTCCTGCCTATCCTCTGTCCAGCTCCATGTGCTCACCAGCCCTGATATCCTAATCTACTCATTTAAGTGTACCCAGAATAATAGAAAGCAAAGCATAAAATCTCGAGTCAGAAAACAGTCTAGTGTGAGTGGTGAAAAATCTCAAATACTATAAAGTCGATATACTAAGACAAATAGTAAGGAAAATTATACCGGACATGTCCCTTAATCCATACAGTTAGCACATAACACAGAATATATGCTACTCTACATCGTAATTATCATGGTGTACTATACATCGAAGTACTAATGGGTGTCCAAATATCTACATCGATGATATCTACGTTATGTGACATCCTAAGGGAGATAAGCAACCAAAGCAATCATAACATCCACCATTCATCCTCACATTCACTCATTCAGTGCATCGGATACGTGATAACTCGGCCAACCATCATGTTAATGATACTTAACATCTTGATTTATCAGTACTCATATCCATGCCATTCAATAGGCCAGGAACTAGACTACCCATTTGATAGTTTAGGGTAAGGTATGTTCTAACATCAACGAACTCTGCCTCCTCATCACTAGGTCTTAACGTCAACGGACTATAATAGCATACATGATCCAGGTTCTAACGTCTACGGACTCTAGTCGCACTATCATATACCCTCGCTTCACAAGTACCGATCAAAACCCCGAGTATCACGATTCCTTTGCATGCATCATCCATTGTAGAGCTCATCTTGGAACTGTCCTTACAACTACCATCTAAAGTCATCGTGGTTAGGAACCATTCTAGACATCCGTCATTGGTCATACAATATCATCATTCGTTCCATAGCCTTCCTCCAACAGTTCCTTCAATTCGACTCGTAGTCACCTACTCTGCGCCTTAAAGTACAACTATTTATCATCGAAGCCATTGTCTCCCATCATAGAATCATCAACATCGAATCATTTATCGTCGTCATTGAAAATTGTCACCGAACGCCATAGTTCGGTACCGACCCGAGCCTTAGCTTGAAAAAGTGGGAGTATGACTCAAAGCACACTACACGTCCCATGTCACCCGCCTTAACAAACTCCATGGACCCTACTCTTCATAACTTAAAACTCCTCCATCATGAAAAAAGCAACCCTATTGTTCGACACCTATCCATCACTTAGAATCATTCTCCCCATTTACTCCATTGACCTATAGCCCAAGTAGGCACATACATAGCCCGAAGAAAACCCCAAAGCTACTTCCCTCCTAGCCTAAAGTATAGCTTAAAACCGATCCCTCACTTAGAATTTCTCTCAACTCCCTCTTGCGATCCATACACTTACATAAGCGACCAGAAGTAAACCTCTCCAAGAATCAAAGCAAACACGTCTAAGGCGGAGCATCCCTCTACCGATCCATCAATACCGAACCATCTTCTTTTGCCATAACTTGAGAAAATGAACTCCAAATGACTTAAAAGTTGAAATGTGGCTTTAGGGTGTCCTCCTTAACCTACTCTATGGACTATAAGTCATTTAGACAATTTGATCTTCATGGGTCATTACCAATCCATGACTTGTTCCTAGGACTAAATCGTCATTCGATCGGAATTTTCAACCATACAAACATCATATATGCAAGCATACATTACATACAATATATCCCTACAAGCATACATTAACATGCATGCATTTATAGCCTAAATCTAAAGAAGAAAATCCATAAGAACAAGGAGAACCATAAGAACACAGGTTTTACAAATCTTTTCCAAATTGTTTGAAATTTACGTATGTGGTCAAAGAGGGTTTAAAACATATTTTAGAGTTTAGAGATCATTTTAAAACATCATTTTAAGGTGTATAATAACTAACTAGCAAGTGAAAGGTCCGAACCACTCACCTAAATTCAAAGAAAATCCAAAGTAGGCATGAAATTTGAGATGAACAGCAGCTCCTTCTCCAATAGCAAATCTTCAAATCCAAATGCTATTTATGCTATTCTCCTTCTAATAACACGATTTGGCTAATTAAAGTAGAATTTAAGTCAACCTTTTGGTTTAGAAGTGGTTAATTTTGGTTTTCTCTCTATTTTTGGGAAGTGTATGCAATGATGGACAAAAGTCCCATTAGCCCAACATGATGCTAATCCCAAAATGGGTTTTGGGCCTAACCATTAATTCACTAATTACCCATTAAGATATTCAAAATTAAGTGAAACTTTAAATAGCCATAACTCCCTAACGATAAGTTCGTTATTCTATTATGACCATTCTATGGAAAGAGAAACCATCATGCTGAAATCTAATGGAATTGGTTTTAGACCTAAATTTGACTTCTATCAAAAGTTATAGGCCATACAAGATTTTCAAGGTCAAAATCGTTCGATAAAATTATAAGGATGGAAAATGTCTCTAGTAGTCATTTTCCAAAATTATAGAGTAATACGACTCTATATAAAAATATTTCACGATCCTCCGATACATAAAATACTGGTCGTTACATTCTCTCCCTTTAGGAATTTAACCCCCGAAATTCTATACAAAATCGATAATGTTATCCCGCATGTTTAACAATCAAGAAACATACAAGCCTATCCTAGCATGAAGGATAATACACTAAGGCATACTTCATGATATCATAAGTGAAAGTAAAAATGATAAATAGATAGTCTCACCAAGTAACGAGCTATGGATAAGCTGTCCTTATGCTCTTTTCGGTCTCCTAAGTGTAATCACCTTAGTTTTCACTCCACCGAACCTTCACCAACTTCACCATCTTCCTCCTAAGCTATTTCGCATCATGTTCGACATATAAATAGGCCTACAATGTCTTGAAGCCTTTAGTTCAATATCGATATCATATAGTTAATCTGGTGTGATAGTTACGTCTGAGTCATGCACAAACTTCTACAAGTGAGAAACGTGGAACATATTGTGCACTCTCACCATTCTTTGAGGTATGTCAACTCTATAAGCAAGGTTCCCAATCCTATCTAGTACAAGGTTCCCAATCCTATCTAGTATAGGAAAAGGACCAACGAATCTCAGTGCCAGCTTCCTTTTACTATCAAACCGAATTACATTCTTCAATGGACAGATCCTGACAAATATTGTATCGCCGATGGAGACTCTAGATCTCTACATCTCTTATCAGCGTAGCTCTTTTATTTGTCTTGAGTAGTTTTCATCCACTGCAGAATGATCTTGATCTTCTTCGAGGGTTCTCTAACCATATTTGGCCTAAGTATCAGCTTTTCGCATGGTTGCCACCAACATGAAGGAGCATTGCATGGTCGGCTATGTAATGCTTCGAATGGTGCCATACCCATGCTGGACTGATAACTATTGTTGTATGCGAATTCAATATGTAAGTGTTCATCCCATGAGCCTCCAAAGTCGAGTATACATGCCTTCAAGAGATCCTCTAAGACACGATTCACTCTCTCGGTTTGGTGGTCAGTTTGAGGGTGATAAGTTGTGCTGAGGTGCAGCTCTATCCCCAACGCCTCTTGTAACTCTTCCAAAACCATTAGTGAACAACGGGTCTTGGTCACTCACAATGCTCTTCGGCACACCATGGAATTGTACTATTCACTTCACATACAATTCGGCCAGTTTGGATGCCGTTTGACTTGATGGGTATAAATCTAACGCTCTTGGTCAATCGATCGACCATGACCCGAATGTTGTTGTACCCTGCTCGATAGTCGATTGATGAAATCCATCGAAACTTATTTTCACTTCCACTAGGGAACTTCTAGCGGTTGCATCAAACCACTAGGCTTCTTTTGCTCTACCTTAACTAACTGGCAGTTCATACACTTCGAGATGAATGTCCCAACATCATTCTTCATCCCTTCCCAATAATAGGTATGATTCATATAACGGTACATCTTACTACGCCGGGATGGATAGTCAATCTCCAACGATGACACTCTCGTAGCACCTCATCCCTTAACTCATCGACAAAAGGAACAAACAATCTCCCGTGTTTATGGAGCCAACCATCTCAGTCGAGTCCACATTGTCTCATCTCTTCAGATTTTATTATGTCTTCTATCTTAGCAATGATCTCAGCTAATCATGCATCGTGCCTTTGACTAGTCTCGATCCACTCAATCAAAGTAGGCCTGATAGTTAGCTCGCCAATATCTTTGGCTCTAACTAACATCTCAGTCGGAAATCATAACCAGCAATATACTCTAACTGCGTCTACTCTAGGAACATAGCTCCCAAGCTGGCATGTCTGCTACTCAATGCATCTAAAACTACATTCCCTTTTCCTAGTGTATATGCAATATCAAAGTCATAGGAGGCTAGGAACTCTAACCATCACTACCGATGAAGGTTAAGATCCCTCTATGAAAAGAGGTACTTCAATGATTTATGGTCAGTGAATAGCTCGAACCTCTCCTAAAAGATAGTGCCTCCAAATCTTCAGTGCAAACACAATCGCTACTAACTCCAAATCATGGATCGGCTATTTCTTCTCATGTGGCTTCAGTTGTCGACTAACATATGCAACAACTTTGCCTCTCTACATCAATACCATGCCCAATCCAATACGACAAGTATCAGTGTACACTATCATCTCTTCGTTCCCACTCGAAATGGTTAATATTGGTGCACTCGTCAACTTTTCTTTTAGACTCACGAATGCATGCACACATCTTGCATCCCAAGTAAAAGTATGATTCTTTTTCATCAACTGAATCAATGGTGCGACTACTTTGGAGAAGTTCTGGATGAATGGCCTATAATATCCAGCTAAGCCCAAGAAACTTCTCACATCTGTAGCATTTTTGGGTCTAGACCAATCTTGATCTGCTGCAACTTTTGCAGGATCTATAGAAATGCCCTATTCAGAAACAACATAACCTATGAATCGCACTTCCCCCTCTAGAAGTGACACTTAGAAAACTTTTCTTTCAGTTGGTAATGTCTCAGCAACTTAAGCATAATCCTCAAATGCATCTTTTGTTCCTTCTCGGTCCGTGAATAGATGAGAATACCATCGACGAATACAAGAACAAATTTATTTAGTTGATCCCTTAAAACATGATTCATGAGGTCAACGAAGTATGACGACACCTTAGTTAGCACCAATGGCATAATCAACCAGTCATAAAAACCAGACGGCGTACGAAACACTGTAATCGGCACACTCTCCTTCGCTACTCTTTGTTGTTGAAATCCCATCGCAATATCCAACTTAGATAACACTTTAACACCATGAAGCTAATCAAATAAGTCATCAATACATGGGAGTGGATACTTGTTCTTCCTCATTACTTTGTTCATTACTTTGTTTAGCTCACGATAATCAATACACAATCTAAGGTAACAATATGCGCCTTCATGGCGAATACATTGGGTGCTCCTGTAATGACCCCGTCTTTCACTCCATAGAAAGACGTATCATTATTAAGAAAGAAAGGGATAGAAAAGAGGAAAGATAGAAAAGAAAGAACTAAACAATATCAGAATCTCACAGCGGAACGAATAAATTATATTAATCACATAATATATACATAATAGACAACATCTATCAGAGTTACACCGCTTATACATCCCAAAATAGACAGTTATAAAGGCATGTCTATCATACAACTCAAAACACAACTCAGAGACACTAATACAGTGGAACCACATATATCTATATATGCTAAAGCCTCCTGTTCCAAATCTCCTCCATAGATTTGTCAAAGCTAACTTGAATCCCTTGGCTACTCGTAAAAATTTGAGTACCCAAGAGTTTAATAAAACAGAAAATAAAATCCGGGTCAGACATGGGTCTGGTGTGAGTAAACGGGTTAAAGTTGTTTAACTTTGAAAATCCTTTGAAATCAAAGGTATCTCGTAAGACTTCCCACACATAAACACAAGTATGTTTTTACCTTACGATAACCAAAACATTTGATAGGAAATCCAGTGATATTATAATAGTGTCTATGGTTCTCAAGTAAAATAGAATCTAGCTGGAATGCTTACATCTCACGATCCAACATAGTTGGGCACAATCAAAACGTACGGCACTTATTGGAGTTTGGATTCCATACAATGGCAGGGCTACTGGGGTACCACCCATCACAGTATATGGCCTAGATCACCGTACCGAAGATCCCCCTGATCCCCTGCAACACAAAGCCGGAGCTACCCCTTACTGGATAGTCCGAATAAGACAACCACGTGGTTGGCATGACCAACCGCACACTAAGCTGAAATAAAATGGAACCTCTAGATAGGGGAAAATCTCATCCTACTTGGGTGCTACCCACTTAGCCTTGCTGCACCTCCCCTGTTTTAGCCATTCCCGGTTGATGAGGCTTGAGGCTACGATTACCTTTTGAGAACACATCTCTTGGAATGCTCATCGTCCTCCATTGACGATGTTCTAAAAGCATTCAATCCATACAAGTTCGTTCCGGGTTCGAACGAAACCGAAGGCACTATCTCGCTACACTCATTTTGGAATCACCCTTAGAGTTTACGACAACAACCCTTGCACTCTGAATCTTCATCTCGATCTCGATCTTTACTTGAAATTTCACGACCTATCGTTTAATTTGGACCGATGTGGTTTTCGGATATTCAATTTGAAATCCGATCACGGTCTCATCGAAATCCAAACGCCGTCTTAAAGTTCAAATTGTTTAAAGGGTTTTAAACAATTAAATTTAATCTATCATATTCACACAGATAGATAATTCACGTTATCACAACTAGATAATCCATATTATCATTATTCAACCAAGCATCTCATATCATAATGCAGCACATATCACATATCAGAGATATCAACCAATTCAAGGCATCCAATATCATTCAATCATCCATAAGCAAGATTGATCATCCACACCATTCCTAATTAATTTAATTAACCACCATTGAATTAAATTAATTACTTTAATTACTCTCTTCTCAAAAAAATTACTTTAATTACTCTTAAATCCTGCTTACTTAACATTAATTAATTATAAACCAATTAATTAATCAATCTCTAATTATCCACCTTAATTAATCACCTTTGATTAATTATCCTTTAATTACATTAAGTAATTAGCCTTTAATTAATTACAGAAATTAATTATCCTTAACCATTTATATTGATTAATCTTTAATTAATCACATTAATTAGTCTTTAATTAATCTTATTAATTAATTTTATCAACTTATAATCATTTTTTTAATTAATTAACCCTATAATTAATTAATTAACTTCACTAAGTAATTACTCCTTAATTACTTCCATTAATTAACCACTAATTACATTCAATTAAGTAATTATTTAATCACCTTCATTAATTACCCATTAATTAATCACATTAATTAATTAATCACATTAATTAATTAATCACATTAATTAATTAATCACATTAATTAATTAATCACATTCATTAATTAATCACATTCATTAATTAATCATATTCATTAATTAATTAACCTTAATCAAATTCAAAGTTTATCCTTAATTAATTACATTAATTAATTAACTTAATTTAATCACATTAATTAATTATTCCTAATCACTAGTTAATGATCCCATCATTAACTACCCCTTAATTACTTCATCTAAGTAATTAATCTCATTAATTAATTCCTAATTAATCACATCCAGTAATTAACTTATCTCTTAATTACTTTCATTAGTAATTGTTCTTTAAATTAATTACTTTTATTAATTACCCTTTTGATTAAAATCGTTAATCAATTACATCAATTAATTTTATTAAATGATTATCTCTTAATTAATTTTACTAATTAATTATTCTTGACTAATCACCTCTTATATAATTTATAGATAAATTCTTTATCTTTATTAAATACTCAATTTCATCATTTTAACTTTCATTTGCAAACATTTTGCAAATCTATTTTATAATTGAAAGATTTGAAAACAATTTGCAAATCCATTTAAATTGAAAGTATATAAAATTTTCTTTAAAACAAAACAATTTAAACCTTTAATTTAAATTACTAAAGTCTTTGAAACTTGTTTAACTCGTTTAAATAAATTCCTATTTTTGAAGACTTAATTTAACAATCCTTTTTAAACTTATTCACTTCAAATATATTTACTATAAACATCTTTGAAAACTTGATTACTTTCAAAATCTTCAAACTTTTAAACTTGTTTAAACGTTTCTTTTTAAAACAAATTATTTAAAAACTTTTAAAACCTTTAAAATTTATTTCCTTAAATATAATTAAAACTTGGTTAAACATTTTTCTTTTAAAAACAAATCATTTAAATACTTTAAACTTTTAAACACTTTTAAAACTTGGTGTTATTTACTTTAAAATCTTGGATTTCTTTGCTTGATAAAAACTAGTACAAGCTCTTTTAAAACCATGTTTTAAATTTTACTTTAACTTTAAACTTGTTTTTTATTTTTATTTTTAAAACTGGTTTAGGTAAAAACAGAAAGCTCAACATTTAAACCCGAGCAACTCATCAAAAATCCCGAGTCTCTCTCGCAAAACACACGAGCATTCCTTCGAGTCGCCCCCTTCTTCTCCAACCCAAACTAACAACACAAACCAGACAAAACCAACGTGCACGTGCACGGCAACTCCGGCCACCGGAGATTAGTACCTCGACCACCCACAAGTCGTCGACAACCCCACTACTCCATTCGATAACCCAGATCAACGCAAACGTCCACAAATCGAAATCGAGCACTCAAGATCAAACTAGAAACCATCCCATCGACCAAAATTGCCTCGAACCTCCGACGCCGACCACCAGATCATCTGGAACTCCGACCACACACTCGATAGCCTCCACGTTACCATCTCCCAAGTTCTGGTGAAGCTCGATCACCCAGAGACACCACGGTGACCACATTTCCGATCTCGACTTAAAACCCACTCGAAACCCTTCTTCGATCCACCGCCAACGCCACGATGATCAAACAACACTTCCACCATTTTTCCACAGAACCTCATCACGTTGGCCACCTCCAGACCAAAAATCGTCCACCTCAATTCTCCGATCACCGGAATTCTACAAATTCCCAAATCCCGATCATCCCAGAAATTCCCAATATTTTCTTAACTAAAAATCATGATCTCTTCACCTAAATTCGTTATTTCACAATACAATTCTATTTATATAATTCAAACATGATATCCAGATTTTTTATTTTTGACCAGACTTGCTTCTCTCTGTAAATTTCCAAGTTTTGAAATCATCACTGCATTTAAATTATTGTTATTATTTTTAAAATTTATATTACATTCATATGATCATTTGTTCTTCAATGATCTTGTCCAAATTTTGATTATATACAAAGATATGGAATTTCTTAGCAAAGTTTTAGAACCTGTTAAAACAACAGAGGGTATATCCTGTTTCAGACATACACACATACATTTACATATCTATATACACAGACACATCATATACACACACATGCATTCACATTGATAAACATATACAAGCTATATTTCTACAGAATCCATCACAAGCATTTAAGTATCACAGATTTAAAACTGTTTTTAAATTAAATTGTTTACTCACCAGAACTTAAAGAAGCAGAGAAAAGGTCTGTCTCTTTTGTTTCCTAGAACTTTGTTTGTTTTTTTGATCTGGCATTTGAATCCTGATTGTTTAAGTTAAGTTGAAGTTAAACTCTATTTGATCTCAGGTTGAAGTTAAATCAGTGTTGAATTTGTATTTGATTTAGTTGCAGATTTGATTTTGGTTTCTGCTTTGATTTATTTATTTATTTGTTTCAGTTTTTGAAAAGATGAGAAGAGAAAAGATTGAAGAAAAATTGAACTGTAAAAATGAAGACCAAATTTCTTCTTTAAACTACATTATTTATAATTTAATTTTTTAACAAAAGAAGAGAATGTTGCCACATGTTTATTAAATTTAGACAAGTGTTAATGCATGAATTTCTAAATTTACAAGTGTTAAAATCAAGTATAATTGTGTTTAAATCCCTTATCTAAAAGTATTTATATTTTGTTATTAATGTAAAATGTGAATTTGTATCTACTTATGTTATAATTATTTATATGTTACTTATGTCTTATCTCTTTTATATGTTTACAAACCATTTTAGTTTAAGAGATATTTTAAAAGAAAGCTTATTTAAAACTATATATATATATATATATGAATCATTTTAGTTTAATTACTTTTTTAAAAGAAAATAAAATAAATATTTTATTAAATCTTATTTAAAACTAAAGCTAAAATAATTTTAATAAATAAATACTTGGTTTAGAAAATATAGAATTATCCTTAATTAGCTTTTGAAAAATATTGTATTAAATTTGAAACAAAGCTTCAAATCATAATATATATATATACATATATATATATATATATTAAAATTTTAAAAACAGATCTTCTTATTAAATTCAAATCAAAGCTTTCTATTTACAATATATATATACCAATATATATATATACATTATAAATAGATTATATTTATTAGCTAGAAAGATAAATTTTACCCATTTAAATGCCATTAATTTTTGAAAAGATTTAATTTTTGCCAAATCAAAAATTATAAGTTTTGAAAAGAATAAACTAGCCAATTTTAAAATAATTATAAAAGAAGATTATTAAACCAATTTAAATGTTTATTAATGCAGATTATCAAATTGTTATTGCTCAAAATTTTGGGTCATCACAGCTCCCCACTTAGAAATACTCCTCTGAATGAACCCTCATCGCAATAGGTCATTCATTGCACCTCGAGCTCCTGCTGCTCTCTATGTTCCATCCTGCTTAAAGGAATCACTATTAGTCTGACATCTTTTACTAAATTAATATAGAACTCGATCTCTCTATGTGGCGGAAGTCCAGCAACCTCCTGGAATATATCTGGATACTCCCAAGAAATATGCATTGATGACAACTCTTCATGTGGGATATCGAGCAAATATTTAAAGCTAACCATCACCTCATTATCTGGTAGGCAGCCTAACACTACTGTCCGCCTATCATCTACCCCTATCATCACCAATAACTTCTCACAATCTACCATCACCCCATATCCATGAAGCCAGTCTATACCCAGAATACTACCAAACCCAACGAAACCCAAAACAAAGCAATCACAATCAAAAGAACATCCGTGACTCGATAAGACTAAACCACGACCAACTATACACAGGGTAGTGGAGCCTCCAACAAGGATCATCACAATCAAAGGTCAGTTAACAATTTCGGGTCTTGATCCCAATCTATCTACCAAATCACTAGATGTGAAGGAATGTGAAGCACTAATATCAGAGAAAACACATAAGGGAACATCATAAATGGAAAGCATACCTTGAATAAAGATGCCTTTCCCCTTCTCCTTCGCTGATAGAGCATTCGACGATGTTGGAATGGCATTGATAGCATATGATTTCCCCACTTTCTTATGCTTCAATGGCTCTGGACAGTCCTTCTGAATATGCCCAACCTTGTTGCAATTGAAGCATTTCTTTCCTTTGACCCTGTAGTCCCTACTAAAGTTGCCTTTCCCTCCTTATTCTGGAACCACTTCTTCTATCCATCCTTATTCTGGAACTACTTTCTCTTGTTGTTCCATTTCTTCTTGCCTCCCATGCTCGATTGCGGCTTTGGCTCTTCTTTAGGAACAATAATTTTGGCTTCGGATATATATTCTCATTCCTCAAGGCCATTTTGAACATCATCTCAAAAGTCTCATCAATATGGCCTACGAGCTTTTCTCCTACGTAATCATCCAAGCCAATGATGAACTTCTCATTTCTTTGATGGCGTGTCCGTGAAGGACATCCCATACTTCGACACAGCATTGAACTAAGTAATGTACTTAGAAACAGTCATATCTCCTTGCTTTAGATCTGTGAATTTATGGAACAAGACCGACTTCTAAACTGCAGAAATAAACTTTTCCTCGAATCAGGCTTTGAACTGGTCCCACGTAAACTAGTCTTTACAAATGGAAACCTTCGTAGCGTTCCACCAGTTTATGGATCGCCCTTGAAGCTATCGGGAAGTCGATCGCCTTTTCATAGCATAATCCAGCACTAAGTCATTAAAAATCATTTTGCAGGTATTAAGCCAATCCTGCACTTCAAACGCTGATCCTATTTCTTGGAGTGGATTGCCACCAACACTAGCAAAGTCTTTGTTCAGCTTAGGAAAATCGGCTGTAGGCGCCTGCATCGGTGCACCACCATCAACAGCAACATTCAGAGCGACTACTTGAGCATTCTGCAGCATATATCATATCATGATATTGAACATCGCTTGCAAGTTGGGATTAGTAGCTCCTGAGCCAGCTCCCTCTTCAACTCTAGAGATGGAGTTCCTAGTAGCATTCTTTGTTTGATGACTCATCCTTCAATCTGTAATAAAGACGATCAGTTCTCTATAAGGAACTCTGCTCAAGTAGTATGCATTTGTGCATTGCAACTTATATACTATATATACACACACACTACTACATAGTTTTGAAAACAAAAATATAACAAGTACGGCTCTCAAATATATATACACACTTGATCCAGTCTAAGGTGAAAACTCTTACCCTATCTCTACTGGACCATATTATCCTCTATGTTAACTACGCATCCTAAATCTGATACCAAATGTGACGACTGCCCTACATCACTTGCATCCAATATACCTATATACTGCACTGTAATAGTGCTCGACCAATGTAGGATGACAGTCAAGGTTGTAGTAAAGTAAATTAATCATCACAGAACCTGTTGTATATCTCACAGTGATCAAATAAAATATAATAATAAATATCTTAGATATAATACATGCGTGACAACAATAATTGGATGAATCGCAAAAATCAGAGTACTCAAATCCATACACTATGCAACATATGTGATAGAGTTATACATCAAAATAACTAATAAATAAACTGTCTCTGGATAATAAAGGCACTAGCAAGCTCCATAGTGCTGTGCAGCGGAATAGAAAATCATAATAAGTAAATGTAGTAATACGAGAGTATGATCTCCTGCCCATCCTCTGTTTAGCTCCAAGTGCTCACCTGACTTGATATCCTTAATCTACTTATTTAAAAGTACTAAGAAAAATAGGAAGCAAAGCATAAATCTCGAGCTAGGCAATAGTCTGGTATGAGCGGTAGAAAATCTCAAATACTTATAAAGATGATATACTAGGACAAATAGTATAGACAATCATACCTGACTTGTCCTTGCATCCACAGGGTTCGCACATAACATATAATATGTGCTACTCTACATCGTAGTCATCATGTCTACTATACATCAAAGTACTAATGGATGTCTAGATATCTGCATCGACGACATCTACGTCATGTGCCATTGCCAGGGAGATAAGAAACAAAAGCAATCATAACATCCACCATCCATCCTCACATTCACTTATTCAGTGCGTCGAATACATGATAACATAGCCGATTTCCATGTCAAGGACTACTCAATGTCCTAGCTCCTCGATACTCAAATCCATGCCACTCGGTAGGCCAGGAACTAGACTACCCATCTGATAGTCCATGACAAGGTAGGTTCTAACGTCAATGAACTCTACCTTATTATCACTAGGCCCTAACGTCAACGGACTCTAGTAGCATATGCGATCTAGGTCCTAACGTCAATGGCCTCCGGTTGCACCATCAGATACCCTTTCTTCATGAGTGCCCATCGAAACCCTAAGTACCACAATCCCTTTGCATGCATCATCCATTGCAGAGCTCATCCTGGAATTGTTCTTACAACTCCCATCTGAAGTCATCCCTGTTAGGGACTATTCTAGGTAGCCATCATTAGTCATAGAATATCTTTTTCATCTCGTAACCTTCCTCCAATAGTTCCTTCAATTCGACTCATAGTCACCTACTCTGCTCTCGAAGTACAACTATTTATCATTGAAGCCACA
This sequence comes from Allium fistulosum, assembly GCA_030737815.1. Taxonomy (NCBI): domain Eukaryota; kingdom Viridiplantae; phylum Streptophyta; class Magnoliopsida; order Asparagales; family Amaryllidaceae; genus Allium; species Allium fistulosum. The sequence continues at coordinate 190,605,744 of CM060904.1, forward strand.
ACTTCCGATCACGGAATCAACATCGTCAAATCGTGCATCGTCATCATCGAAAATTGTCGCCGAATGCTATAGTTTGGTACCGAACCGAGACTTAGCTCAAAAAAGTAGGAGTATGACTCGAAGCACACTCCACGTCCCAAGTCACTTGCCTATAGCTCGAAGCACGTCCCAGGGTCCTCATTCCCCTAGCTCGAAGCAAGTCCTAAAGTGACTTCATGAATAACTTGAAGCAACTTCAACTCCTCATCACAGTACCATAGCCCATCGTCGAACTGTATCCCATTACCGAACCGTATCCCACCACCAAACCATTGCCCATCACTGAACCGTAGCCATCACTGGTCCATGCCTTAACAAACTTCACCGACCTGACTATTCATTACTCAAAATTCCTCCATCATCAAACCAAGCAGCCACATGGATCGGCACCGATCCATCATATAGAATCATTCCCCCATTTACTCCATCGACCTGTACTCCAAGAAAGCACATACATAGCCCAAAGCAAACCTCGAAGTTACTTCCCTCCTAGCCCAAAGTATAGCTTGCGACCGATCCCTCACTTAGAATTTCTCTTAACTCCCTCCCACGATCTATACACTTACATAAGCAACCTGAAGTAAACCCCTCCAAAACTCAAAGCAAACACATCTAAGGCTCGGAGCTTCCCTCTACCGGTCCATTAACAATAAACCATCTTCTTTTGTCCATAACTCAAGCAAATGAACTTTAAACGACTTGAAACTTGAAATGTAGCATTAGGGTATCCTCCATGACCTACATATGGATCACAAATCATTTGGATGATTTGACCTTTATAGGTCATCACTGATCCATGACTTGTTCCTAGGACTAAATCGATATTTGATCGACGTTTTCAACCATTCAAACATCATACATGCAAGCATATATCACGTACAATATATCCCTATAAGCACACATTAACATACATCCATTTTATAGCCTAATCTAAAGAAGAAATCCATAAGAAAAGGGAGATCCATAACAACACAAATTTCACAAATCTTTTCCAAATCGTTTGAAATTTATATATGTTGTCGAAGAGGGTTTAAAACATATTTCATAGTTCAGAAATCATTTTAAGACATCATTTTAAGGTGTATAATGACTAATTAGTAAGTGAGAGGTCCTAACCACTCACCTAAATATAAGGCAAATCCAAAGTAGGCACGAAATCCGAAATGAACAACAGCTCCAAGTGATCTCCAACATCAAATATTCAAATCCAAGTGTTAATTATGCTAATCTCCTTCTAACGACAAGATTTTGCTAACTAAAGTAGAGTTCAGTGTAGCTTTTTGGCTTAGAAGTGGTTAATGGTGGTTTTCTCTCTATTTTTGAGAAGTGTGTAATGATGAAGAGAAATCTCATCAGCCCCAACATGATGCTAATCCCAAAATGGGCTTTGGGTCTAACCATTAACTCACTAGTTACCTGTTAAGTTGTTCAAAATCAGGTGAAACTTCGAACAGCCATAACTCCCTAATGGTAAGTTCATTTTCCTGTTATGACCACTCTACGGAAAGAAAAACCATCATCCTGGTCTAGTGGAAGTGGTTTTAGACCCAAATTCGACTTCTATCAAAAGTTTTATGTCATACAAGGTTTTCAAGGTCAAAATCGTTGGATAAAATTCTAAGGAAGGAAAATGTCTTTATTAATCATTTTTCAAAGTTATAGAGTTATACGACCATATATAGAAATAATATAAATATTCTAAGATTTTCTGATATGTAAAATACGGGTCGAATTCCCATCCATAGAGCTTATCACATAGTTAGTCCATGGTTGTTTGTAGTTTGGGGACTTTATATAATCGGTGTGCTGCTGATTTTAAAAGACGGAGCGAATTATGCCATCATGGCTATAGACTATTTCACAAAGTGGGCAGAAGCGATTTTCTAGCCATGATCACCACGAAGAAGTTGAACAACTTTGTGGTGAAGAACATCATACGTCGAATTGGCCTCCACAAAATATTATCATCGACAATGAAACCCAATTAGAAAGGGTCGAATTCAAAAATTCATGCAATCGGTACTAAATGACAAGAAATTTGCAATAGTAGCACACTCACAAGCAAATGGACTTGTAGAGGTGGTCAATAAGACCATCAAATTCATATTAAAGAAACGATTGATGAAGGCCACGTGCAACTCTGTTGATGAACTACCGCTAGCACTTTTGTGACACCTTACCTCTATACCCTACTAACCAAAAGTATTACAGAGTAATACTGTTGGAATATGGAGAATGGGACTAAATGGGGGTACATACATGAATATTCTCTTGGACTAATACCGGTACGTAATAAAACATTAAATAAACATTTAATCTACATGTACACAGTATCAGTACAAAAAATAGACATGTGTGACTCAAGAACAAAACAATACACAATATATACAATGAAAAACAGAGAATACAGAGCCATTCGCAATGACAACACATAATATATATATAATACAATAATGTTATAAGAATATAATGCAACCCAACTGTCAATTATATATTTACATACAGTATATTAATATCATATAAATATCTTGTAATCATCCTAATATAATACTCCTCTAACCCAAAGTAAAAAAATGTTGGTCATATCGTCCCTGTACCTGAAATGTCCCGGACTGACCTGAGTATTATAAAAGAACACACTGGTCAGACTATGTCTAATCAAGGATCATAAATAATGGTAATAACGTGTAGAAGAAATAACAATATGATATCATAGTCAAAGATACTCAAATCATTAACTAGCATGTCAAGTTAAATGCATAAGTATAGAAATGTATGTCTAAAATATCTATGTAATACAATAGATAATTATCAAGGTATCACGCCTCACAAATAACTTAATTTCATAGAGGGCAATCAATACTAATACCAAAAAAATGTCATTGTCCATATAGGAATACATTGAATCGAAAAATCATAGAATCAATATAAATGAATGAATCATATATATCTAGATATCAACATAAAAACCAGAATAATCAGTAATGTGAAGTCAGGTAGTAATGAAGTAATGCCCACTATCTCTCTAATCACATATTATAAAATATCAATTTCAAATCAGTAAAATCAGTAAGAAAGATTTGAGCTAGCTCATAACAATATCCAAATATAATTAATAATAAAGTAGACCATCTTCCTAAGAAGGATACAGGGTTGATCATACTTTGGACACAGTCTCAGGTATAATCCCATCCATACATAATATATGTCTATCCACTACCCACAAACATCCACATATACTGGAACCAGAAGAGAGACCGACATCATGTTTGCTTGCTCCAGGAGCCACACGTGGTCCAGATGACATAACTCATACAGTTATTGGTTACCATTACCCCTTCCCTCTCGGTATCGTGACAATGATCTACAAAAGGCTCAACAACGCGTAGCCTCTTCGGCCATAACTACCAACATGTACCCCTATGGTAACTGACTGCTGACCTATGCGACATAAGGAGCATCCAATACCAATCTCGTGATGCGCATCGAATATCATAAACAACAACGGTGTCGCAGATCTGGAGCGCGATCCCACGATCAGGTCATCAGGGTGGATACTGACCAATTTGATTCACTCCCGAAATATAAAGAGAGTTGGACAAGGGTAGACAGACATATAATGTACACTAACTGTATGGCTAATAAGTAGCCTCCATACATGCTCACCGCAGTGAGTCACACACACCACATATCCCGTATGAATGTCATTTATGAGCAAAGAATAACTGAATAAATAACATAGCAACGTCCCATACCACCGTGTGTTGCTAGTCTATTTATTTAGTGCTCACACATTACACTCGCTTTTCTATATTCTATATAATGATTCTAAAGAATAACCGGAAAAGTGTTACCGAAAGTCTCATACCAGACGGTATCACCAAACCGTTTATTCTAATTTCTCCTCACACAAAATAACACTACAAGACACACAGTGTATTCCAACGGAGCCTTCCAACGGCCGCCAACGTCATTGACCAACGTCTTCCAACGTCCAGTGTTTTCTCGTATATTTTATTAGTTAAAAACTATAGGACGTTGGTAGACGTTGGCGTTGCTAGACGTTGGCGGCCGTTGAATGACGTTGGAAATCCGCGAGCAAAACAGAAGCCCAGCTTCTTCTTCCCCATTCGGCTGAAATTTTCTTCCCCCCAATTCCCAAATTTGCTCTGATTCCGACCCCCCCGCTGCTCCGACGATCAACGGCTCCTCCGACGACTCCAAGCCTCCCTCTCGTCCTCTCTAACTCCCTAATCTCTCAAGAAAAGGTATAAACTCTAATCCCTATATTTAATTAAATTTGTTAAATTAGTGTATTAAATGTTTGTATTGCCTTATTGTATGTATAATCTAGTTTATTGAGGCATAATTTATGTTATTAACTTATGTATTGTAAGATTTTATATATTTAAGTTTGTGTTAACATTATAATAATGTGCATACAATTAGTTTTAGGTTTGTTTGGAAACGTTAGTTGTTAGTGAGCATACAATTGGTTTATGTATTTTAGAAAATTTCAAAAACGATATTTTATATTCATGAAACCCTTAGAGTGTCTTTCGGCCCCGTCTGATAAGTATTGTATATGATCGTTATATGAATATTCATTTTTTAACAGAACGGACATCTATATTCATCGTATACAATATTTGTTGGATTTGTCCCTGTATTGGACAAGTTACGAACACAATAACGTAATTAAATCTCGTAAAACATTTCATTTTAAATGGTTCATAGAGTTTCGACAGCGCTTCCTTTATGTTCCCTGTGTACATGCAAATGTGTACTGTTCAGGGAACTAAAGCGAAGTGCTGCCGAAATTTTGTTGAATCGTTTAAATTGAAATGATTTACGCGATTTAATTACGTTATTGTTGTGGAATATGCATGTATATGTTTTTTTGTTTGATGATAATAAACATATATACATTCATTTAAATGTATTTGATATTGTACTATTTTATTTTTACATAGATTAAATAGATATTTGCTGAATAAAATAAATAACACAGAATTTGAATTCAAACGAATATTTTATTCAAACAAATATTTATTACAATTTTGATAGTACAATTTCAAGCTCTCACTATATACATCATTTTTGATCACAATACAATTACATCACGATTTCATAGTTACATCATTTCCTCACTACATATCACTCACACTCGTATTTATCTTCAACTTCATTCCAGTTTGATTCCAGCATCTGAGCAATCTGCAAAAATATTCACTAACGCAGTAAAATTGAAAAGGAAATGTTTTTGCAGTATAAAACAAAATGTGGATTTTGAAAATATTATTTGCCTCAGTTATTTGGGACGTTCGTCATCATTTGATTCTGAATTTATCACACATACGAACAATGTGACATGCACAGTGTATCACTGTACATGCCACAAGGCCGTGCACACCGATATATGTATATACACTTGATATATTTACAGGGACAAGTGAGCACAGGTCAAACCCGAGTTGTGAAACTGGATTCAACTCAAGTGACAACAGTATGCAACACTCAGATGTACACATGAAGTTCAAATGATCAGCTCAACCCAACATGACCAGAGAAGAAAATGAAATAGCACCATAAACTACTTGAATACACTTCAATGATCAAGTCTGGTCAGACCATCAAGAGGCAAAAGCAATAACCAAAATCAAAGACCAGTGAACTGCACAAGTTACCAAACCAAACTGAAAACAAAAGAATCCAGACTAAATACAAATGTCAGGCTAAGGTGGCAACAATGATTAGACTGTGTACATGTACACAAATGCAAAGGCCACAACAAAGACAACAGTGATCAAGTATACAAAATGCAGACTCAAGTTTATATCAAGCAGCATATATTTGAATCAGACTCAAGTACACAATGCAGAGAAACCCAGATCCAATCCAAACCAGTTCGAACAAAGTTCGATAGCAACTATCAAGCATAAACAAGGTTGTAGCAGTTTTAAAAATAGTGTGCAGCAGCTAACAACTCAAGTGATCAAGTGCAAGCAGGGATAAACTCAAACAAAGTCACAGGGGCGTTCAAAATCAAAGTCAGGTACAAGTTACAATGTCAACAAAGTACACAGTCAAGACCGAAGAATTTCATAAAACCAAAGATGCCAGCAAAGCCGAAGAACGCAACCAAATCAGAGATATCACAAATTATAAGTTCGAAATCAATGCCGTGGAAACAAAGAATATGATGAACAGGTCAGAGATGAGGTGTACGTTTTAAATTCAACACCGTGGTCATCACGAAATCAACCAAAGCCGTGTCAACCAGAAAATCGCAGTATATACGTTCATGGGAAAAGGTCAGAAAGCATCTCAACCAAGAAATCAAAATAAAGCATAATCAAACGGCCGAGAAAATTAATTGACAAATTCAAATACATATAGACGAACGAATATTCAGGGATTCGAACCCTATAAAAGCATGAACATCATCGGCAAAATAATTATTCGAGTTTTGAAGCATAACAGAGAACAATTAAATCATCAACTCGAATCAAAGTCGAGTAAGGTATAAATTGAAAAAGGAATTCCTCTTACCAATTTGAAGATACTCGACAACTTAGAAGCAGCCGAGAAATCAATCGAAGAAAGTAAACAACGCATCATTCAATCCTCAAGAGAAAGTCGGCAGCTTCAATAACCACGAATCTCGAAATCGAACTCATCGAAGTAGCCAGAGAGAGCAACGAGAAATCGATCGAGCAAGGCAACTCTCGAACAACCACAGATTCGATCGAAGCAGTAACGGCACTTCGAAAAGCCCCAAATTCGCAGAACAAAAGGAATCCAGATCTCAAAGCCCTAATCCAGTCACGAAGACGATGCCACCATTTTTTACTTTCCAGAGAGGAGGAATCGGGACAAAAGAATAAAGCCGGCCGCCTTTTTTAATTAGGGCATAGTATTAGGGTTATTAATCAAAGGGCTTGTTTTAATTTAGTTTAAAATTTGGGCCAGGTTTTAATTATTTTGTTTTGGGCCGAGATTAACTTCTAGAGCAAAATTAGTTATCGAGTTTAAATTTCAATTTTGCTCCTAGGGTCAAACTGTATTTTGTATTTTTCAGTTTATATTTTTCAAGGTCCAGTTAGAGTCAATCACCACCTAGGGTTTAGGTGTTGTCAGATTGTCTAGTTAGAATTAGTTCAGTGAGCAGGGGGGCTGCGAGTTTGCAAAGCTCTATAGGCGGGAGCAGAGTTTGCGAGTAAACGAAACTCTATAGGCGGAGCAGGGTGTGCGAGTCTGTAGGAGTGTTTGTGAGCGGGAGCGAGTGTCTGCGAGTCTGTCAGAGTGTTTGTAAGCGGGATACTGTTTAACTCTAATAGAAATCTGGGAATGCAGCAGTAGGCAGGGGTTGCCGAAGCTGGGTAAATTTTGTGTGTGATTTACTTTACTGCATATTTATTTATCTGCTATTTGCTTTCGCGTTTAATTTGAGAAAATTTGCGATAACCCTATTCACCCCCCCTCTAGGGTTAATCTAGATCCTACAATTGTATTTGTAATGGGAGGTAGGATGACCCATCGACAAAGTGTCAATGATCTATTAATATAAAATTCACCAATAATATTGTTTTAATAAAATGTCAATTTTTTAAATTTATATCGTACTTTTTAATTATATACGTAGGTAAATGAACAATTATTTTACTGATCGAAGCTGGATGTACAAAAAAAGAAGGGTCGAAAATGGAGGCTCAATAAGTGAATAGTTTAATAACGGTGTTCGCGTATTTATTGATTTCGCTTTAAGCAATAACAGAAACGACGAAAGATGATTTGAAATCAAGACGTGATATCGAAGTAATATGTAATCGTCTTGAGCTTCAGATAAAGCCAAATGACACAAAAAAGCCAAAAGCTTGCTATGAGCTAGACAATAATCAAGTTAAAGTACTTTTAAAATGGGTGAAAGGACTAAGATTCCCGGATGGTATATCTTCTAATATTCGTAGATGTGTCGACTATAAGAACAATAAACTTAGCGGGATGAAAAGTCACGATTGTCATGTTATGATGGAAAATTTATTACCCGTCGCTTTTAAAGAACTGTTGCCCGTAAAAGTTTGGACTGTTATAACAGAACTTAGTCTTTTTTATAAAGAGATTTGTTCTACTACATTAAAAGTTGATCGTCTACGTAAACTTGAGGAAGAAATCCCGATATTGCTCTGCAAAATGGAAAAAGTATTTCCTCCAGGTTTTTTCAATATTATGGAACATTTACCTATTCATCTTCCATTAGAAGCACGTCTTCGAGGGCCTGAGCAATATGGATGGATGTATCCATTTGAAAGGTATTTAAATCATCTAAAAAAAAAGTGAGACAGAAAGCTCGAGTTGAAGGTTCGATTTGCAAATCATACATCGAAGAAGAAGCTTCGTTTTTTCTCTCTCATTATTTTAGTGACCATGTGAACATATCATTTGAAAGTGCTACGTGTAATGATGAAGGCATTGATCAAGATGATTGTCAAACGACCTTATCAATTTTTAAAAAACAAGGTCGGCCTGCTGGTGCTTGTGTGGAAGTATGGTTGGATGATAGAGATTATCATGTTCCACACACATATGTTCTTCTCAACTGTGCCGAAGTTGCACCGTTTGTTAGGTAATTTACTTATATATATATATATATCATCAACACGTGTGTATATACAAATATATGCACACACGTGTATCTTAATCATAATGCAATATTTGTTATATAATTGCAGTATTTACGAATCACAACATCCTAACGGCGATATCGGCAAAGAATTCGCTTCTTGGTTTTCTAAGTATGTTTTTGATACAACAAATTGTGTTGTAGACAAAGGATTGAAACATTCAGCTATGTGACCAAAAAGGAAAGTGAAGACCTATCCAATATTCTTTGTCAATGGATATAAATTTAATACCAAAGGATACGATGCCGAAAAATTAACTAACAATACTGGTGTATTTGTTAAAGGTAGTGATGATCCAAATGATCATATACATGATTTTTATGGCGTGCTAACCCAGGTTTTGCAATTGACGTATTTCACACGACCCGCGGAAGAAGTATTTTTGTTTAAATGCAACTGGTTCAGCAACGTTCCAGGTTCTGGAATCAACGTGCACCCAAAATATAATCTTATAGAAATTAAACATACTTCGCGTTATTATAAATACGATCCTTTTGTACTTGCCAAACAAGCTCTTCAAGTTTATTATGCTTCTTACCTATCTCTAAGAAGAGATAAAATAGATTGGTCGGTTGTTTTTAAAACAAAGGCAAGGTTTACACTTGATGGACGGAATATACCCGAAGAACAAGCTTACCAAGCAGATATCAAGGAAAATAGAGGAATAATAACAACCGACGATCAAACAGATTTTGGACCTCTAAACGATGAATCAAATGCATTAATTGAAGCATTTGAGAGTATAGAGGAATACAATATAGAGTGCGAAACAGAGTCTGAATCCGAAAATGACGAGGACTGATCAACTATCTACATTTTGAGAAGGTAAATTTATATTTTTTTAAACATTATCCTGTTTTCATTAAAAATGAAATGGTATGCTAATATATGATATGTATCACATCTCGTTTTTATGTTACGCCATACTGTATGTTTTACATATAGTCATTTTATTTTTTGTTATAATGTTTGTTTGTAACATGTATTATATAGGTATGTCGTCACGTAGACGTACCGGTGGACATTCTGGGTCTCCCTCTTCCTCACAGAGAGGGCATGCTCGTCCGGATGGTGGTGATGGCGGTGGTCCATCACAGGAGCTATGGCGTCCTGTGGTGTGGCTAAAGCCAAAAGAAGATCAAAGGTAAGTATTAAATTTCAAAATTAAATTTCATTTTCGTACAATCTACTCTGATATGTATATGGACATATTTCAGGAGATTTTAAGTTCTAAGTTGTAGATAATGTAACAATATATATATATATATATATATATATATATATATATATATAATATGTATATGGACATATTTCAGGAGAGACAGCATGGTGGTGCTTCTGTGAGTTACTGGGATGTTTTCACGCATACTCATGCGTTGAGCCAGGTCGACGAAGCAGGCACCGTTTCATACTCTTGGGATCACGATGTCAAAGCGCAGTCCGCATATGTAAGTAACATAATGACTTAACACTCATATAAGTTAATTAAAATAATGTTATCTAAATTCAACTTATTTTGCATAACATCAAAAGTTTCAGCAAGCACGGACTTCCATTCTCGAGGGCTCTGGGCGCGACGAGTTGACCGCCGATGAGGAGGACGTTATTTTTGAGTCTGTCATGGATCCAGCGGCACATGGCAGACGCTATGGTTTTGGGAATCAATCGGTAATAACTTTAACTTAAATTTTAAAATAATTATTCTGAACCAACTGTTGCACATTGTGATGGATTATAGTAAACACGAATTACAATTATTAAACACTGATAATTTAAATTTTATTTACAGGCTAAGACGGCTCAGATTGAGTATCAAAGGGCTCAAGATAAGGAGGAGATTGCACAGCTCAGAGCCCAGGTCGCCGCGCTCGAGGAACGCAATATCCGCACCGAAGCCAAGACGGAGGAGCTAAATAGGCGTCTTACGGAGTTTATGGAGCAATACGGCCGGTTTCCGTCTTCTGGTGGTTCTGGAGGAGAGTGATTTCAGGTATGATTTGATTTGTTTTACTATGGACATGTATATTTGGAGAGTGTGAGGATTTGATACATTCTGATGTTTTGGTTGTTGGTTTGGATGTGATTTTTGAGATGTTGACGTAGTAGTTTGGATACTGTTGGATTGGACGTTTTGTTGAATGTTGATGTTGGATGGTTTATGTTGTTTATATTGATTTGTATTGTGTATATTGATTAGTATATATGCTTATTATTTGGATTTACTATTATGATTGATTATATGTGAGATATGCTGTTGTATATGTGCTCGAAATTGAGCTTTTATGAGATATACGATGTTGGAGGTGGCTGAAAGCATGCATTGTTGGTTCTGTAAAAAAAAACATCCAGATTTCCAACGTCTTCCAACGTCCACCAACAGTTTACTGGCACATTTATTCCAACGTCTTACAACGTCCTCCATCGGATCTTCCAACGTCTTCCAACGTCTTTCCAACGTCTATTTGGTCAACATCTTCTTCCACGTGGACAACCTGAACGTTGGAAGACGTTGGTATATGGGCGTTGGGTCCGTTGGTAGATGTTGGACGCCGTTGAAATGTATATCAACGGCGTTTCCAACGTCCATTAACAGTTTTCCAACGGCCGCCAACGTCTGTCCGCCGTTGGAATGCATTGTGTGTCTTGTAGTGTAAATAAATCAAACAGAAAGGATGTCATCACCGTATCATAATAAAATACCATATAAATACAACTTAACGGTGAATCATTCATATCATTGGAATCATTATAAAGCAAATAAGAAATAAGAAATTAGAGACTATAAGAAAAATAGCCTATTGTATATAAATAGCGTAAGAACACTGGAGTTTAATTATATTAAATATAAACTAACGTATACATTATAGTTTACTTTACGTTTTACATTTACATGACTATATAAATATTTAATGTAAAAAGTATGTAATGAATATTCTTACCAACACAGTAGATAAAATAATACACGCATGTGCTAAATTGAACTCATCGCAATTGCAACAAGTATAACAAACAGTAAATGTATAGTAGCATGGTAGTGCAGGGTCAAAACTTATTATATCATTAATTAGAAAATCGATATAATTGAAAAACTTTTATACAAAAACAAATTGTTGGTTTACACATATTGATGTCATAATAGTAAGGTTCTTTTGGATTGTTTAATTCACAGTATTATTAATTTATACATTAGATATCAAAATAAAATGGGTCTAAATGCTCAGCACATGGCCCGTAAACAAGGAATACCACTAATATACTCAAGGCATTAAAATATGCATGTGGCTATGTGAACAAATCATGCACTCTAAGAAATATATTCAAACAAAATTGGTACAGGCGAAATATATAAAATTTTACTTGGAACCAGAAAACAAAATGAAAAGTGAACTCATATATAAAACATACTATTCAATACTCAAAACAAAGAACAGAGCAAAAAAAGGAATACTCTCTCACACTTGTACCTTGTCAAATAAATATATTTATATACTATGGTTTTAAGTAAATATTTAATTAAGTTTATAAAAAATTTAAAGACACATAGATCTTGCAGCTTATATACGTAATACATACACACACATATATAAACTCGAACAAAAGATATAATTTAAGTGAAAAGTGTGTATACTCACTAGGAGTGTTATAGTTGCACTAATCGTCATTTTTACCACCAACCGTAACTATAACCGTTGTTGACGGTTATAAATTCTTATAACCGTTAGTGCAATCGTCTATAATGGTTAACCGTTATATTTCAATTTTGAAGCATGTTGTACATATATTTTCAATTATATGCATTATCGATGATAAATTCATATATCTCCAACTGTTTTTTGCAAATTTATTTTTGTTTATAAAACGATTAATATGCAAGCACATGTTATTAGTTAACGAAGGTATATATTATTAATGTTCAAGCTATCCTTTAACTTAAATTGCTAATTTTTATACTTTAATATAAATATTATACAAAGAAATCATGTATGGTTGGTATGGTTAACCGCACTTATCTAATTCTTCAACCGTTACCGTAACTGTTACCGTTATAGATGATAACTGCACGAACGGTTGATACGGTTGAGCGGTTGATAGTTCTGTAACGACCCGCTATTTTAGGCCATTCGCGTCCATTATAAGTGTATAGGTAGACACTCATGCCGGAGTTGAATTGCTCAAAATACCGCGTTGTTAATTTAAATTTGGCAAAACTGAACATATACAGTAAATAGATATAATCACAGATCACAGACACAGAGTAATAAATGCAGCGGAAATAAAAGGGATAGTAGTTCATGAAGCTACTATATGAATATATAAAAATACATCAGAGTTTACAACAGAAGAGTAATACGATACATCAGATACAAATCAGAATACATCACTGGAATCATCGAATACTGAAAGTAGAATAGATGGCTGGATCTTCAAGCAAAGCTCCAACTCCAAAGGTGAGTCTCGAATACTAGTACACTCAGTCTGACCCGAGCGTAAAGCAAAAACACAAGACACTCGAGTCAGGATTAACATTCTTATATTAATAAATCCAACTCAAGTGAAATAGCAATTGAAATACAAGTAACTCAAAGGATGTTTGGAATAACCATCCTTTAAGGATCCGTTAAACTATCTACTAGGTAGTAATGTACGCTAAGTAGATAATGTCTATCAGTAATATAAAGATATCAAAGTAGGGTTAAGCAGGGCCCATACACCTCTTAACCTGTTTATTCCCAAAAGCATATACAAGACCGTAGTTTCCCCAAAACCGGAAGTCACCAGAGGGCAATCCATATACTAAAGGTACAAATCAAAATCGTAGTGGTCGCGAATAGGATAATCAGTATGACAAGGTACATGAGGCGATACCAACTAGGATACTAGTAGTTGCCTGATCCGGACTGATGTTGGGCATAGCAGCTACTACCCCAACACCGCGAACAACACTCCCATAATCGAGGGGTGCACCCAAATCGAATCACAAAAGTAATAGATATGGTATCGAAGAAGTGTGTCCGCTAGAGATGGCGATCCTCAATGGCCCGGCGCGGCTCCTGTTTTAGTCATGTCAGGGGTCATCCAATATCGTTCTCTTTCTTCAGTCAACGCGTTCACCAAACCATCCACTTCATCCTGGATCATCACTCCGCGTATAGTTATTAAAGTGGTTTTCGGTTTTGATAGAGAGTATATCCATAACCGAATTCCGGTCTCTTTAATAACTTTCGTAATTATTACACCGATTGGTCGTTTGTTTATTTCAAAAACCAAATCAATTTCAATTTCAATTTCAATTCGTAAATCAACATTTCATTTGTCTATCGAAAACCAATTTCCATACTTTACGTTTCAAACTTTCAAATTATCATTTCAAAATCTTAAAATTCAAATTCAATTTCTATTTAAACAATCCAAATATTAACTCAAGTTCGAATATAAGTTTCATTTCGAAAACATTTAAATTAATTTAATTTAACATTTAAATCAATTTAAATTCATTTATCAATTTCATTCAATATCGTTAAATTAATTTATCATTCAAAACAATTTCTATTAAATTTCCTAATCATTAAATCAATTTCTTAAATTCAACTTCATTAAATCAAAACTTACAAATTTAATTAAATTAAATTCATCAAATCAAATTCTTTACATTTCAAGTCTTACATTAATCACATTTTCATTTCTTGTTAAAGAAATTCCATTTCACTTATTTACTTACTTAAATAATTTTCCAAAACTTAATTAATAAAGAAACTCAATTTCAATTATTTACGAAGTAAAATTCACTTATTCAAAAGTTCAATTTTTCTTATTAAGAATTTAATTTTTTTTAATCATTAAATAATTCATTATTAAATAATTCAAAACTTAATTATTAAATAATTTCAAACTTAATTATAATTTCAAACTTAATTATTAAATCATTTCAAAGTTTAATTGTTTCAAACTTAATTATAATTTCAAACTTAATTATTAAATCATTTCAAACTTAATTCAATCATTTCTCAAATTAAACAACCTTCTTTCAACAATTACATTGTTTGTTTCAGATTTATTAAATATTAACATTTTCCTTTCATTAAAAAATATTCAAATTTCAACTTCATTTCAAAACCATATTATTTATTCAAATAAAATCTTTATTTATTTTTAAATCAAATTATTGACCAATCGGGTTTTTATTTAATTCTCTATATCTAAGGTCAAAGTTTAATTTGGGTATTTATCATTTCAACCCGATTCCAATTCAATTAAAAATCAAAGCATAAAGGGAACTTGCAGTGTGATAACTGGGATGGTGTCAAAGTAAATAAACAAGCAATAACAACAACTAATATCAATCCAATAATCAATTTCAAATAATCCCAAAATAACCGTATTAATTCGCATTGTTATTTGTACGAATTAATATAATTATTTCTAGAATCTACACTATCATTTCATGTAGATTAAAGATTATTACATTACGGTTTTCACTTGTCATCTATTACAATTTCATACATCATCAATTTAACAACATACATTCAGTGGTTCAAAATGTAATTAAGCAAATCCAACGTGTCAATAAATTTAACAGTTAAAGGGGTCATATTATACAAATGTCAGTAAATCAAATTTAACACTTAATTATCCTATATCAAGTTCAATTTCATACTGTTTATCATTTTAACATTAACAATTTAACATCCAATATAAATATTAACAATCAACCAATTATCAACCAAACTGTATTATCATCGCATAAATAATTAACAGATAATGGTGTCAGATGTCACAGGTGAACTGATACGGGCAATAGCATATATAACAGGGTAATTAACTAACAGCAGTATATTTCAATTGTCGTTTCAATTGAAATCAAATTTAATAAATAAAAGAACGTTAATCGTGAGTGATTGCTCACCTTTCGAGGCTATAGAAGAACGAGACTCAGATAAGTTACGAATCCAAACATGAATTCCAAATCAAAGCTAGATTGGTACGAATTCGACGAACGGGTCTGATAAACAGAATCGATGAGAACAAATCAGTTTAGTTTTTGATATAAGCTGAACAAAATATACGATGTATAAAATAATAATTCTCTCTCTAAAACCAATTTCATTTTTTTCATATTTTTTTTTAGAAAACATATATATAAAGTAAAGCTTTACATATTTGAACAGAGCATATGTATGTCTTTATAACATAAAACAATATACACTTATATACCATATCGATTCATTAAAACAATATTTAATAACAAATATATTATTATTATAGACTCGCCTACTTTAAACACATACAGTACTCCCTTTAAATCTAGTATACTGTAACCTACACCTACCCTGCAACAATCATATCTTTATATATTTACATTTTTTTTAAGCCTTATATAGTTTACAAAACAGGACTCATATGCATATATACATCATTGAACAACTGACGTCCAATATAACATACTAAGATAAAGATGCCTCAAAATGTTCATATAAACAACTGACGTCCAATATAAACATACTAAGATGCCAACCCACCACTAGCCTAATGTAATCAAATCTATAACTAACCTATCTTTATATATAAAACTAATCAGTAAACAACTTTGATAAAATAATATATGCAGCATAAAGTAAACAAACTGGTACACACTACATACATATACGAACTGGCATCACATACATGCCATAAATACTAATATATATACCGTAAAAAAAATTCATACCAACATGTTATAATATACAATATATCTCGTATATTACCTGAAAACAAAATGGAAGCTCGAGGGGAAGGCACGACTATTGGCCAAGGAAGGGAAGGAAGACACGAGAAAGGGGACACGTGCTTTGTGTGCTTCGGCCACGATGTTGACGTCAGGAGGGTGGGCCAAAGCTGGCGGCGGAGGTGGATGAGAGGCTCTTCTGGACCGCGCATTTGCAGTGAAGGGACGGACTGGGGTTAGTGGGAAGCAAGGCGTACGGTCGAAGGTGGGGACGTGGTCAAGGTGATGCGGTCGGCGAGAGGAGTTGCAGCAGTGGCGGCGACTCGGTTGGAAGTCAGAGGTGGTGGAGCACGGGGAAGGGTTCGGAGCCGAGGCTGCTGGTGGGGAGGTAGAAGGGGTGAGCGGTTTTGGGGAAGGAGATTTGCTTTGTGGTGTGGTAGAGAGAGGGTGAGCGAAAGAGGAGGTGAGGTGGCGGGGATGACGAGGCGAAGGAGGAGGCGGCTGAGGGGGTCGCCATAGGCGGTTGTGGTAGGTGGTCGGTCAGGTCCAAGGGTTGCGCGCGAAGTTGCGGAAAAGAGGGGAGAGAAGCGGGACGTATGCGACAGTTGGGTGATGGGGTGATGTTTCGGCTGGGAGAGAGGAAGAGCGTCACAACTACAGGCTCCATTTTTTTTTTATGGTGGCCATGCTTTTCGGGTAAAAGGAGGTGTACGAGAATTTTAATGAACAAAGCAAAAAGTGAACAAAGCAAAGCTAAAACTTATGAGAATTGAAAAGCAAGCCTTGGAACATGCACAGGCAAAAAAAGTGTACGTGCTTCAGAACCATAAATGAAAAGAAGTAATGAACCAACCAAATAAACGTTGGAACTAGTGGTAAAGCAAAAGTCACATCCGCTGAATTCAAGAAAATAATAATAACAAACGGCTGTTGAGTCGTTCGATGGAAAGTTGAATGGACAAAGAATTTAAAAGGCACAAAACCAAACGTCACAAACCGGTACCGATACGGTAAGCGTTACGTACAGTGCAACGTACAACGGAACTCCAAATTTGACAATCGAATATACCGTAGAGATCGGTACGACGAGACGATCAAAACGATATATAGAAATCAGTGGTACGATCATCCGATAAAATCGATATCGGTACCAGAATACTGCTATTTTGCAGAAAATAAGAATGACGGAGCCAAAGATGTCCGAATTTGGAAAAACGACAAACTGAAATCTTGCTCAGAAGATGATTTAGAATTTTTCTATGTAAAAATATTTAGGTTTCGAAAATATTTTATTTTCACTGCTTTTTAACTGATTAAATTGAAGTGAATTTACGCGCGAAATAAATTTTCGTATTTTCGGACGAAAATTTACCAGTTGCTATGTTTAACTAGACGTATTCCAAATATAAAATTTTTATTTCAAAATTTTATCGCTTAAAATTTCACAAAATTTTAACTAATTACGTTATTAAAACAGTTGGAATTTACGGGTCGTTACACTCTCCCCCACTCAAAACTTTTCGTCCCCGAAAAGGAACGAGGTAGGAGAATAGAAACAACCAGAAAGAAAACAGATTTGAAATACAAAATAACAATTAATTTAAACCATATAAATTCAAATTTAAATTAATTGATATTCAATAATTGATTTAATCCATTTAACTTCACTAAAATAAATCTCAACTATTTCTAAATTCATTATTTTATTATCCAATTTTCTTCAATTTACAATTTCCAAAACCATAAATTTGAATAGTCTTTTATTATAATCATATTTTCTTCAACAATTTTAAATTCTTCAATTCCAAATTATTATTAAATTTATTCTACTTAATATATCTAATCACATATATTTAACCCAAATAAATTAATTTAAAACATAAAAGTTTCGATTTAAATTAATTTATATTTACTAATTGCTTTCAAATTCAAGGTATTCTCATAAGTTGATCAAGTTTCAATTTATTGATTCTTTCAAAACAAATCTATTTCATTATTAACTGAGTTTACTTATTATCCTATCTAATTCTATTAACATCTTTATAATCAAAATTTAGTGTATAACATTTATTATAAACACTCAAATTTTATTTATAAATTCAATTTATCTTATATATTATCCAATTACATATTCAACTTCTGAATGATTTAGGTAAGTTGTATTAGAATGTAGTTGAATAATATACAATAAAATTTTCCCAATTCAATTATTCAAGTTTAAATATTCATTCCAAATTTTGATTTTATTTATAATTAAAATCATCCTTTAACAAAATTTAAGAATTAAGTTTCTGATAAACTTTAAACAATTTAGAGATATATATAATATATTTATAACAAATCAAATTAAACTTTAAAATAAGATACTTATATATATATATATAAATCAAATTATACTGAAGAAATCAAATCAAAATATTTTTTTTCAAAACAAAACCGTAGCAAAGCTACAGAATGGTTTCTCCACTTCGAAACTCGAAAATAAACGTCGATGATGCGGCCGCCATCACCGAAATTATTTTCCAGCGACAAAGAGAAGAGCGCTGATTTCAACATTTTAAAATTCTTTGAAAACGATTTCTATTCGAAAATACTTTCAATATATACATTAAAATTATTTGGAAACAAATTATAGTCAAAATACCTTTAAATAATGTGCATTTTAAAACTTTAAAACCATAGTTCGAAATCATTGGAAATTAAATTCTCAAATCCTTGATTTAATTCATTTTAAATTTACAAAATCAATTTATAAACCAAGTTTATAATTTCCATTTATTTATAAGTTGGAAAATCAATGGTTTGCAAAACAATAAATGATAATCAAATATTATCATTTCTGACAACAAATTCATTAACAATTTAATTTCAGAAATCTTATATTTATATATAATATAATCATACAAAACTATTTTGTTTATCAAATTTGAAAACAACATTTTTAATATAAATTTAGAAATACATTTCTTTGCTCGACGATACAGGAATGGATTTTCAAAATAAGGATAGGGATTCAAAATTTGATGGACTTAAATCAAAGAGAAATTTGATTCGAAGATAAGTTCGAAACAAGATATGATGATTAATAGCAAAGTAGGAAGATTGATAAGTTTGTATAACTCGCGGGCAACCTTAACCGGGTCGACCGTGACTTCAGGAATAAGATCGGTGTAGAATTCCGAGGTAAATCGACATTCGATTTCAAGAAATAGAATTCAGGTATAGCAGGAGATAGATAGCATCTTAAACCGGGGATACAGAAATCTCCGGTAAATCAATGCCTATTATAAAGGAGTTTTGCTCCTTTACGAATCATTCGAATATTGGCGAGACCGCCGATCTATTATAGATAACATTCAGAATGGAGTTATGGGGTGCTCCAGAATTGAAAGAAGACGAATAGTGAGGGACACGAATGAATTTCGGAACCGAGGGGAACGTTCCAAAATTCAAAGGAATTGAGTCAAAGGAAGAGATTGAAACTCGAATGAGAGTGATTCTGTAAATACATTTACCCTATATGCTAAGTTTTGCCTAGAGCTACCAAAGCTCTGATACCAACTGTAACGACCCGCTATTTTAGGCCATTCGCGTCCATTATAACTGTATAGGTTGACACTCATGCCGGAGTTGAATTGCTCAAAATACCGCGTTGTTAATTTAAATTTGGCAAAACTGAACATATACAGTAAATAGATATAATCACAGATCACAGACACAGAGTAATAAATGCAGCGGAAATAAAAGGGATAGTAGTTCATGAAGCTACTATATGAATATATAAAAATACATCAGAGTTTACAACAGAAGAGTAATACGATACATCAGATACAAATCAGAATACATCACTGGAATCATCGAATACTGAAAGCAGAATAGATGGCTGGATCTTCAAGCAAAGCTCCAACTCCAAAGGTGAGTCTCGAATACTGGTACACTCAGTCTGACCCGAGCGTAAAGCAAAAACACAAGACACTCGAGTCAGGATTAACATTCTTATATTAATAAATCCAACTCAAGTGAAATAGAAATTGAAATACAAGTAACTCAAAGGATGTTTGGAATAACCATCCTTTAAGGATCCGTTAAACTATCTACTAGGTAGTAATGTACGCTAAGTAGATAATGTCTATCAGTAATATAAAGATATCAAAGTAGGGTTAAGCAGGGCCCATACACCTCTTAACCTGTTTATTCCCAAAAGCATATACAAGACCGTAGTTTCCCCAAAACCGGAAGTCACCAGAGGGCAATCCATATACTAAAGGTACAAATCAAAATCGTAGTGGTCGCGAATAGGATAATCAGTATGACAAGGTACATGAGGCGATACCAACTAGGATACTAGTAGTTGCCTGATCCGGACTGATGTTGGGCATAGCAGCTACTACCCCAACACTCCCATAATCGAGGGGTGCACCCAAATCGAATCACAAAAGTAATAGATATGGTATCGAAGAAGTGTGTCCGCTAGAGATGGCGATCCTCAATGGCCCGGCGCGGCTCCTGTTTTAGTCATGTCAGGGGTCATCCAATATCGTTCTCTTTCTTCAGTCAACGCGTTCACCAAACCATCCACTTCATCCTGGATCATCACTCCGCGTATAGTTATTAAAGTGGTTTTCGGTTTTGATAGAGAGTATATCCATAACCGAATTTCGGTCTCTTTAATAACTTTCGTAATTATTACACCGATTGGTCGTTTGTTTATTTCAAAAACCAAATCAATTTCAATTTCAATTTCAATTCGTAAATCAACATTTCATTTGTCTATCGAAAACCAATTTCCATACTTTACGTTTCAAACTTTCAAATTATCATTTCAAAATCTTAAAATTCAAATTCAATTTCTATTTAAACAATCCAAATATTAACTCAAGTTCGAATATAAGTTTCATTTCGAAAACATTTAAATTAATTTAATTTAACATTTAAATCAATTTAAATTCATTTATCAATTTCATTCAATATCGTTAAATTAATTTATCATTCAAAACAATTTCTATTAAATTTCCTAATCATTAAATCAATTTCTTAAATTCAACTTCATTAAATCAAAACTTACAAATTTAATTAAATTAAATTCATCAAATCAAATTCTTTACATTTCAAGTCTTACATTAATCACATTTTCATTTCTTGTTAAAGAAATTCCATTTCACTTATTTACTTACTTAAATAATTTTCCAAAACTTAATTAATAAAGAAACTCAATTTCAATTATTTACGAAGTAAAATTCACTTATTCAAAAGTTCAATTTTTCTTATTAAGAATTTAATTTTTTTTAATCATTAAATAATTCATTATTAAATAATTCAAAACTTAATTATTAAATAATTTCAAACTTAATTATAATTTCAAACTTAATTATTAAATCATTTCAAAGTTTAATTGTTTCAAACTTAATTATAATTTCAAACTTAATTATTAAATCATTTCAAACTTAATTCAATCATTTCTCAAATTAAACAACCTTCTTTCAACAATTACATTGTTTGTTTCAGATTTATTAAATATTAACATTTTCCTTTCATTAAAAAATATTCAAATTTCAACTTCATTTCAAAACCATATTATTTATTCAAATAAAATCTTTATTTATTTTTAAATCAAATTATTGACCAATCGGGTTTTTATTTAATTCTCTATATCTAAGGTCAAAGTTTAATTTGGGTATTTATCATTTCAACCCGATTCCAATTCAATTAAAAATCAAAGCATAAAGGGAACTTGCAGTGTGATAACTGGGATGGTGTCAAAGTAAATAAACAAGCAATAACAACAACCAATATCAATCCAATAATCAATTTCAAATAATCCCAAAATAACCGTATTAATTCGCATTGTTATTTGTACGAATTAATATAATTATTTCTAGAATCTACACTATCATTTCATGTAGATTAAAGATTATTACATTACGGTTTTCACTTGTCATCTATTACAATTTCATACATCATCAATTTAACAACATACATTCAGTGGTTCAAAATGTAATTAAGCAAATCCAACGTGTCAATAAATTTAACAGTTAAAGGGGTCATATTATACAAATGTCAGTAAATCAAATTTAACACTTAATTATCCTATATCAAGTTCAATTTCATACTGTTTATCATTTTAACATTAACAATTTAACATCCAATATAAATATTAACAATCAACCAATTATCAACCAAACTGTATTATCATCGCATAAATAATTAACAGATAATGGTGTCAGATGTCACAGGTGAACTGATACGGGCAATAGCATATATAACAGGGTAATTAACTAACAGCAGTATATTTCAATTGTCGTTTCAATTGAAATCAAATTTAATAAATAAAAGAACGTTAATCGTGAGTGATTGCTCACCTTTCGAGGCTATAGAAGAACGAGACTCAGATAAGTTACGAATCCAAACATGAATTCCAAATCAAAGCTAGATTGGCACGAATTCGACGAACGGGTCTGATAAACAGAATCGATGAGAACAAATCAGTTTAGTTTTTGATATAAGCTGAACAAAATATACGATGTATAAAATAATAATTCTCTCTCTAAAACCAATTTCATTTTTTTCATATTTTTTTTAGAAAACATATATATAAAGTAAAGCTTTACATATTTGAACAGAGCATATGTATGTCTTTATAACATAAAACAATATACACTTATATACCATATCGATTCATTAAAACAATATTTAATAACAAATATATTATTATTATAGACTCGCCTACTTTAAACACATACAGTACTCCCTTTAAATCTAGTATACTGTAACCTACACCTACCCTGCAACAATCATATCTTTATATATTTACATTTTTTTAAGCCTTATATAGTTTACAAAACAGGACTCATATGCATATATACATCATTGAACAACTGACGTCCAATATAACATACTAAGATGAAGATGCCTCAAAATGTTCATATAAACAACTGACGTCCAATATAAACATACTAAGATGCCAACCCACCACTAGCCTAATGTAATCAAATCTATAACTAACCTATCTTTATATATAAAACTAATCAGTAAACAACTTTGATAAAATAATATATGCAGCATAAAGTAAACAAACTGGTACACACTACATACATATACGAACTGGCATCACATACATGCCATAAATACTAATATATATACCGTAAAAAAAATTCATACCAACATGTTATAATATACAATATATCTCGTATATTACCTGAAAACAAAATGGAAGCTCGAGGGGAAGGCACGACTATTGGCCAAGGAAGGGAAGGAAGACACGAGAAAGGGGACACGTGCTTTGTGTGCTTCGGCCACGATGTTGACGTCAGGAGGGTGGGCCAAAGCTGGCGGCGGAGGTGGATGAGAGGCTCTTCTGGACCGCGCATTTGCAGTGAAGGGACGGACTGGGGTTAGTGGGAAGCAAGGCGTACGGTCGAAGGTGGGGACGTGGTCAAGGTGATGCGGTCGGCGAGAGGAGTTGCAGCAGTGGCGGCGACTCGGTTGGAAGTCAGAGGTGGTGGAGCACGGGGAAGGGTTCGGAGCCGAGGCTGCTGGTGGGGAGGTAGAAGGGGTGAGCGGTTTTGGGGAAGGAGATTTGCTTTGTGGTGTGGTAGAGAGAGGGTGAACGAAAGAGGAGGTGAGGTGGCGGGGATGACGAGGCGAAGGAGGAGGCGGCTGAGGGGGTCGCCATAGGCGGTTGTGGTAGGTGGTCGGTCAGGTCCAAGGGTTGCGCGCGAAGTTGCGGCAAAGAGGGGAGAGAAGCGGGACGTAGGCGACAGTTGGGTGATGGGGTGATGTTTCGGCTGGGAGAGAGGAAGAGCGTCACAACTACAGGCTCCATTTTTTTTTTTTCTATGGTGGCCATGCTTTTCGGGTAAAAGGAGGTGTACGAGAATTTTAATGAACAAAGCAAAAAGTGAACAAAGCAAAGCTAAAACTTATGAGAATTGAAAAGCAAGCCTTGGAACATGCACAGGCAAAAAAAGTGTACGTGCTTCAGAACCATAAATGAAAAGAAGTAATGAACCAACCAAATAAACGTTGGAACTAGTGGTAAAGCAAAAGTCACATCCGCTGAATTCAAGAAAATAATAATAACAAACGGCTGTTGAGTCGTTCGATGGAAAGTTGAATGGACAAAAAATTTAAAAGGCACAAAACCAAACGTCACAAACCGGTACCGATACGGTAAGCGTTACGTACAGTGCAACGTACAACGGAACTCCGAATTTGACAATCGAATATACCGTAGAGATCGGTACGACGAGACGATCAAAACGGTATATAGAAATCAGTGGTACGATCATCCGATAAAATCGATATCGGTACCAGAATACTGCTATTTTGCAGAAAATAAGAATGACGGAGCCAAAGATGTCCGAATTTGGAAAAACGACAAACTGAAATCTTGCTCAGAAGATGATTTAGAATTTTTCTATGTAAAAATATTTAGGTTTCGAAAATATTTTATTTTCACTGCTTTTTAACTGATTAAATTGAAGTGAATTTACGCGCGAAATAAATTTTCGTATTTTCGGACGAAAATTTACCAGTTGCTATGTTTAACTAGACGTATTCCAAATATAAAATTTTTATTTCAAAATTTTATCGCTTAAAATTTCACAAAATTTTAACTAATTACGTTATTAAAACAGTTGGAATTTACGGGTCGTTACACTCTCCCCCACTCAAAACTTTTCGTCCCCGAAAAGGAACGAGGTAGGAGAATAGAAACAACCAGAAAGAAAACAGATTTGAAATACAAAATAACAATTAATTTAAACCATATAAATTCAAATTTAAATTAATTGATATTCAATAATTGATTTAATCCATTTAACTTCACTAAAATAAATCTCAACTATTTCTAAATTCATTATTTTATTATCCAATTTTCTTCAATTTACAATTTCCAAAACCATAAATTTGAATAGTCTTTTATTATAATCATATTTTCTTCAACAATTTTAAATTCTTCAATTCCAAATTATTATTAAATTTATTCTACTTAATATATCTAATCACATATATTTAACCCAAATAAATTAATTTAAAACATAAAAGTTTCGATTTAAATTAATTTATATTTACTAATTGCTTTCAAATTCAAGGTATTCTCATAAGTTGATCAAGTTTCAATTTATTGATTCTTTCAAAACAAATCTATTTCATTATTAACTGAGTTTACTTATTATCCTATCTAATTCTATTAACATCTTTATAATCAAAATTTAGTGTATAACATTTATTATAAACACTCAAATTTTATTTATAAATTCAATTTATCTTATATATTATCCAATTACATATTCAACTTCTGAATGATTTAGGTAAGTTGTATTAGAATGTAGTTGAATAATATACAATAAAATTTTCCCAATTCAATTATTCAAGTTTAAATATTCATTCCAAATTTTGATTTTATTTATAATTAAAATCATCCTTTAACAAAATTTAAGAATTAAGTTTCTGATAAACTTTAAACAATTTAGAGATATATATAATATATTTATAACAAATCAAATTAAACTTTAAAATAAGATACTTATATATATATAAATCAAATTATACTGAAGAAATCAAATCAAAATATTTTTTTTCAAAACAAAACCGTAGCAAAGCTACAGAATGGTTTCTCCACTTCGAAACTCAAAAATAAACGTCGATGATGCGGCCGCCATCACCGAAATTATTTTCCAGCGACAAAGAGAAGAGCGCTGATTTCAACATTTTAAAATTCTTTGAAAACGATTTCTATTCGAAAATACTTTCAATATATACATTAAAATTCTTTGGAAACAAATTATAGTCAAAATACCTTTAAATAATGTGCATTTTAAAACTTTAAAACCATAGTTCGAAATCATTGGAAATTAAATTCTCAAATCCTTGATTTAATTCATTTTAAATTTACAAAATCAATTTATAAACCAAGTTTATAATTTCCATTTATTTATAAGTTGGAAAATCAATGGTTTGCAAAACAATAAATGATAATCAAATATTATCATTTCTGACAACAAATTCATTAACAATTTAATTTCAGAAATCTTATATTTATATATAATATAATCATACAAAACTATTTTGTTTATCAAATTTGAAAACAACATTTTTAATATAAATTTAGAAATACATTTCTTTGCTCGACGATACAGGAATGGATTTTCAAAATAAGGATAGGGATTCAAAATTTGATGGACTTAAATCAAAGAGAAATTTGATTCGAAGATAAGTTCGAAACAAGATATGATGATTAATAGCAAAGTAGGAAGATTGATAAGTTTGTATAACTCGCGGGCAACCTTAACCGGGTCGACCGTGACTTCAGGAATAAGATCGGTGTAGAATTCCGAGGTAAATCGACATTCGATTTCAAGAAATAGAATTCAGGTATAGCAGGAGATAGATAGCATCTTAAACCGGGGATACAGAAATCTCCGGTAAATCAATGCCTATTATAAAGGAGTTTTGCTCCTTTACGAATCATTCGAATATTGGCGAGACCGCCGATCTATTATAGATAACATTCAGAATGGAGTTATGGGGTGCTCCAGAATTGAAAGAAGACGAATAGTGAGGGACACGAATAAATTTCGGAACCGAGGGGAACGTTCCAAAATTCAAAGGAATTGAGTCAAAGGAAGAGATTGAAACTCGAATGAGAGTGATTCTGTAAATACATTTACCCTATATGCTAAGTTTTGCCTAGAGCTACCAAAGCTCTGATACCAACTGTAACGACCCGCTATTTTAGGCCATTCGCGTCCATTATAAGTGTATAGGTTGACACTCATGCCGGAGTTGAATTGCTCAAAATACCGCGTTGTTAATTTAAATTTGGCAAAACTGAACATATACAGTAAATAGATATAATCACAGATCACAGACACAGAGTAATAAATGCAGCGGAAATAAAAGGGATAGTAGTTCATGAAGCTACTATATGAATATATAAAAATACATCAGAGTTTACAACAGAAGAGTAATACGATACATCAGATACAAATCAGAATACATCACTGGAATCATCGAATACTGAAAGCAGAATAGATGGCTGGATCTTCAAGCAAAGCTCCAACTCCAAAGGTGAGTCTCGAATACTGGTACACTCAGTCTGACCCGAGCGTAAAGCAAAAACACAAGACACTCGAGTCAGGATTAACATTCTTATATTAATAAATCCAACTCAAGTGAAATAGCAATTGAAATACAAGTAACTCAAAGGATGTTTGGAATAACCATCCTTTAAGGATCCGTTAAACTATCTACTAGGTAGTAATGTACGCTAAGTAGATAATGTCTATCAGTAATATAAAGATATCAAAGTAGGGTTAAGCAGGGCCCATACACCTCTTAACCTGTTTATTCCCAAAAGCATATACAAGACCGTAGTTTCCCCAAAACCGGAAGTCACCAGAGGGCAATCCATATACTAAAGGTACAAATCAAAATCGTAGTGGTCGCGAATAGGATAATCAGTATGACAAGGTACATGAGGCGATACCAACTAGGATACTAGTAGTTGCCTGATCCGGACTGATGTTGGGCATAGCAGCTACTACCCCAACACTCCCATAATCGAGGGGTGCACCCAAATCGAATCACAAAAGTAATAGATATGGTATCGAAGAAGTGTGTCCGCTAGAGATGGCGATCCTCAATGGCCCGGCGCGGCTCCTGTTTTAGTCATGTCAGGGGTCATCCAATATCGTTCTCTTTCTTCAGTCAACGCGTTCACCAAACCATCCACTTCATCCTGGATCATCACTCCGCGTATAGTTATTAAAGTGGTTTTCGGTTTTGATAGAGAGTATATCCATAACCGAATTCCGGTCTCTTTAATAACTTTCGTAATTATTACACCGATTGGTCGTTTGTTTATTTCAAAAACCAAATCAATTTCAATTTCAATTCGTAAATCAACATTTCATTTGTCTATCGAAAACCAATTTCCATACTTTACGTTTCAAACTTTCAAATTATCATTTCAAAATCTTAAAATTCAAATTCAATTTCTATTTAAACAATCCAAATATTAACTCAAGTTCGAATACAAGTTTCATTTCGAAAACATTTAAATTAATTTAATTTAACATTTAAATCAATTTAAATTCATTTATCAATTTCATTCAATATCGTTAAATTAATTTATCATTCAAAACAATTTCTATTAAATTTCCTAATCATTAAATCAATTTCTTAAATTCAACTTCATTAAATCAAAACTTACAAATTTAATTAAATTAAATTCATCAAATCAAATTCTTTACATTTCAAGTCTTACATTAATCACATTTTCATTTCTTGTTAAAGAAATTCCATTTCACTTATTTACTTACTTAAATAATTTTCCAAAACTTAATTAATAAAGAAACTCAATTTCAATTATTTACGAAGTAAAATTCACTTATTCAAAAGTTCAATTTTTCTTATTAAGAATTTAATTTTTTTAATCATTAAATAATTCAAAACTTAATTATTAAATAATTTCAAACTTAATTATAATTTCAAACTTAATTATTAAATCATTTCAAAGTTTAATTGTTTCAAACTTAATTATAATTTCAAACTTAATTATTAAATCATTTCAAACTTAATTCAATCATTTCTCAAATTAAACAACCTTCTTTCAACAATTACATTGTTTGTTTCAGATTTATTAAATATTAACATTTTCCTTTCATTAAAAAATATTCAAATTTCAACTTCATTTCAAAACCATATTATTTATTCAAATAAAATCTTTATTTATTTTTAAATCAAATTATTGACCAATCGGGTTTTTATTTAATTCTCTATATCTAAGGTCAAAGTTTAATTTGGGTATTTATCATTTCAACCCGATTCCAATTCAATTAAAAATCAAAGAATAAAGGGAACTTGCAGTGTGATAACTGGGATGGTGTCAAAGTAAATAAACAAGCAATAACTACAACCAATATCAAT
Source organism: Allium fistulosum (assembly GCA_030737815.1). Classification (NCBI taxonomy): domain Eukaryota; kingdom Viridiplantae; phylum Streptophyta; class Magnoliopsida; order Asparagales; family Amaryllidaceae; genus Allium; species Allium fistulosum. Next base: position 190,635,099 of record CM060904.1, read on the forward strand.
CCAATAATCAATTTCAAATAATCCCAAAATAACCGTATTAATTCGCATTGTTATTTGTACGAATTAATATAATTATTTCTAGAATCTACACTATCATTTCATGTAGATTAAAGATTATTACATTACGGTTTTCACTTGTCATCTATTACAATTTCATACATCATCAATTTAACAACATACATTCAGTGGTTCAAAATGTAATTAAGCAAATCCAACGTGTCAATAAATTTAACAGTTAAAGGGGTCATATTATACAAATGTCAGTAAATCAAATTTAACACTTAATTATCCTATATCAAGTTCAATTTCATACTGTTTATCATTTTAACATTAACAATTTAACATCCAATATAAATATTAACAATCAACCAATTATCAACCAAATTGTATTATCATCGCATAAATAATTAACAGATAATGGTGTCAGATGTCACAGGTGAACTGATACGGGCAATAGCATATATAACAGGGTAATTAACTAACAGCAGTATATTTCAATTGTCGTTTCAATTGAAATCAAATTTAATAAATAAAAGAACGTTAATCGTGAGTGATTGCTCACCTTTCGAGGCTATAGAAGAACGAGACTCAGATAAGTTACGAATCCAAACGTGAATTCCAAATCAAAGCTAGATTGGCACGAATTCGACGAACGGGTCTGATAAACAGAATCGATGAGAACAAATCAGTTTAGTTTTTGATATAAGCTTAACAAAATATAGGATGTATAAAATAATAATTCTCTCTCTAAAACCAATTTCATTTTTTTCATTTTTTTAGAAAACATATATATAAAGTAAAGCTTTACATATTTGAACAGAGCATATGTATGTCTTTATAACATAAAACAATATACACTTATATACCATATCGATTCATTAAAACAATATTTAATAACAAATATATTATTATTATAGACTCGCCTACTTTAAACACATACAGTACTCCCTTTAAATCTAGTATACTGTAACCTACACCTACCCTGCAACAATCATATCTTTATATATTTACATTTTTTTTAAGCCTTATATAGTTTACAAAACAGGACTCATATGCATATATACATCATTGAACAACTGACGTCCAATATAACATACTAAGATGAAGATGCCTCAAAATGTTCATATAAACAACTGACGTCCAATATAAACATACTAAGATGCCAACCCACCACTAGCCTAATGTAATCAAATCTATAACTAACCTATCTTTATATATAAAACTAATCAGTAAACAACTTTGATAAAATAATATATGCAGCATAAAGTAAACAAACTGGTACACACTACATACATATACGAACTGGCATCACATACATGCCATAAATACTAATATATATACCGTAAAAAAAATTCATACCAACATGTTATAATATACAATATATCTCGTATATTACCTGAAAACAAAATGGAAGCTCGAGGGGAAGGCACGACTATTGGCCAAGGAAGGGAAGGAAGACACGAGAAAGGGGACACGTGCTTTGTGTGCTTCGGCCACGATGTTGACGTCAGGAGGGTGGGCCAAAGCTGGCGGCGGAGGTGGATGAGAGGCTCTTCTGGACTGCGCATTTGCAGTGAAGGGACGGACTGGGGTTAGTGGGAAGCAAGGCGTACGGTCGAAGGTGGGGACGTGGTCAAGGTGATGCGGTCGGCGAGAGGAGTTGCAGCAGTGGCGGCGACTCGGTTGGAAGTCAGAGGTGGTGGAGCACGGGGAAGGGTTCGGAGCCGAGGCTGCTGGTGGGGAGGTAGAAGGGGTGAGCGGTTTTGGGGAAGGAGATTTGCTTTGTGGTGTGGTAGAGAGAGGGTGAACGAAAGAGGAGGTGAGGTGGCGGGGATGACGAGGCGAAGGAGGAGGCGGCTGAGGGGGTCGCCATAGGCGGTTGTGGTAGGTGGTCGGTCAGGTCCAAGGGTTGCGCGCGAAGTTGCGGCAAAGAGGGGAGAGAAGTGGGACGTAGGCGACAGTTGGGTGATGGGGTGATGTTTCGGCTGGGAGAGAGGAAGAGCGTCACAACTACAGGCTCCATTTTTTTTTTTCTATGGTGGCCATGCTTTTCGGGTAAAAGGAGGTGTACGAGAATTTTAATGAACAAAGCAAAAAGTGAACAAAGCAAAGCTAAAACTTATGAGAATTGAAAAGCAAGCCTTGGAACATGCACAGGCAAAAAAAGTGTACGTGCTTCAGAACCATAAATGAAAAGAAGTAATGAACCAACCAAATAAACGTTGGAACTAGTGGTAAAGCAAAAGTCACATCCGCTGAATTCAAGAAAATAATAATAACAAACGGCTGTTGAGTCGTTCGATGGAAAGTTGAATGGACAAAGAATTTAAAAGGCACAAAACCAAACGTCACAAACCGGTACCGATACGGTAAGCGTTACGTACAGTGCAACGTACAACGGAACTCCGAATTTGACAATCGAATATACCGTAGAGATCGGTACGACGAGACAATCAAAACGGTATATAGAAATCAGTGGTACGATCATCCGATAAAATCGATATCGGTACTAGAATACTGCTATTTTGCAGAAAATAAGAATGACGGAGCCAAAGATGTCCGAATTTGGAAAAACGACAAACTGAAATCTTGCTCAGAAGATGATTTAGAATTTTTCTATGTAAAAATATTTAGGTTTCGAAAATATTTTATTTTCACTGCTTTTTAACTGATTAAATTGAAGTGAATTTACGCGCGAAATAAATTTTCGTATTTTCGGACGAAAATTTACCAGTTGCTATGTTTAACTAGACGTATTCCAAATATAAAATTTTTATTTCAAAATTTTATCGTTTAAAATTTCACAAAATTTTAACTAATTACGTTATTAAAACAGTTGGAATTTACGGGTCGTTACAAGTTCAACTGTAACAACCCTAATACTCACGATGGCATATACAAATACAGGCGAAATATATATTTAAAGAACACTCAAAACAAGATAGAATGCAAAGTTTACATGGACACATTATATATATTGGTAGAGTAAAGATAGGCACTTCAGTTCATAACGGTAAATTAGAATGCTCATAGAAACAAATGAAAGGGAGTGTATTGTAAGAAATGGTGATAGCATGTTGTTCTATAACGCACAAGTCCAACTACATACAGCTATAATACTTAAGGAAATGAAGTAAAACTCAATAAATATACAAATTAGATAAAAGTGCAAACAGTTTAAAAAAAATATTTAAATATATTTATACCTGAATAGAGCAAAGCAGGATATTAGGATATGAAAATAATAAGACACCAATGCACATACATGCAACATATATCTATGGATGTAATAAATCTTAAGCATGTTTAACTTTATTTGTTCTAAGGGTAATAATAATAATATATATGTAAGTAAAGATATTCATTCTAAATATAAAAATATATGTAAATATATACAGGAAGTACGTGATACTACTGATAATGATTGTATAATATATGATAGTATAAATAAAGTATTAGTTCAACGATTAAGTTCTAATACAAATGTTAATGTAGCTTATACAACAACAAAAGATTGGTTAAATATTTGGATTGAGATAAAAAGCACTACAAAACAATGCAGAGTTGGTCATTGAGAACCTGGAGATCAACAGAGCAGGTATATGGGTATAAACAGGAATTATTATAAGGATATGCAGGCTGTTTCTCTAATGGATGTACATATTCACAACACACTTAAACATACACTGACATAAGCACATTACAAGCCATAGGAATGCTCGCATAAAGGAAGGAGAGTAGTCACGCACGCAAGGGAGAAGTGAGGCGCAATCGCACTGACCACTAGTCGACCGGTCATCATCACCAGTCGACCGGTTGCAGTCGACCTGTGATGATGCACTGGTCGACCGGTGCCAGTTCAAAGACATGACGCTGTGTGTTGTTATTTTTTTTTTTCATTTTTTTCCTATTCTTGGTTTATTCGATTTCAATGCATAAAGGAGCGAATTCAGACAAGCAACACTTTACATTTCATTTGCAAGAATAAAAACTGAATCGACATAGATTTCGTGTGCCAAAGGACTCACCTAGAAGTCGCGTCCATTCCTCTTCACTGCCTTTCTCTCTTTGATATTGAGTATGCACGCACATGACAAATCGACACCACAGCAAGCGAATCTCATACCATAGATGCACGTTATCATGGAGATGAATATATCTTAGTTTGAAGATTTTAGGTAATTCAATTGATTTGTTTTTAATATTCGGAGTGGTGATGTACCGTGGGTTTTGGCTTCAAGAAGAAAAGTTACATTGTGGAGTGAGACATACTTGAACAAAATAAAGAAAGAAGAAAAATCAAGATTTATAAAATTCTAGATTTAAGAATTTGGGCTTGGTACTAACTTTTGGGCCAACCAAGTGAGAACATATATAAATGTTTGTATTTTCTTTTACTCTTTAAATTAAATTCCAGTCCACTAATTAAATACAAATTTCCATTTCAAAATAGTCTCTTTTACTAAGTATTAAATTTCAATAACATTACTTTTATAAAATATTATTTTTATACTTTTAACTTATTTAAATATAAATATTACATTCTCACAATTTAAACTCTCTTATTAAATAATTTCAAAACCAATTTGTTAAAATAATTTCCAAATTCAAATCTAATCAATTGAATTATTATTATTATCTTAAACTAATTACCACTTAAAATTAGGGTTGTTACAACTTTGAACTTATCAAATGACCCAAAAGTCCACGACCAATCAAACTCCATTTTCTTTGGCCTACGGATCAGAGACCATGATTCCAACTTAATTGGAGTTCCCTTCTCATCGAAGAATTCACTACGATCCCAAAATGAATGAGGAGGTCTTGCTTGAGTCCCTCAACTTGGTCGATGAGAAATGAGAAGAAACTGATTTGAGGGTAGCTGCTCACCAATAAAGAGTAGCATGACAATTCAACGTGAAAAACCTCACCTTTGATGTAGGCGTCCTCGTTTTGAAACGGGTCTTTCCTAGTCTGGTGGCACTAAGACTAAACTGGGAAGGTCCTTATGTGATAGAACATATTCTTGGAGATGGAACTTCAAGCTGGAAACCGTTGATGTAATCTCAATTCCAAGAGCATGGAATAGTGAACACTTGAGATGCTATTTCACTTAGACTTATTCCTATAAAAAGTTAACTAGACTCTGATGTAGTAAGGTAGTCTGCCATTCTTGTGTTTAGAAATAGAATTGGCTTTGGGAATCGATGGAATTGTATCCTTGAAAGCCTAACTTTGTACCGTATTAATAATGACAATACTGATTTTTTTTTTGAAAACACTGATTTCAAGGAACTTAGAGATAGGTGCCGACAAACTCTTTTGATCCATGATCAAGTCATTGGATTATAATCGAACTAGGATCGATCACACAATTCAACCCCATGCATCTAATCTTCGAACCATGACCAGAGATAGGCAAGGTCTGAAATTGGCACCGTAGATTGGCACCAACTAACTCCATGGATCCATGATCGGATTGTTGAAATTTAATCGTATCGGGATTGATCGGACGATTCACCCTAAACATTTGATCTTTGACTGATGCTCGGAGATAAGCATGGTCTAAGGTTAATGACCAGAGATAGGCATCTAAAGCACCAGGTCTCAAAGAAAGGAAACCGACATATGACTGAACCATCTGCAGATATGACTACACTTACAGCCCAGCGAGTCATGCTTGGATAGTGAAGGGTGATGATGGTAAATGAACAGTTTTGATCCACATTCGGAGATAGACAGGGCCAAAGATGGATGTCTAAAGATAGACATCTAGATTGTTATTTCCCAAAGATAGGAAACAATGTGAAGCTAGAAGCTTTTGTGATTGCAAACTTGTTTATGTCAAATGGAACCCGACGAAAGGTAAACAAGATAGGCCACGAAGTTGGCTAAATCATCATAGTTTTGTTTAGCCAAGAAAGAAATACTTTGGCAACGATAAAATTTTCATACATATAGAATTCTGGTGAGCAATAGCTTTGCATTGATTCAGATATGATTATCCTAAACCTAATTAATCAAAGTATATAGGCGAACTGACACAAAGACAGAAAAATAAAATAAGATGAAAGTCTGGAAAAAAAGAAACTTTATTCACATCTAACTTATGAAAACAAAAGTGAGGGCCATACCTTCACAACAACGGCCTATGTACACATGCCGAAAAATAAAAAAATAAAAAGTATTGCATAAGAAAATGATATATAATCATGCTTCCTCCTCCTTCTAGTCTTCCTCTTGGCTTGTAGAGAGGTCGAAGCATGTCATTTTTTAGATGTAAATCCTCCCTCCCGATAGACGGCCCTAAGGATTCTCCTCCCAATTGTAATCACTTTCTAGGAATTTTGGGGCCTCAGCCTCAATGCCAGCCACTATAGGAGAAGAAGTAGGAAAAACGATTAACGATATCGACAAAGCACCGAGAGTGGGGGTGGAATGTCATCAACATCTTTCTCTTTCTTAGTATTCTTCATTGTAGTTAATAAGCAGTTTGTAATTATAACATTGAACGGTCCAGAACCATAGTCCTTATCCCCTATGATAGTTAAATATTCATCGCCTTACGTCATATCTGGATCGTCCATAACCTCTTCGTTCAATGCGTGAATCTTTTTGGCATCCTGACCTAGAGCGGACCCATTTGAAGAGGTTGTAATTGAAGGTGGGGCAGAGATGATGCTAGATTCAGTCATTAAAGCTTGAGTGTTTGAGGATATATTCACTTCTGGTAAAGGGGCAATGACAAGTAGACCTCAAACTTGAGAAAGTGAAAAATAAAGATTAGAAATATCGACCGGTGTCATCAACGCCTTCTTGAACACATGAGAAACTAGTGATATACCTCCAAAAGAAACAAAAGTTGTTTGAGGAGGAGTCCCCCTCTGACTTTCCTCTATAGTGGGGATATAATAGACATCATTGGGGCGGACTTGGCAGTGTGTACATAGATCTCGGGATTGTATTTAACGTGAATTGAGGATGTTGCATAAGTCGCCGCCATTGAAGTTACTATAGCAGTTGAAGTTCTAGAAGTCCTAAAAGAAGGAATAACGGGTTCAAAGATGAGAGGTCCAAATGTGATAGAGGCAACGATGCTGAAGTAGCCGCCACTAAGTTAGTAGTTTCTGTTGAGAGTCCCTAAGAGATAAGAGTTGAATTTTCACCCAAATATTTAGAGCTGGATTCAGGAAAGGCCTTAGCAGGTACCTAAGCAGAACCAAAGATCTCAGAAGCTAATATCACTCGGTCCAAAATAAGAGCATCCAGATCTTTGTCATCCAAGAGGTTGGCCTTTAGAACTTCTTTATTGACCCCGCCCGAGTGTTCTCTTTCCTATCCAAGAATTTCCTCCCAAGCCATAGCAAGTGCTTTAGGATATTTGTCGTCAAGTCACTTAAATCTCCAAACTTAGTAATGTTTTCATAGAAGTGATCCAGAGTGGGCTCAATATTGGACTTGATTTTTTTCTCTATGGTGGCCGTGCTGGTTTCTACATCCTTCGTTCCTATCTGGCATCGAGCACTTTACCCATATATTCTTCGGCCGTACTCAGAGCATCACATTTTTATTTCTTCTTAGCCTCTAATGCAGTCCCCTTATTAAAGTCTTCAAAGTTTGTTCATTGACTATGGTTTGGAGAGCTTCCTTTCCTATGATGAAAGTATAACTCCTATGATACACAGACTCGAGTTGGTCCTGTTAATCTTAATTTTATCTTCGAAAGATTTCCTCTTGTCCAATAACTTCTTTTCTGCAACCATGGGGGAATTCTTGGTCTTCTATAACTCTTTTTCATATTGAGCGATGATCTTCTCATTATCCTTCCTCTCTATCTCCTTCTCCTGGAAGAATAATTGATTGGCTTTGTTAATGTCAGGCAAGGCTCAAGCAAACTTCCTCTACATATAGTATTTGTTGTATGAATTGTTCACACAAGCCGTGACATATTGACCACATTGACAGGAATATCCTTTAAAGGATATGCAAACTTGACCCCATCGATGTAGAATGTGGGGTATAGTCATGTCTGACATATAGCAATACCTACCCCATACAAATTGAAAAAATAAAAAGAAACCCTAATCCTAGAGATCCAAGGTCTATAATAAAATAAGACAACAATATTATCCAAATAAGATGAGTGATCATATCCTCAAAATCAACTGCATCCATCCGGTCCAACGAGCATGTCTTAAGCTGCAAAAAAGACCATACTAAAAGTGTAAGACTAATACATATGTATACACACACATACACATATACTAGTCTAATAAAAAATAGAACAAACAATATTATGATTAAAGCTGAGTAAGAAACAACAAAGGGTATAACACGATCCAATTACATAAAAACAAACAAATTAACGAGAATTCTAAGTCAAGTCAAATATCCTAATAATAGTGAGGTATCAAATGTGTCATTAATAAAGGTCTCCAAGGACACTAAATTTGGTTCATTACTATTTTTTCTATTATTGAGAGTGAATATCATAAAATTTTGAAATAGATGTTATATTCAAAGTTGCAACATTTTAAAATTTAACTAATTTCCTAAATATAATATAGCTTTAGATTCATTGGCACACATGTCAACTAAAAAAGTATTTAAAGAGGTATGTAATTTCTATTTTTAAACATTACATTTTTCCTAACTAAATTAATACGAGATTTAACCTTTTTAAGGTATTCACTAAAATTAATATTGTTATATTTATTATAGGTAGGTTTGAAATCCAATTAACACAAAATAGAACAATTATATATACTAAATTGTTTGTTAGAGTATTTATATTATTAAAAACTCTTTGATTCCTTTCAAACCATAAATACCAACATATTATAGTATAAACAATATCAATTACTAATCTATGAAAACCGTTATAACAAAACCTAAGCTTATTCTAAATAATTCACAATTAATATCATTATTAATTATATTGAAGTAAAAATATTAAGACAATTTATAAGAATATAATTAGTGATATCACACTCAAAATATAAATGCAAAATGTTTTCCGTTTCCACATTACAGAAAAAACATTTATTATTAATAACTATATTTTTCTTGTTTAATAGTTCTATAGTATTTAAGTTTCTATGTATAATTAACCACATATGTGCTTTAGCTTTGGGTGGAGTATCACCTTTCCAAATATCTCTGAATATATTCGATTTTGTACCCAGAAAATTAAGAAATTTATAAAAAGAGTGTGTCGTATAGATTTTATTATTATTCTAACACTATATTTTAATGTCATTTTTATTATCAATGTTATATAATTCTAAGTTAGCACAAAGTAAGGCAAACTTCGATAATGTATTTCCAACTAAAGTACGATTAACACTAAATTCGTACGGAAAATTTAAATTTAGTCTATATATTTATGAAATCAACACATTTTTAAAATTACAAATTTCGTGAAGTTCATTAAATTCAACTTTATGGGGAATTACCGATATCTAACTATCATGCCAAAAAGAGGTATTATTCCCCGAATGTACCACATTATTAATTCCTAATTAAGCATAATTTTTTATTATTGATTTTCAAAAATGAGAGATATTATTTGTATTATTAATATAAATACGTTGTATATTATAAGTACAATTATATCATTGATTCGATATTAATTCTTTCCAATTTAAGTTCTCATTATTATTTGTAAATTTCCATATCCATTTTCATAATAAAGAAGTGTTTAAATTATGTAAATTTATAGTAATACCTAACCCTCCCTCGTCTTTAGATTTACATATAATTTTTCAATTAACTAAACATTTTGAACTGTTATTAGGATTATCACCACTCCATAAAAAATCCCTCCTAATTTTATCTATTTTGTCAATTACCTGTAACGACCTCGAATTTTATTAATTTAATTTAAAAATATTTAATTTATTTTAAATATTTAAATAATGGATTTAATCATTTGATAGACTTTTAAATTTATGATTAATGTTGGAAAATTTATTTTCGAAGTTTTTTTACCAAAATATGTAGTTCGACGAAGAACCAAAAATGTGTCTGGATACCATTTTCCAAATTTTGACCTTTTATCGAACTAAAAATTTGTTAATGGTGCTAACGCCTTTAGTTATATATTAAAGACAGCATTCAAAATGATTAAAGGTAATATAGATAAACATGTATTTTTAAGTAAAATAATAAGATTTTAAAAATGTATTTAAAAATATTGAAAAGATGGATTTGGAATCTTAAGTATAAAGTACTAAATCACTCTATTACCCCTCATGTTATCAAAAAAAAAGCACAAGTTCATTCTATTACCCACCTTGTTTTCTTAAGTATGTCATATTAGAGATTTTGAAAAATAAAAGGGGAAAATATAAATAATAAAATATACTTAAATTTTGATTTTTGAAACAAGGATTTGATGGTTTATGTGTTGATATGGAGAATGGTACATGGATCCTCTTATGGACCATTGTATTTTTATATGGTTGACATCTTGATTTAAGTTTGAAATGATGGCTTCGTAGACAAGTGAAGTAAAGTTTGGTTATAAAATAACAAGTTCAAAAACTTTGCTTTCCACTCCATTCTCCCCTTCCCTTCTTTGTTTATTTTACATTAATATAAAAAAATGGCCGTAGCCTATAAAAATCCAAATCAGTGTTTATAATCCACTATAAATCATAAAGTAAATTGTATTTGATTTCTTTTGGCTAGATCTTCATTTTAATATGGCTGTGGGTTTGTTCGATCTTGGTTTGGGGAAGATTTCGGGTTGTACAGTGAAGGGCTAAAAGCTTGGATTTGCTTTTGATGGCGGTTGGGGCATCGATCGATGGAACTGAGTGTGGCATGGCGTTTGGTGGGTGGAGTAACACCTATGGGCCGAATTAGTGGTGGTGCAGTCAAGTTTGGCCGTGCGACAGTTAGGGTTTGGGAGCACTGCATGTAGGTCGCGATTAGCAGGGGAGGGTCGAGTTCGCTCTATTGGGGTTAGGCGTATCGAGCAAGGAAAGGGGAACTTGTTGGCGAGGTCTGCTCACCGTTTTAGTGAAGGGGTTGGTGTGCAACGTGTACCGCCGTGCACGAAAATGGAGTTACAGGGAAGTTTAAATTTAAGGAAAGAGGGAGGAGAAGAAGAAGAGGGAGTAAGCGAGTCGGGTTGCACTTTGGTGGGCTAGGCCGTTTAGCTTTTGGGTAAGAAACAATGCAAATTAATTTGTTTATAATCATTTATATGTGGGAAAAACATATCAATATGATATCGTGTTCATGTTAAAAAGGATTGACATGCGATATTTTGTGTTGGACTTGTATTGACAAGTACAACATTGCAGTGTAGCTTGTTAACAATTTTGGTATTGTACAAAATTATGATATATTAAAATGCATTGAATTTAATGATGTTATTTTAAATAATAACGTCATTAGATTTTTATACCTTAATTAGTGATATTTATTTGGCCAAATAAGACACTGTTAAGTTAAATTTGATTGAATAGATAATTATGGACATTTATTGAGCAGATAAATCCCCGTTTTGTGCTTGAAAAGTAAAAATTTAATTTGTGTAATTGATTAATATATGGATTAGTTAATGTGGCTTAAATGTGAATTAACTATTGTTTGTTAATTGTTGAGTATCAGAAGCTTGGTAGCCTGGTCGTATAGAATATAACGTTGACATATGAACCCTTTATGATATGAGAATAAACAAGAAAAGAGTCATAGGTCCCTGTTTTTGATGTTGTTATACACAAAGTCCCTGCAGAAATGAATTTGTAAATTTGGTCCCCATTTTTCAAAAATAAAAAAAAGCAAAGCGTTTTGCACTTTTCGGACAGAAAATGCAAGAAAACTTGCACTTTTCTAATTTTGAAATATTTTTCGAAATTTTCTAAAATTTTGAAAATTTTGAAAAGCGCAAGTTAACTTGCACTTTCTATCAAGAAAGTGCAAGCTAGTTTGCGCTTTCTAATGTTGAAATTTTTGAAAAGCGTAAGGTAACTTGCGCTTTCTAATATTGAAATTTTTTTGAAAATTTTAAAATTTTTGAATTTTTGAAAAGCGCAAGGTAACTTGCGCTTTCTATCAGGAAAACGCAAGCTGGTTTGCGCTTTCTGATTTTGAAAATTTTGAAATTTTAAAAAGTGCAAGCTAACTTGCGTTTTCTGATTAGAAAAAACAGGGACTAAATTTACATACTTATTTCTACAGGGACTTTTCTTGTAACACCATCAGAAATAGGGACCTTTCGTGCAAAGCCCTGGGAATAAATGGTAGCTTGTTTAAGTGCCATTGTAGTCTCTAAGCCTCGGATTTGATCGATGTTTGAAGTTTACAAAAATTACTAATTGAAATTGTTTTAAAGTTAATTATATTTTATTTAATAATGTTTTAAAGTTAATTATATTTTATTTAGCGATTTTTTTAAAGTTAATTATATTTTATTTAATAATGTTTTAAAGTTAATTATATTTTATTTAGTAATTTTTTTAAAGATAATTATATTTTATTTAATAATGTTTTAAAGTTAATTATATTTTATTTAGTAATTTTTTAAAGTTAATTATTTTATTTAAAAATGTTTAAAATTAATTACTATTTTATTATGATGTTTAAGTGTTAATTATATTTAAGTAAGGGTGCTTTTAAGTTTACTAAATTATTTTAATTAATAAAGTTTAAGTTAATTAATTATATTTTTAATGTTGTTTAAAATTGATTACTTATTTATTTTGGATAATTTAAGACTAATTAATTATTCTATTTAAATTATTTAGTTGATTAATTATTTTAATAAAAAGGGTTAAGGTTGATTAATCACACTAATCAAGGTGGTTTAAATTAATTGCTCAATCAATGAGGTTTAAGTTGATTTTTTGATCTATGAGATTGAAGTTAATTAATTAATTATTTACTAATGATATTTTAGTTAACTATTTATTTAATTACTAATATTTAAAGTTAATTAGTTAGTGTAATTAATTATGTTTAAAGTTAATTAATTGAGAGTAAGTTAATAAAGTGATTTATTAAAAGTGTTTATAAATAATATTTTATAAATAAAAGGAGATGATTTATAAATCATATTTTATAAATAAAATAGTAATTATTTATAAATCATATTTTATAAATAAAGGAAATGGGGTTTAAATACTATTTAATTATAAACAAGTTAATTTTTTAGTCCATATAGCGATAGCCGCTATGGATGCAGTTTTGAAACTCAGTGATTTCTTTACATAGAAAAAATTATCTGCATTAGATATTTTTGGAACTCCTTTCAAGTAAGATTTAGTAAAGTTATAAAATCTATTAATAATGGTTTGGAATTATCAATATATTTTAGAAAATATTTAGTAAATGGATTTAAAAGAAATGTTTTGACTATGAGGAAATGGGATTATAAATAAATATGAGTTTTATCAAAGGAGTCTTATGTATAATTTTAGTAATATATAAGTTGTGTTTATATATAAAAAAATATATTTATAAATGTTATTTATGTAGAAGAAGCTTATAAATATGGAAGGAACTTATAAAAGAGGGAATTAATTTAAAGGACAAAAATTTGTATATTTTTAACCTCAAGGACACGACCTCAATATTTTAGCCACAAGGACAAACATTCTCCTAAAAATTATTCATAAGGACAAACATTCTTTCAAAATTATTCATAAGGACAAACATTCTTTCAAAATTATTCATAAGGACAAACATTTTTTCAAAACTGCTACCGAACTAAAAAATGATACCTAAAAACTGCTACCGATAACCGCAAACTGATACCCAAAAACTGTAAAAACTGATACCTAAAAAAAGTTGTCCTTCAGGCTAAAATATTGAAGGTCCGTCCTTGAGGCTAAAATGCTGAGAAATTTTGTCCTTGACAATAATTTCCTGCTTATAAAAAAGGAGATTTTAAATTAAATAAAAGGAGTTTGAAGGGAATTTGATAAAAGGGATTTATAAAAAGGACTTGTAAATATGGGATGGTTTTATAAAAAGGATAAGCGTCTAGGTTTATAGTAAGCCATGTTTTAAATGACAGTCGTTTTTGACCCAATCTAATGTGGTTTGGAAAATATGATACCTTCCTTTTTTTGTGAACCGTTGAAACAAGTATATGGCTATATTTTCTAAGTATTTAAAATGAGTGTATTGTGAATATACTTTTACCATTAAGATAAGTATATGGAAAGGGTTTCCAAGTATTTACAATGTATTTGAATTAATAATATATTAATTAAAGAGGCTTAGTGGTTGTTTATGGGCTTAAGCGAGTTTAGTTTCCTATGAAATTAAATATGTGGTCGTTTGTTGTTTTATTTGATAGTTAAATAACTGACTATCAAATCTGGACCAAAATATAACTCTGGAAATATGTAGGAGAAACACGTGAGTTATATGGCACAGTCATCTTCTATGATGTTGTACTGTGTGCATAAATCTCATTTTGTTCTCTTAGGACAAATGATAGGGAGATCCGTTCACTTGAACCGTTAGAGGTGATCCCCGCTCCTATGTATTGTCTGATTATTATCAAAAGAACCAGGTTTGAGTTTATCAGAAATGATCAAATGTTGGTTTAGAGAGACCGGAATCAGATATGTTATCCGAAAGCCACTTTGAACACACATAAGCGTTTGAATGGAAGACATCTTGAAGATGATTGAAGACAGAGATTTTGAAGTGCAAGGGCTACTTACTACCAATCCAGAGGGTGATTCCAAAATGGATGTAGTAGAGGTAGTGCTTTTGGTTTTGTTCAGACCTAGAACTAACTGTATGGATGAATGCTGGCATTGCATGCCTGAGAGGTAGTGTTAGCATTCCAAGATGGTCTGCTAAGAGGAAAGGTAAAAGCGTAACCTTTAGCATCATTAACTGGTAAATGAATAAAGCAAGGACGTGCCACAAGGCTAAGTGGGTCGCTCCCATTAGGGTATGGTCATCCCTTATCTAGAGTCGATATCTATGTATGCTTCGGGACCCATTATGGTTGTTAATCAACCAAAGGGGTGATCATGTTTGGCGCTATCCAGTGAGGGGTAAGGCCGGACCTGAGTAGCAAAGGTGCAAATTAAGGCAACCTCATGTACATTTTATCTAGAGGTGTATGGATTCGGTAGGTTGACCCTTACCCTTTCATAGTTGGAATCCATTTTCCAATACGAGCCTTTAGATTTGATTGTATACCTATTATGCTAAAATTTAATAAATGTAACAATTTTGGCTATGATTATATGTATTTGTATCCTAGACATTATTATAATATCACTGGATTTCCTATAGAAATGTTTTGGTTATCATAAGGTATAAACCCATCCGTGTTTATATGCGGCGTGTTCTTACGAAATACCTTTATTTTTAGAAGGCTTTATAACATTAAGTGATCCACTGATTGTGTTTCTCACACTAGTTTTACCAGACTGACCCGAGCGTTGTTTTCCTATAATGCTCCGGTCAGCTCGAGCATATTTTCCAGGTTTAGCTAGACACTTTGGAGTTTTCAGAGGACGTGCTGGATGCCTCCAAGACGTATTTTCGTATTTCTTTATTTCCGCTGCATTGTTATTTTTCTGTATTTTTAGTAATTGTAAGGACATGTTGTTATAACTGTCCGATGGCTGATGATAGGATAATTTTACTTTGATGGATATATGTATATTAAAGTTCAAAATTTCTTTTGTAAAGTTCATTTATATATTATAGATTATTCGTTTCGTTGTGAGATTCTGTTCTATCTTTATTTTCTTTCACCCCATGGTCCATCTTTTCGACACTTGGATGTTCGGGACGTGAATACTGCATATGTATTAGTGTCGACTTCCAGGGATCGGAAAGGTGGCTTTTTACATTACCCATTCTGGAAAGCGCTAAAATGACATCCAGTAAACTGGTAATACTAAGAAACAAAGTTAATAAGAAATATCCTACCCACCCTTGATAATTATCTACCATTCCATTTAGTTAATCTTTTTTTTTAATTTTATCAATTATTATTAATCAATCATCTTGTTTGAGTTTAGGTGGTCTTATTAAAATTCCTTATTATTCTATGGGAAATTTCATAGTTTTACAATTTAATGTACAAGCCACTTGATTTTCTGTCCTATCTATATCATTCAAAACTACCACGGAACTCTTATCAAAGTTAATCTCTAGTCCAGAGAGTAATTAAAATCTATATAATATAAACTTAAGTGCTATAACATGTCTAGGGGTGTGTGATGTAAAGAGCATGGTATCATCCATAAACTATAGAATGGAAATGTCATTATTCGTAATTTCAGTTCTTACATTATATAAAATCCCATTACTAGAGGCTATTTTGATAATTCTGGAAAAAATGTCCGCTTCTAAGTTAGATAGAAGAGGTGATAGTGGATCACCTTGTCTAAGTCTATGTTTCGATTGAACTTTATTTCCTAATATACCATTAACCATAATACTTGAATTTCCAGTTTTAAATAAAGACTAATCCAGCCTACCCATTTAATACTAAAACCCCTAACCAATAATAAATCCTTCAGAAAATCCTAATCGATTAAATTAAAAGCTTTTGCAAAATCAAGTTTTAAAAGTGCACAAGTGGTATTATTTTTACAACAATGATTAATAAATTCTTGAACTACTACTACCCATCTGTAATATTTCTACCTTTGATAAATGCAATTTGAGGACAATTAATTCATTCATTTTAGTGTTTAACCTATTAGCTAAAACCTTAGAAATGATTTTGAAAGAACAATTTAATGGTGAAATAGGCCTGAAATCTTTTAACTCATTTGCACCTATTTTATTATGTAATAAGATTACATCAGCAAAATTAAACCTACCTAATTGGAATGAACCATCGTAAACTTTGTTAAAAATATTAATTAAATCATATTTTAAAACACATCAATTTTTTTAATAAAATGATATAGAAACCCATTAGGGCCAGGTGATTTATCATTTGACATATCTTTTATAGCCCACAAAATTTCATCTTTCGTAAATGAAGAATCAAGTCCATCTAAATCGACCCTAGCATCATTAGGATATAATTCATCCTATAATTAGTTTTAAACATATGCTTAGCTCTAAATATTTCTTTATAATAATTAGTAAATGCCTCATTTAATTCTTTTTGATAAAAAATCTCAACATTATTAATTAAAATATAATTGATGGTATTACTACATTTTCTACCATTTGCTATTTTATGAAAAAATTAGCACTCATATCACCCTCGTCCATCCATTGAACCCTAGATCTTTGTTTCCACATTACTTCTTCTTATGTTGGAATTTTATTTAATTTGTTAATTTGAAAGTACATTTTTTTCTCAAATATTTAAATTCTTGATTTCTTCTAATTTATTCAACTTTAGAACATCGTTTAGTAATTTATCCTTTTTAATTCTAATATTACGAAAAACATCTTTATTCCATTTCTTAAGAAAAAAAATCTTAGACCTTTAATTTTATTTACAAATATTTTAGTTATATATCCAGAAAATTTATAATTATATTTATTCATAGAAAAACATTTGTTTGCAATTAATTCTGAAAAGTTATTTTCTAACATCCACATTTTTTCAAATCTGAATATTATATTTCTATTATTTTGGTTATTACAAGATAAGATAATTGAACAATGATCCGAGTAAATACTTGAAAGCCTAACCACTTTACAATCAGGATATTTATCTTCCACTTCATCACTGATAAAAAATCTATCTAAAAGAGAGGGTCATCTCTTTTTTTCGACCAAGTACATTGCCCTTTGTTTAAATGTATTTCAATTAAATAACTATAATAATGAATTGATCAAATTCTTCCATTGTAAAAAAATCTCCTTCTCTAGAAGTTTATTCTCCTAGAAATTTAGTGACATTGAAATCCCCACTCATCACCCAAGGACGTGGAGCGATTGATTTAAACTCCAGACACTAACTCCAAAGAACCCTATGATCTAATTTAGAGTTGGACCGTAAACATTAGAAACATTTAGAAACGAGCCATGTAACGACCCGCAAATTTACCACTTTGATAAATTATATTTACTTTTAAATAAAAGTTTGATAATACAAATAATATTGTTTTGAGTAATAATAAGTAATAGTAATAATATTTTGAATAAGTATTTATAAATATATTTTCCTCGAAATCTAAATCGATAAAATGGCTGAAAATTGTTTTATCAATAACCAGCTCTATAATCATAAAACATCGTGCACGGAGCTGGATACATACACTTATTTTTACAATTAAAGAATATAAAATAAAATCAATTAGGTTGTTTTAGGAAATAAAATGTGTTTTTGACATTGTTAGTAATGCCTTTAAATATGATAATTGATTTATTTAATTTAACTTGAGATTTAATGATTAAATAATTATTCTAGTTATTCAAATAATGATTTTAAAAAGGTTATAGTTATAAAGTGATAATAAATCATTTATAATAGTTTTATAAAGAGATATATTTGATTTGAAAATATAAGGAAAAATCGATATTGCTTTATCGGTATAATAGCGATTTTTGTAAATAATTGTTAATATAAATTTATATTGCTTTATAAATCAAACATGACCATTTTAATTAATTTAAAATAATAAGAAATTTATTTTCAAATTTTGTTTACAAATACATGTACGTAAAGTATAAGTGAAAATGTGATCGAGAATCGGTTCTCCGATCGGCAACGGTTTATCGAATGAAAGTTGTTTGGAATCAATGCAGCATTGTTTATATGTCATGTACACATATGTAACATACAAATGCATCCAAAAACATGCACATGAACATATGTATACATACATACATACATACTTATACACTTACAAATACATACATAATACAAAAATCTAAGATATTTTGTATAAAGCTTCTTCCTTAAGCTTTCTTAAGTCAACTTGTGCATACATGAAGTGGATGGAAGTGATGGGCACATGGGGGAAAGGCTTTCTCTAGCCTAGGAAGTAGGGGAGGTGTGTTGGGGAAGCCATGAAGTGATGATGTGTGTATGGCTTCCTTTGCACTCTTCCTTTGGTTATAAATAGCTCTCCCTCTCATCACATTTTTTTTCACTTTCTTCACTCTAGCCCAACTTTCTCATATCTGACCGAGATTAGGAATTTCATTTTTTGAAACCCTTCAAAATTTCAGTGGCTACAACTTTCTAGTTGACCACTTCTTCCCATTCGAAGCTTAGAAATGCTCAAAACTCCATTTTCTCCAAGCATTTTCGAGCCCAGTTTTAATGGCCGAAAATACCTCATTTTCAAACCATGTCAAATTCTAGTGTCAAAAACTTTTTTTTTAGCACTTCTACTAGTTTTGAGTTTAACTAGGTCAAAATACCACTTTTTTAAAGTGCATTTTCGGGCTTTGTTTTGACAAATCCGAGAATACCTCTTCTTCTCTTGGCCATAACTTCCTCATAAATAACCCAAATTAGATGATTCTTTTTTTGAAACCGTAGAGAAAAGAATTTCCTACAAATTTTATGCTGACTACATTTCCATATTTAGAGATTTGTGTGTCCAAAAACACGAGAGAAAATGACCTATTTCTAGGTCTAGTTTTCTGTAAATTTTAATAATAATCCAAAGTAGTACACCTCATTCCCTATGCTTGGCCGAGCACCATTTTTGGCATGGAATGGCTAAGAACACTAGAAGGCAAGGTGTTGGGGTTCGTGAGCTCGGATCGCGAGTTAGTGAAGTTTAGTAACGATTTAGATGAAGTATTGTGGTGATTTGAATGTTGGTAGGAAGTTTGGTTTGATTATGGTGAGAACTCCTAAACAATATTATGTTATATGTTGAATGATGATATGATGTTTGCAAATGGATGTTTAATATGATTTGATCATCAAGTTTGGTTGTTTAATATTGTTGTTGAATATATATATGCAAGTCATGAATATACACGTCGATAAGCACAAAGGAAATCACTTTCCTTGAATTAATGAAATGGTGTGTATGGAAGTGTTAAACCTCTTCAAAATGGTTTAAAATATAATTGAAATGTTTTGTAAACATTTAGAAGTGTTTTGGTGAAATTTAAAAAGAAATGAGAAATTTAGTTAAAAATAAGCGCGTCGCGTAACGGTAGTTTGCGATTTCGCGCTATAAAAGTCAAACAAGTGTAAAAGATGGAATATAGCTCGGAATTCTTCGAGATAAGAATTTTACAAACTATTATATCCATAGTTTTCCAAAGAAGAATGGAAATCGAGATTCCGTTGAGTATATTTTGAAATATGAGTAAAACAAGTTTTTGAAAAATCCCGAATGCAATTTTGAATCCAAAACTGGATTTCTTTGAAAATGATGTTTTAAATTGGTTAAAAATGTTGAATAAATCTTATAAATCTTTTAAAATATTTTAAAAGTGATTTGAGTAATAACAATGGATTTTCAAATAATACAAAAGTCATTTTGATCTATATAGCTAAAAAGGTACTTTCCGCAGCACTTTTCCGTAGCACTTTTCTATAACTTTTGAAATATAGTTTTGAACTTAACAATTCTTTTCCAAATCTTTTA
Source organism: Allium fistulosum (assembly GCA_030737815.1). Lineage (NCBI taxonomy): Eukaryota > Viridiplantae > Streptophyta > Magnoliopsida > Asparagales > Amaryllidaceae > Allium > Allium fistulosum. Next base: position 190,655,621 of record CM060904.1, read on the forward strand.
TAAATGTTTTAGATGATTTGTAAAGTGTTTTAAAGGAAATTAGAAGGATTTATGAAATGATCAAAATGTTTTAATGGCTTAGAGTCGATCAAATAACTTGACCGCCTTATGGGTGTCAAGAGATAGTGTATAGGCTTGAGTTTGAAAAACTAGTTTCCTGCTCTCCCTGGCTATCCGGACTGGCCCGATGGATGAGATAGTGAATTTGATTTACACGGATCGAAATTTTCCAAAGGATAAAGAGATATTTTTCAAGATTTAAATAACTTGGATTTTATAGAGATGATCTTCTTGTACTCAGTGTTAAAGCCCGAAGAGGGAACTCGTACTATTTATGGAATTTAAAAGGTGATTACACCGTTATTCCGCCCATAGTATTTGTTGAATATGGGGATTGATATTGAGTAGAATTAGACAATTTCTATAGATTCTGCTCACTTAATATTTACTGGTTTTGGATTAACATCCTAGATAACATGGTTTCAACGAAATCAAAAGTATGAGTTTTAAACTAATAAATCTTTGTTAAGATTTAAATGAGATGATTTGGAATCAATTTAAATTCCTATACTTAAATTTATTAGTTTGGATTAATAGTAAACGATGACTTGAATAACATTATTTTTGATCCATGTTAAAAGTTATGATTCAGAAATCTTTGTTAAGATTTAAATAAATAATTTGGAATATTTTCCTAAGAAAAGATGAAATGATTTGGAGTTTAAAAAGGGTTTTAAGTAATCAAAGATTTGATGAGAGTGGTTTGATAATTCCATATATACCGGAAAGAAAGTTTTAGAAATATATATCTTCGAGGGAGTTTTTTGATAAAAAGAACTTAATCAATTAAAGAATGATTCCTTATTCACAAAACCTCTCTTTATCGATGACTGGGTTTCGAAGGAACCGGGGTCGGATCTGGATAATCCTATCCGAAAACCACTTCGAACCAATGTATGCGTTTGAAAAATAAAGGATAAAGAGAATGAAGAATGAATACCAGGGATTTTCGGGATGAAAGGCCTGCTTGTTGATAATTCTGGTTAGCTCCTAAATACTAAAGTAGCAGTGGTCTTTTCATTGCTGAATTCTTTGGGTGCAAGGACTTCTTGCTACTAATCCTAGGGTTAATTCCCGACAGGATGTGGTAGGAGAGTACCTTCGGTTTCATTCAAACCTAGAACGAACTTGTATGGATGGATGTCTAACATTGCATTCTTAAGATTTCATCGTTGACTTTTATGAACATGCATCTGCTTGGTGGCGGAGAAGGCAACTTCTCTTAGTTTAATACCCTTCTCTGACACGTACAAGCTCGGAGGTTGTATGTTTGTGGAAGTCAATAGAGATCGATAGAATGGTAGTGCGACATTCAAAGAAAGATGATGTGCTATGTGAAAGGTAATCGTTACCTCATGCCTCACACCCGAAAATGACCGAAACAGGGTTGGATGCGGCAAGGCTATGTGGTTTGCAACCATTAGGGTATGATCATCCCCTTCTAGATATATTTCTTCACACTATGACGTTCGGAATGTAAAATAATGTGGATGTATGCTACGAGGTACCTCAGATAGGTCGGTAACGACCGAGGTGATGACATATTCGGTACAATCTAAGGAAAGGTAGGCCGGTCTTGTGTTGGTAGAGGTGCAGATGTTCTGTTGACCTCGGTACATTCCACTAGAGATGTACTGCCGAAAGGCAGTCCCTTCACCTGGTCATTTCTATGGAATCCATTCTCCAATAAGCGCATGCCATTTTGTTTGTAGAGCCTAGTATGCTGGAATTTAATAATGGTAACAATTTCGGCTAAGATTAATAAGTTTACTTGCAAATGTTTTCAAAGATATGTCATTAAAAATAATATCCCTTATTTTTACGTAAGAATGTTTTGGTTATCATAAGGTAAAACCCATTCCATGTGCAGCGTGGTCTTATGAGATACTTTTTTGTTTTCAAAATGCTTATTTTGAGTTCTCACACCAGTCCCATGACTGACCCAGAGTTTATTTTTCCTTTTCCTTAAACTCTAGGTGCCCTAATTTTCCCCAAGCAGCCTAGTAGTCAGGTTTAGCTTAAAAGAAGCTGGATGGAGCTCAAAGCATGGAGTTAGAAGATTTTACTGAAGATTTTTATCTATTTCCACCACATTCTTGTACTATAGTATTGTGCAAATTTGAAAGGATAGGAATTTTATAACTGTCCATGTATAACTCCGATAAATGTATTTTAATTTCCGTTGCAGTGATTATTTGTTGAAATAACATATGTGAGATTCTATTCTGTCCTATTTTTCTTTCTTACCCTTAAGAATCCACTTCTCCGGCACTTGGATTTACGGCACGTGAATACTGAGGATGTATTAGTGTCGATTTCTGGTGGTCGAAGAAATGGGTCCTTACAAGCCATCACCAAGATCAGGAAAAATTAAATGTATCGAATGAGATTTGACAATAGATTGTAAAAGTTTGACACGATTTTCTTTCCAAAGCACCATTAATCCTCTAGAGCTACCCCTAGTAGGGAGATGAACCTAATGACTAATATAAAGACCCCCTAAACTCCTATAAAATCTATAATCTGGGTGTTCTATTTTTGTTTTATGTAATAAAGAAATATCAATGTTATTATCTTTAAAAAATGATCTATTTTTACTACATTTTCCTAAATCGTGTAAACACCTAACGTTGATGTATCTCATGGTACAACTGATCTAACCCGATCTAATTCCTTACTCCTAATATACCCGGTGTCTATCTGAATACCATCAAAAATAAAGCCAGACCTCCTTGCTAAATACTGTATGTCATTAGTGAATAAATTACTTAAAGCATATAGACTATATGTACTACCAAAAATAAAATCCATACCTAAGCTAGAGCTATCAGAAGCTCTAGTAACTATTCGACGAAGATGAGTACTCCTCCTTACCAATCAGCAGCACTCAAACTAGATCCAATCTCTCTGTGCACTGTGGAATCAACCGCTCTACAAATTAAACTAGAGGCAACAGACATATTAGTGACCGCTCTGCTAGAACACTCACTCCTCGTCATCAATACTCGAATACTCATCTGATACTCCACCATGAAATATTGAATCTGCGGACCCCATATACTGAACACTACCCTTACCCTGATCACAACATTCCCCATGATTAAAACCTACATCCTATACATTTATCGTTCCTTTGCGCATCTCCATTTTACTAAATTCCACCTCACTATTTACCATAACTGTTCAACTCTATACCACCTAAATAGTGGAATATACACTTCGACCAATCTTTGATGTATGTGTAAACAATAAGTTGTTTACGTTTTGGATTTTTTTTCTTGACTTGTTAGTTCTAAATAAGTAGCCATGCTGACATTATCCTAAGCCATATTTTACAGTGTTTTTATCATATTATACCCTATTTATCCCTCTACTTTCAATATTGCTTATCCCTTTATCTATATTTTGTACATTGTCATCTCACTAAAGGCATATTTTGAACAAAGCTACACTTCATTTTCAATACTTAAATTTGCTTTAGATTTCTCAATAAAACCATAAGCCATGCTCGTCACAACTGGTGTATGCATATCAATCTAAATAGGAACACTTGCATTAACAATTTATGTATTCTTTCAGAAATCTCATTAAACTTAGTAGAATTTAGAATGGATACGTGCATAACTTTTGTATCATTGTGCATGTTTTCTGTGTCTTCAACATAGAGACCTTCTTTCATAATATCATTTCCATATTACCCACCTCGACGACTCGAAATTTTTTATTGTTTCGAATGAGAATATTTAATTTATTTAAATATTCAAATTTGATTCATATAATGAATAATAAGAAAAATCAATTTTTAGTCAAACAGCTTGATTTTTAATGACATATTTTTAAATGAAGTTATATGATTTTTCCATAAATTTTAATTTGGAAAATATTTAAATTTTCGTTTGATGCATTTTGCGGTAAACGTTGATATTATTGAAAAATACACAGAATAAGTTAACCAGTGTATTTTGTTGTTATTTTGTGATCATATCGCATTGTTGTGCATGATCTATTTTTATTTTTGTCATTCGCAGTTCATACACAAACATGATACTGTATAGCGAGTTACCCGGAACTAATCAAATCTTGATTTGATAGGTTCTTTGCTTAGAAGCTTTGTGCTGCTTTATTTACTCTATACTTCACTTCATTTCACTTCACTCCACCTCACTTCACTTCACTCATTTTTCTATTACTTCTCCCTATCTATTTCTTATAAAATGTAAACCACTCCACCTTCCAACTTCAAAAATCAACCTCTCTCAAATCATCGACAATTAGCCAAAACTTCCAACATGATAGTTGTTTGTAATCACCCCTAATATTTTCTAAAAATAGTCGCTTGTCGTTTCGATGAGTGTGGTGGTAGGAATCGTCCAATAACAGTGGTGGTCAAATGATGATGGTTTTTCGACGAACATGAAATGGAAATCAGAGAGTTGGGTTGTGTTTGTAGCAGCAAAATGCGATTTTTGGTGATAATTTCAAGATTTTAGGTGGTCGAAGTTGGCCATGGGTGGAGGATGAACATTTTCCGTTCATTTTGGGATAGTCGTTGGTGTAGGCGGTTAGGGGAGGAACGACGATGTTGGGAGGAATCTTTAGGCATGGCGAAGGCATTGGGACTAGTCGGAGGAGGAACGGTGGTCGGAGGAGCTTGGTCAAGCTCGATTTAGGGTTTAATGGCGCATGTTATTGGTTCAAATATTAGCGTGCTGGTAGTGATGGGGAGCATCGAGTTCATATCATGGATTAGCTCAAAGGTATGGCAGTGGGTTGGCATGCTGATGGTGGTGGGGGTGAGGGCCAAGGATGGCTATTGTGGCGGTGGATGTGGATTTGTCGAGGTATTTTTATTTTTGAAACAGGCATGATTTTTCTTAAATTGGGGAAGAGGACTGTTACAAGTGGGTTGGGTTTAGAGTGTGTGAGTTGGCCTTTGTGTTGTGTGGGTGCGTACCAAATTTGTTTAATTAATTAATTTAATTAGTTTAATTTAACTAATGTTTAGTAATTAACTCGTATCTCGCTCATACGAGGTCCAATCAAGATGTGGTCTTTTGCATTGCGCTTGTAGGAGTGTTATCCATGCACTGAAGCTAATTTCATCGAGTTTGGAGCAATTAGAATTTTAAGCTAAAATCGAATGCCGTTGGATTTTAGATCAAATTGGAACACATAAGCGAAAACTGGAACAAATGTGAGTTGACACACCTTTGATTTAACACTATATGCTATGTGTTGATATAAATTATTATTTGTATGCTTGGATGTTTTATTATTGGTTGTTTGGTTTGGATGAATTGCCGCTTTTGGAAGTGAATAATGTATGAAATGATTTGCATGGATGTTACAAGGAAATTTTGTAGAGGGATGCAATAGGATTCCTCCCCACTGTTAATTTTATTTTTTTATATACTTTCTATATAAATTGTTGAGTGCCAAAAGCTTGGTAGCCTGGCCATATTGGATGCGACCTTAATATGTTGCGGAAGTTGAATTCTTTTTAGAGCAAAAACCATGATTACATTTGTTAAGTGCTATGGTAGCTCTAGACCTCATTATAGTATTTTGAAATACTATTATTTGTTGTTTTTGACTTGAAATTGGTTTTGATTTGGTGGATGATTTTAAATGTGACTTTGAAATTTTCGATGACCTTTTATTGGGAATTGGTTTTTGAATATCTTTATTTTACTTCAACCTTTTTGTTAGTCTTTTCTATATATATGGAAAAGTTTTAAAAGTATTTTTGGGAAGTATCTAGAATAGTTAATGAAATATTTATTAAAAAGAAAAAGGAGTTTATCTTTTATAGTAATGTGATTCTGTTTTTAAAGAAGATAGAAATACTTTTGAATGAATATTGTTGAAACGCATTGTTTAAAATGTTGCATGGAAAGAAAGATTTATAAAAGAAGTTATATATATAATTTTAGAGATTTATAAAAGGAGTTTTATAAATAACTTTAGAGATTTAGAAAAGGAGTTTTATAAATAACTTTAGAGATTTCAAAAAGGAGCTTTGTAAATAATTTTAGAGATTTATAGAAGAAGTTTTATAAATTAATTTGGAAATTTATAAAAGAAGTTTTGTAAATAATTTTAGAGATTTATAAAAGAAGTTTATTAAGTAGATAGGAGTTTAATAAAAGGATTTTTATAAATAATTTTAGAGATTTATAAAAGAAGTTTTATAAATAATTTTAGCGATTTACAATTATATAAGGAATTGTAAATATGGAATATTTTAGCGATTTATAATTATAAAAGGAATTATAAATATGGAATAGGTTTATAAAAGGAATTTTATAAAAGGAAAAGAGATTTAATTTCCATAAACGTTCTTTATAATTATGGTGGTATGGAAAGTATTCTTTCATACTTAACACCAAATTCCAAGGTATGGAAACTCATCTATCTTGAGAATTAAGAATATATGTCGAGGTAAGGATAGTTTTCTAACTTGTATGATTTCATTGTTAATCGAGGGATAGTACTGTTTGAAATCGAAAAGTGTTGGTAAGTATATTTGGTTTAATTTCCATACGATCGATTTACTTATACCAAAAGGGAAGTGGTTTGGGTTTATTGTAAACAATGTTTTAAATAACATTTTTTTTGTCCCATTTAAATATGAATTTGAAAAAAAGAAAATTTGCATTAAGTTTTTTTAATATACTTATACCATTGAGATAAGTATATGGATACATTTTCTAAGTATTGAAAGTGTATTATTTTATGAATATACTTATACCAAAGAGATAAGTATATAGTTATTTTTCCAAGCATTGAAAGTGTATAAACAAATAACAAGTAAGTCGTATACATATGTACATCTTTGTAAAAGTATTTTGGGATAAGTATTTACAATGTGATTTTAATTAATGGAAGGATTAATTAAAGAGGTCTAGCAGTTGCTTAGGCGTTTAATCATGCTTGGTTTCTTATTAAATTAAACATCTGATTTGATTGATTGTTTATTTGATAGTTAAATGACCAACTATCAAATCTTAACCAAATATAACTCTGGAAATATCTAGAAGAAACACGAGAATTATATGGTACAATTATCTTCGATGATGCTATACTCTATGTATAAACACATTATGTTCTTCTAAGACAATTGATAAGGAAAATCATCTGCTTAAATAGTTAGGAGGTGATCTTCTCTCTTATATATTGTTTGTTTGTTTCTAAAGGAACCAGAGCTAAGTTTACTAGAATCTATCGGTTGGTTTTGAGAGTGCCCGATAAGTGGGGGAGTGTATTTATATGAGATGACTCAAAACCATAACAACTCCAAAACCATATACGTCTTCTATGCTTTGGATGAGGTTCCAGATTGATTCGAGATGTTAATATATGTGGAGATTTAAGATCTGTTTGAGATGCTCGAACATATGTAGTTTGTAATGACCTAGAATTTCACCGCTTTGATTTGCGAATATTTAATTAATTTTAAATACTCAAACAATGGATTTTATAATTAAAATAAAACTCTTTTAAATAATAATTAGTGATGGTGAAATGGTTTTCCAAATTTATTTACAAAAATATTCAGTTCGAAGAAAAAGTGAAAATGTGACCAGAATTCTGAATTTTTGACTTTTCGTCGGCTAAAAATTAATGAAAACATTGTGAACACTTTAGTATAGACATACACATACATTTCCTAATAAGTTAGGATATTATGGTAAAAACATATATACACATTTACTTAAAAAAATATATTAACTTTGATGTGAAGTTTTCCTAAGGATCTACAAATGAAAGTAAATATAAATGTCATATTATATCTCATCACTTAAAACATTCAAGTACAAGATGTTTAAATGCATGTTGGTGCATGAAGAAGGGGGGACATGCTCACTTGGGCATCAAGGAGGAGAGGGGGACAAGGTTGGTGAGGTGGCATGTATGTAGTGGAGGGTAGGTACTTTAGGGTATTTTAGTAATTTGGTTATTCCATGTTGTATAAAACAATTCCCATAGTTTCCTTTTCATTTTGATCGTTCTTATTTTCATTTTTATAGACTCCATCTTCTTCCTTAAGCACTTCCATGGCTTCCAAAAGAATTCTAAACTTTTAAATTTTGTTTTTCACTTTTAAAACTCTTAAAAACATTGCTTAAACACCTTCTTTCCTTTTCTACTCCTTCCTACTACTAAAACAAAGCCACACCACCCTTAAAAAACCACAGTCGAACCCCTCTCCCATCTAAACCGAACCCACCTTGGGCCTCGAGGCCTTAAAAACTTCATTTTTCTAAGAAAAAGCAAAGGTCTAGATCCAATTCAAGTCGTAATGGAAAGTTGGTTTATTTGGTAGCTTTTTGGTGAGTAAAGCTCACATCTTTAACTAAGTTTAAAACTTTAACTATTGCTTATATTTTTTGCAAAAATATGATTACCGTTTGGATGATTTGATGTTGATTTGTCTGTGTATATATGCTAGGATGTGGTGTTGTATAAACTTGAAAATGGAAGTTAAAGTTAAGTTAGTTAGAAAGTTATGAATTTTGCATGTGTATGTTAACTATGGAATGTGTATATGTTTGTGATCTTGATTTTGATGTGCTTGTTAACCCAAAAAATGGATCAACACCCTGGATTGAGTATGAAAGCACCAGCCCTATTCTTATAGAGTAATAATATAGAGAATAAATGTAAAAAGAGCAGAAATAGTAAAAAGACAAGAAGATTTTTAAAGTGGTTCAGCTGTTAATGAAGCCTACGTCCACTTTATAACTTTCTATTAACTGACTGCTATTACAAGTTAAATTAGACTATAATATGATTGAATTTTCTTAGTTAGATTAAGTCACAAGTACAAGAGTTCATTGGAGAATCACAGTGAACACCTATATAACTATTGTATGAGAGGAGAATAGTGAAGAATAATCTCTCCAAAGTTCTAGCAGCCAGTCCAGAAGATCTCCTTTATATTGTAGGTAGGATTGTATTTATAGGCACAGGAGAGCAATTGAGCTAGGCCACTTTGCCAGAAGCCTACACTCGATGATACAAAGGTTCTTCGAAATTTTTATAAAGATCCAACATAATGTGATGGATCACTAGCGATCCATGTACCTAGGATATTTTTGGGCTTCTTCCTTTGGATTGCACTCCCTGTCTTATATAGGTGCTCTCCATGTAATCTCGTAGTTAGTTTCCTTGTTTTGATGACGATTCATGCATAAGTTGTGTAACGATCCAGAATTTGACCGCCTCCAAATATAACATTTAAAGTGATTTTAAATATAAAATATATAAGATTTTATGATTTAAATAATATTAGATATGATTTGCAAAGAGAAAAATACACAAAAATAGGAATAATTGCTTATATCGACAAAAAGTGACAAAATCCTAATTTCAAAAAAGTAAGTTTCTGTAACGACCCGTAAATTTCAACTGTTTTAATATCGTAATTAGTTGAAATTTTGTGAAATTTTAAACGATAAAATTTTGAAATAAAAATTTTATATTTGGAATACGTCTAGTTAAACATAGCAACTGGTAAATTTTCGTCCGAAAATATGAAAGTTTATTTCGCGCGTAAATTCACTTCAATTTAATCAGTTAAAAAGCGTTGAAAATAAAACGTTTTCAAAACCAAAATATTTTTACATAGAAAAATTCTAAACCTTCTTCTGAGCAAGATATCAGTTTGTCGTTTTTCCAAATTCGGACATCTTTGGCTCCGTCGATCTTATTTTTCAGTGTTTTTCTTGCATTTTCCGCTGATAAAAAAAAAATTTTTTTTTTCGAATTTTTATAATTCGATCAAACCACTGATATCTATATGCCGTTTTGATCGTCTCGTCGTGCTGATCTCAACCATATATTCATTTGTGTATTTCAGAGTTCGGTACGCGGTGAATCAATGAAACGGTCAACCGTACCCGTATCCATTTATAACCTTTTTGGTTCCTTTGTCTTTCTATTATCTGATGTATAAATTCCAAAAGACATTTGCTTTTATTAATTTTGAATTCAACTGCAGGCTATCGCTATTCCCAATCTCAAAACATACTAGAATTCGACCTTTCACTGTACGCCTGTTAAAGTTCTCCCTTGGAAACGTGCTTATCCTCTGTCAATTGCCGAGATTACTTCTTCCATCTCCCTTCGGTTTAGTACCGCCTTCAAAAAGGAAAAAAATGTCATACTCTACCCATGATTTCATTTCCTTACAGCGCGTCCACTTCCTGATGCCGTTCGCCACCACCATCTCTTCCTATGGCCGAAGCACCTCAACCGTTTTCCGCCTTCATGCTCCTCTCCTCCGTCGCATGTGGCCATGTGTACAACCGAGCCACCTTCCACCAATGCAGCAGCCTTGCACACGAACATATTTTCTCACGTGCATAGTCAAGCAACTCCTCACCAACTCTACATCTTCCCTTTCGTTCTGAATAGGTATATATATTTTTTTTTATGAACTTGCACGTTGGTTCATATACTTTTGTATGCTAACAGTTTGTTAATACATGTATATTACGTTTCATTTTTTTTTAGTATATGTAAGCTATATCGGTTCTTGTCATAGGTACAGTTTAAATTTGTTGGTTTTATAAAGTAAGTTTGTATATAATGTTTTATATTTAAAATATATGGGTGTGTTAGTATGTGTACACATTTTTTATAGGTTGCGTATTGTACAACATGCGCATATTATATTTAAAAGTTGGATCTTGAGCAAATGCATTTGTCTCTGTAAGCTTGTATAGGAATTTTGGTAAGTATGTGTTTCATTTTGTTATCCATTCATTTTCATGCTTTGGTTAGAGGCTTGCATTTGTCATTTGGTTCATGCTTTGGTTCCAGGCTTTCATATGTCACTTGGTTACGTGTCTTGGTTCTGGAGCTTGCATGCTTTAGTATATTGTGGGTTTGCATTCATCAAAAAAAAAAAAACCATACATATATATTAGTTGCGTTTACTTTACATGTAGGTTTGAGATAGTGTTAGATAGTTTATAAAGTTATAAAGGTTTATAAAGTATACATTTGTTTGGTTTGTATTGGTATAAAAAAAATACAATGTTTATATATAATTGTATATATAAAGCTGTTCTAAATATATTGATTTCGGGTTTGGTTACAACATGACATATATTTTAATTTTTTTTTTGGTATATACTATATTATAGATATTTGTACGTTGACTCTTGTCGTTGAAAACTGATTTAAAACTATAATTTGTGATAGCTTTAAATTATATGTGCTTTAAATGGATATTGACTTTTAACAAATTCGCTTATACCAATTATCTTTATCTATCCGGTTCTAATTTGATTGCGTCGATTTCTGTTATCAGCTTTGTCCGTCGTGCCTGTCCTTCATTGAATAGTATCCATTTAGCGTTGCTTTGGAATCCGTAGTTCATTCTGTGTCCTTTCCCGTTCATTCTCTAGCCTCGAAAGGTGAGCACTCACTCACGATTAACGTTCTTTTATTTATTAAATTTGATTTCAATTGAAACGACAATTGAAATATACTGCTATTAGTTAATTACACTGCTATATATGCTATTGCCTGTATCAGTTCACCTGTGACATCTGACACCATTATCTGCTAATTATTTATACAGTTTGGCTGATAATTGATTGATTTTTGATGTTTATATTGAACGTTAAATTGGTTAATGTTAAAATGATAAATAGTATGCAATTGAACTTGATATAGGATAGTTAGATGTTAAATTTGATTAAATGACATTTGTATAATATGACCCATTTAACTGTCAAAATTTATTGACACGTAGGATTTGTTTAATTACACTTTGAACCACTGAATGTATATTGTTAAATTGATGATGTATGAAATTGTAAATAGATGACAAGTGAAAACCGTAATGTAATAATCTTTAATCTACATGAAATGATAGTGTAGATTCTAGAAATAATTATATTAATTCGTACAAATAACAATGCGAATTAATACGGTTATTTCGGGATTATTTGAATTGATTATTGGATTGATATTGGTTGTTGTTGTTGCTTGTTTATTTACTTTGACACCATCCTAGTTATCACACTGCAAGTTCCCTTTGATATGTTTTGATTTTGAATTGAATTGGAATCGGGTTGAAATGATAAATACCCAAATTGAACTTTGACTTAGGATAGAAAATTAAATAAAAACCCGATTGGTCAATAATTTGATTTGAGAATAAACGAAGATTTTATTTGAATAAAAAATATGATTTTGAAATGAAGTTGAAATTTTAATGTTTGATGAAAGGAAAATGGTAATATTTAATAATCTGAAACAAAAGATTAACAATGTAATCAATGAAAGAATGTTGTTTAATTTGAGAAATGATTGAATTAAGTTTGAAATGATTTAATAATTAAGTTTGAAATTATTAAACTTTGAAATGATTTAATAATTAAGTTTGAAATTATTAGCTTTGAAACTATTTAATAATGAAGTTTTGAATTATTTAATAATTAAATAAGATTGGATTATTTAATGATTAAATTGAATTGAACTCTTTAATAAGTAAAATTGAACTTTTGAATAAGTGAACTTTACTTCGTAAATAATTGAAATTGAGTTTTCTTGATTAAGTAAGTTTTGGAAAATTATTTAAGAAAGTAAATAAGTGAAATGGAATTTATTTAACAAGAAATGAAAATGTGATATTTTTGGAATTAATGTAAGACTTGTAATTGAAAGAATTGATTTGACGAATTTAGTTTAATTCAAATTGTAAGTTTTGAAATAAGGAAGTTGAACTTAAGAAATTGATTTAATGAATTGGAAATTGAATAGAAATTGTTTAGAATGATAAAGTAACTTAACGAATATTGAAAGAAATCGATAAATGAATTTAAATTGATTTGAATGTTGAATTAAATTAATTTAAATGATTTTCGGAATGAAACTTATATACGAACTTGAATTGATATTTGAATTGTTTTAAATGAATATGGAAATTGAATTATAAGATTTTGAAATGATAACTTGGAAGTTTTGAAACGTAAATATTGGAAATTGGTTTTGAAAGACAAATGAAACATTGATTTGCGAATTCTATTTGAAATTGAAATTGATTTGGTTTTGAAATAAATAAACGACCAATCGGTGTAATAATTACGAAAGTTATTAAAGAGACCGGGATCGGTAATGGATATACTCTCTATCTGAACCGAAACCACTTTAATAACTATACGCGGAGTGTTGATCCAGAACGAAGTGGATGGTTTTGATGAACGCGTTGACTGAAGAAAGAGAACGATTTTGGATGACCCCTGACATGACTAAAACAGGAGCCGCGCCGGGCCATTGAGGATCGCCATCTCTAGCGGACACACTTCTTCGATACCATATCTATTACTATTGTGATTCGATTTGGGTGCACCCCTCGATTATGGTAGTGTTGTTTCGCGGTGTTGGGGTAGTAGCTGCTATGCCCAATATCAGTCCGGATCAGGCAACTACTAGTATCCTAGTTGGTATCGCCTCATGTACCTTGTCATACTGATTATCCTATGCGCGACCACTACGATTTTGATTTGTACCTTTAGTATATGGATTGCCCTCTGGTGACTTCCGGTTTTGGGGAAACTACGGTCTTGTATATGCTTTTGGGAATAAAAATGTGTTAAGGGTGGAATGGGCCATGACTTAACGCTATTTTGATATCTTCTTATATTACTGATAGACATTATCTACTTAGCGTACATTACTACCTAGTAGATAGTTTAACGGATCCTTAAAGGATGGTTATTCCAAACATCCTTTGAGTTACTTGTATTTCAATTACTATTTCACTTGAGTTGGATTTATTAATATAAGAATGTTAATCCTGACTCGAGTGTCTTGTGTTTTTGCTTTACGCTCGGGTCAGACTGAGTAGTTCAGCTTTCGAGACTCACCTTTGGAGTTGGAGCTTCGCTTGGAGATCCAGCTATCTATCCAGCTTTCAGATATTCGATGATTCCAGTGATGCATTCTGATTTGTATCTAATGTACCGTGTTACTCTTCCGCTGTATCTAGTTTAACTCTGATGTACTGTATTACTCTTCTGTTATAATTCGATCAAACCACTGACGGAGTGGACGCGAAGGCAATCGCTCGGATGTTCCCCTAACCCAACCCGGGAACGGACCGGAGGGAACCGCAGCATGAGGAATGTCCGCGTCTCGTCGCAAGGCTCATTTTTCGTTTTGGGTCATAGGGCGGGCAGTCCGGGGCACAAGGGTCCTGGTACTACCCAGGTGCGAAGAACCCCGGGGGTGACTGCAATGAGCAGAAATGTCACTCACCGGCCTAAACGACGAGCAAACACTCGAACGTGAGAGCAAGGGATCACCCAACGAATGGACGAGCTCCAAGGAGGCCTAAGTATACTGGGGCGAACCATGCTTTCAGAGAAGTGGCGGCTTACATAACTAAACTCTGAACTGCGACTGACTAAGCCGTGCCTTCAGGGGGGCGGGGCCAAGCCCAGAATGTATGGGTGACAGATCGGCCATAGGAGTACTCCGGGATATACACCAGGGCAAAGTCGAGCATACGACGATGCCGCCCGTTTTCATTTCGTGGAAGTCCCCGGCAGAGGAAAGGGCTGTAGGTGATGGCGCGTTCTGCTTCTTATCTTAGGGCGCAGAAATCGTTCGGGTCGTGCGTGGCAGCTGGTATAGATGATGAAAGGCGGGCCGCTTGATTGAACCGGGACCTATTTTCAGAATCTAATAGGCGGCAAGCAAAGCTGAATAGGAAAGGGGGCGGCCGATGAGTGCCTTTTTTGTTAGAAAGGGTTGGGAGCTAACATGGCTGGCTACAAGTAGAGCCAAAGAAAGATGAGACGGGCCCAGTATATTAATTGGCAGAGGCCGCAGCGGGACTACCAGAGGCGCCCCCGCTAGCTAAGATAGATATCTATTCTCGGTGCGCATATTCTCTATTTAGAATCTCTTCCCGACCTGGCCAGGCCGAATCGGGCCGCCACTTGGGATGGGAATGGCTCAGCCCACATGCATCATTTGATGAAAGCACTCCAGTCGCCTCCGATCAGTGGCTTGTCAACGGCTACGCTAGTAGCTCCTCACCAAATGCAAATGCCCTTGGGACAACACAGCACATGAGTCGTTCAGGACCACACCCTCTCGAGAGCAGGATGCCGGCCGAGATGAAGCTGGCCCTTCGAGAATCGAACAGCGTCCCGGTCTAAGAATAGTTTGGATCGGTCCCCCCTATAAGTATACTGGCCGTCGCCTCCCGCTCACTTCGCTCGCCTTGGGCTTGCCTTTCCCCAACATCTAAATCAAGGGCGGGCGCCGAAAAGGAACCAGTCTAGCCTTTTCGACGAAAGGAAAGCTTAGCTTGGTAGGCGCTGCTTACTCACCCGCGCAAGCACCTCAGACAATGCAATGCTCTGAACACGAAAGTTTGCAGTTCAGCCCCCTCCCCTTTTCCCATGCGGAGTCACAGGCAGCGCCTCGTAAAAAAGCAAAGCACGGACGAGCCACATGCAGGGAAACTTGCACGTGTGGTTCTGGCCGGGGACCCCGGTATACTGTACTAATATGTGTAGGTCCCTGTAATTCGAGTGAGATTGTCATAGCGCAAAAGCAGATATGGTCCGGTATTCCCTTGTTCCCCGTATTGGTTATGTTCCTTATTCCTCGTCTAGCAGAAACTAATCGAGCTCCGTCTGATCTCCCAGAAGCGGAAGCTGAATCAGTTGCAGGCTATAATGTAGAATATGCGCGGGATGCGATCCTTAATAGTTCACTGTTGGCGGAAGCCAATGTCCCGGGGTCCCGGGGACTCATTCTGACTTAAACAAGGGGTGGGTCTTTACCAACTTCAAAATCCGACAGGGAAGAAAAAAGAGGGTCAGGGCACTCTTCATTATTTGGCTTCGCACCTCCCCAGAAGTATACTGGACCCAATTAATATACTGGACCCAAAAATATACTGGACTTGCCCAATTGATCGGGGTCGCCTCACAATTAATATACTGGCGTCCGGAATTAATATACTGGGTGTACTGGACCTCTAATTAAGATACTGGGTCGAAGTTGGACCTCTAATTAAGATACTGGGTCGCCTTGTTATCAGGGAGTTGGGTAAAGCAAACTCCCTCCTTGGACGAGCACGGGGCTTAGTCAAGTAGAACCGGGTTGCGCTGCTTGATGCTCCGATCGAAAACAAATCAGTGGGGCCATGCCGGTACGACAGAATATGCGTTAGAAAGGTAAATCCTCCGTTTATACTGGCGCCTTTCTTTAGTAAAAAAACAAAAAACCGGGCCGAACTTCTAAAAAGCTGCCTGCCCGCTTCCATAGAACAATATCGTGGCAACGTAGACCTAAGTGGGTTTCTTGGATCCTGGGGAACCATCACAAGTACGGCCGGCCTATAGAACGAGAATGCCGTGTCGTCCAGCGGAGCTTAGAAGAAGGTGACTCGGAGCCTAGAAGAAGGTGACTCGCGCAGACAGCTGACTCCTTTTCATTTCAATAGAAAGGAATAGCCAAACCAACCCAGCTGGCTGGTCAATCTCAGTGATCTTATCGGCCGGCAAACCGGAGACGGACGACCACGGTCCCAACCTTACCAGCACCGTAGGTTTACTAATCAATGAAGCCCCTCAACCCACTTATATTACAAAGTAAACCAAGCGGTCACGACATGTTGTTTCTATTGATTGAGGGGCGCCACGGAATCCATCCATAAACCCCCGGTGACCTTACAAACTACAACTACACCAAAGCGTCACCTTCAAAAGCCCTCCAGTGGGGCAAGTCGGAGAGTATACTTAGGGGGGCGCAGCCCACTACATAAGCCACGTCTGGCTGAGGCGAGCAGCAAGCGGGGGAGAGTCCAGTAAAGTACAACAACGTTGGGGTGGGACGCTAGTACTTAAACTAGGGCGCTAATCTTGCGTTTTTCAGCAGGCTCTTAGTTGTAGCTTCCTTCGGGCGCCTTCCCTACTTCTCTCACTTCAGAAAGATTTTTCAGTATTTTGATGACCTGGTCGAGAGAGTACGAAACATTGGTATAAAAGATTGAGTGGGACTCAATCTCAATAAGGGGAGGCGCCAGTATATTAATTGCGGGGACAACCGGGACGGCCGGCCTGGGTGCGCGGCTTACGAAAAGGTAAGCGGTTAGGTTGACTTTGCCCCCATTTTTTCTTTTTTCTGAATCGGAAGAGAATCCCATTTTTCTTCCCCGCGGGATCTCTGTTTCCCAGCCACTAAGGTTCCCGGGTATGGTATATGAACGTGAGAGCAGGAAGTTCTAGCATAAGAAATCCTTCGATTCGCTACGCACCTAAAGTAGAATAGGCCGAGTGAACTGCGTGTGTCCTGCCTCCGGGGAATCACGTCTATCGAATTCCTGAATCATTCCCATCCACCCAAAGATTCATCTCCTATTGTTATATATAGTTAAAGTCATCTAGTCATTCTTCTAAAGGTTTTTCTCTACCAGTACAATATTACTTATTCTATTTATCCGCCCCCCTAAGTAATATTGTGTCGAAGATTTTAGAGTTCTCCATAATTGTTTAGCTCTTAGCATTCGGCTGAGACTCCCACCGCGACACCCGGTGGGCAAACCGTTTTCCTTTGCCAACACAACATTAGGGCTGTTCCATAACAATTCATTCTCTCATGATTTGATCTATACGTTCTTCCACCTGGTTTTTTCCATTATTTACCAGCACCACCTTTTCTCAGTTTGACTCTTCCTGGCCGTACCGATTGCTCCAGTTTCAGCTAAGATACGACCGTCGTCCTGGGATTGTATAGATCTTCCGCTCCGAAGATAGATATAGATTAAGGGTTATTAGTTAAAGAATAGAAAGGTATCCTAGCTGCCTTATCTCATCTCACCCGGCTACAGACCGCAATTATTTCTCTTTCTGACGGTTCTTGTCGTTTTAAGTTGAACCAGCAACCGGTGGTGGTGGTTGGTCGAAGCTCCAGTGGGTAGCCACTCCCTTCTCAGGGAACCGTACGTGAGACTCTCGCGTCATACGGCTCCGTCCCGAGCTTCCGTCGTCGGCCCTTGTCATTAGACCACTATGCTTGTATCCTGCGGCCTTGACTCTCTTTTCTTTTGCTGGTGGCGAACAATGCAGCTTGCGTAGCGGGGATGCCCAGGGCCCGGCCTGCTTCCCAAGAACCGCTCACTAGCTAGCCGGATTAGTGGTAGGGCCTTCGGTCTAAGAATAGTTTGGATCGGTCCCCAATTAATATACTGGGGCTGGATCGGTCCAATTAATATACTGGCCCCCCCAATTGATCGGGGTCGCCAATGAATATATGGGGCCCGGATTAATATACTTGGCCTAACGGTCGCCTTGTTGGTTGTCCCCGCTCACTTCGCTCGCCTCAACTACGACTACTGTGATGTGAGCGCCAATTGGTTTGATCTTTCCTCTTGTGATGCATGCGGGACCCTTTTTTGATCTTCATCTTTAGGACCCTATTCTCGAACCCTCTGCCGAGCTCTACCCTGCCCGCATTTCTTTGGAAGGGGGCCACAGAAATGTCTCCACCTGCTGCCTTAAGTCTTTCTTCGGAATTCGCTACGCACCTTCTCCCGTCGCCTCGAAGAATCGAACAGCCTCCCGAATGTTTATACTGGACTTGCCCAATTGATCGGGGTCGCCTCCGTTTGTTTTAGCAACTTCTCCTACGGTCTACTCGCCAAGAGCTCCCCGGCGACGACAGAGGCTCCCTATGGTCGCCCTGCCTGCTGTGGCGGGGCGGCTTGTTGAACAATAAGACCTGGACGATTATCCCTACCCTCGGTAGCTTACGAGTTTACGTCCATCCCTGGTCGGGTACAGTTTCCTTTCTTGCTGCGCCCTTGTAGCCGTTACCCGAATTCGCGCAAGTGTGTCCACACCCCCCTGACTTGACGAGGAATCCATTCTCGCGAACAAACACACCCCCTACACACACCTAGGAGCACCCCTTCCTGCATATCCATACAAGACCCGAGTAGGCGGGTCGAGGTCCCCAGTATATTAATTGGGTACCCACTACTCGGAGTACCCTCCCACCAAAGATGTGTGGTTCGGTGGTTCGACCAGAAATGCTATGCTTACACACAGGACTACCCCTCTTCCCGAAAGCTTCGCGGGGACGACTTTACTCTTTACTACTTTACGACGACGGAGGACCGCCCGTAGGGGGTTTACTGCACAAGGCCCCTGCAGAGGAAAAGCTTTCTCCCAGCGAATAGAAGATGCTCAGCTCCGCACAACATAGGGATTGGCACGCTTTCGGGAAGAACATAGAATAGTAGAGGATCCAGCATGCAGGACACGGCGATCATTAGAAATTCACGAATGAGAGATGCTGTAATATACTCTTTCCCATAACTTCTCATACCAGACCAACCCACTGAAATGCAAATAGGGATAAGAAATGTGGTCAATATCACGAAGAATAATGAAAGACCGTCTATACCCATATACAAATGGATGTTTTCATAAGGAAGCCATCGAAGGCTTTCCACAAATTGAGATTTGGCCGTAGAAGGATCGAATTGTATCCGAGGAACAGGGGGATACAAAAAAGTAATAAGAGAAGCGCACAGACCAATCAATCGTATCGGTCGTATTCTTGAATTTGGAATGAAAAGAGGAGTAATGCTTCCTAGCACGGGACACAGAATAGGACCACTTAGATCGGAATAGCATTCACAGAAATGTTCTAACATAGATGAAAATCGAACATGGAAAAGATTAGTTGACAACAGTAAAAAGATGGGGCGTCGAATTACTAAACAATAGGGGTCTTTCTGTGCAAGTCAGCTGAACCCTAATGACCAAGGGATTGATGAGTGGGTAGGTGGGTTAGGTGCACCTCTCGCCCAGTGGGAAGTCATG